>RJWJ010000017.1:0-600328 GCA_004363605.1 Indri indri | reverse complement strand
CTTGAGGTTGCTGTGAGCTAGGCTGACGCCATGGCACTCGCCCCAGGCAAGAGAGTGAGACTCTGTCTCAAAAAAAAAAAAAAAAAAAAAAGTATTTATGTATATATTTCAATACGTATTTTGAATAAAGGACTAAATATATATTTTCTGCTATTCTAGACTTTGGAATAGAAGCCAAAATCTGTGCCCTTTACTGATCCATTTCCTTCAACTCCATAACCAATCCAATGTAATTCTTCTTCATTTGCAGCATTCAAAATGTATTCATCGTACACTTGCTATCATTCAGCCACTGGTCTGGTACAGAGATTAAAACGTAAGTGTCTCTTCTCAGGACTCTGACTTTCTCACATGCAGAACAGATAAAATATAAATGCCAATAGCAAAATAAATGCTCTGTTATAAATATTCACAAATTGCTATGAAAGCAAATAATAGAGAAAAACTTGAAGGTTGAGGAAGTTTAGAAATTCTGAAATACAATACTGGAGTTGAAATAAACATGAAAAGTAGGCAAGCAGAAATGGTGGTGACCTGTTAAAAGAAAAAAAGAATCATATATAATCCAAACATGTGAGCTAGAGATATATGAACCATTCAAGGAATTGTAAACTTTGTATTAAATTAGGGTTGGGGAGCCTCTTAAGCAGTAATAAAACCTTAGCTGGAGATATAACCAAGGCTCAAATCTTAAAGAGGTTTATATACTATATTTGGGGATTTCATATGCATACTATATATAATTGGGAGTCACTGAAGAATTTTAAATCGATGTATTTAGATCATAGAATTTGTATTTAAACATGTTTATCACAACCAATTCTGGCTTCAACTCCGACATTTAAAAAGTTTGGAAGTCATCACCTCCATTCTTACAACAAAAAAATGCTGAACAAACCAAATATCAGTGACTTTCTTATACATATCAGAGAATTGAGGTTGCAGTGCAAATTGGCAACCTAAAAACTGGAAAAGACAGGAGAATACAGAAAATTGCAATTGAAATATGATTACCTAGAGCAGAAGCCACTGGAGGAGCCACATCTGAACACTTACATGGTCATTTTGAGACTTTCTAGAGGTTGAGCTTGTATTAGTGTGAGTGTGAGAAACTCCCACATGCCACAATTTTAGGTGGCTCCAAAACTTACATGGATTTTATCTCCAGGAATTCTACTAAAATTCACATAGATGAGCCAGGAAAAATTCTCTCATGGCTCTGGAAGGATGGAGGGGAAAAGAAAGAATTTTTAAATATTCCAGAGCTTTCTTGATGATAAAGACCTACTTTCAAAGAGAAAATTTCCAGCCTCCTTTGGGTTTCCTGCCCCACGTAAGGAGGTGGGGAGCCATAAAACACCTGAGAAGTCACGGACCACAACATATATCCTCTGAAAGACTAGGATTTGATCAGATTTTAGAATGCCTCCTCTCCCTCACAAATTACCAATATCAAAAATGAAAGAGCGGTCATTGCTATCGATCCCATGGCCATTGAAAAGACATTAAAAGAATACTATGAACAACTCTCCCCTCACAAATTCAAAAACTTAGATGAAATGGAACAATTCCTTGAAATACATACCTCTATTGAAGTCATATGGATGATGAATTAGAGTTTTGTGGCTGAACCAGAACAAAGAAATTTGGACATTATTGCTTAATCTGGGCAAGAAATTAGCAGAAGCTGATAAAGCATTTGCTAAAGGAGAAGTAAAAATTAACAAGAGAAAAGGTTAAAAAGTTCTGAACTTGAAACTTCAAGGCCACTGTATAGGAGCAAGTCACATTTCTATCTATTTCAGTGATCGATCTGTTTGATTCTATCTATTCCAAGATCTATTCCAATGACCTTATACTTCAATCTTTCTCATCCACTCATTCCCTTGATCATGCCATTGACTCCATAATCTCAATTTCAAGAAACCTTTTCTCTGACTACACATTACTCTCTTCTTAGTTCATTTCCTCTGTACTTTGACTTTACAATTGTTTGACTTCCAAATCTACACTAACATCTCTAGGGGAAAACTTTGAGCAACACTCATTCCAAAGTTTTAATGCACATCCTTTTGTCATTCTTACAGTCACCATCTTTCCCCTTGCTGTCTATCCAAAATTACTGCTGGCATTCTTAAGGGTCCATTTCTACCAAGAGACATTTGTGTATCATTCTTGTTACTCTACTAATGCCATAAGCAAGTGGAAAGATTCTACAAACTATATGTGCTATATATCTTAGTTCAATGCAAATACACTAATTCCTCATGTTTTTGACTTGTTAGTAACTAAGTGGTATAACAAGAAAAGATTCATCCCATCTATTCCATACAAGCAAAAATTAAGAGAAGCTGGTCAGTATTATTAAAATTAATTCTCATAAATTTTATCCCTAATTAAAGAGCTAAATTTAAAAGTGAAGACTTTATTCCATAAAATCATTTTCAGCTCAAATTGGGAGTTAGCATTTTAAAAAGATACTTTTATTAAATTAAAAAAACATAATTCAATACTAATTTCAAGTTGATATTCAAACCCTTTGAAGGTAATGAATTTCAGAAAGGAATGTTTTTAAATAGGAAATGCAATTATACTGTCACATATCAAATATGATTTAAAAAAAAACACTGAGATGAATGGCCTACCAAATTGTAATTCAGAACTAATTATTCTATTTTATCTGCTATTTCCCTTGTATATCTCTCATTCTCCATCCTGCCCTCACTAAGAAAGAATTAGAACATAAATGTTTTTCTACACTCTATCTCCTTGGGTAAAGGAAAAATTATCTATTACAAATTTGACGAGAGCAGATAAAAGGAACTTGAGAAAGATATTGAAAAATTGACCTACTGTTAATGAATATTTTGAGAATTCTTAAAAAACAAACAAAAAGCCTCTTTGTTTTTATTATAAATATTTGCAGTATTTCTAAGAATTCCCTCCAGGAGATTTAGTGCATAAATAAAAGTATGCATAAGATTTTTCACATCCTCCCCAATTTTATGCTAAAGGGAAAAGCACAAAATTTAACATAGTAATAGTCCTTCTGTGCTCCTAAAGCAATGTACTTCATAAATATTTTATTAAACAGGAATCTGACTTTTTCTGTGCCATGCAACACAGCTAGATTTGGGGACACATACATTTATTCACATAGCAATATTTTAACATTAAAATTTTGGTAGAATTAAAGTAATGGAGATACTTTGTTTTTATATGCTTACTCTCTTTTTATATCCAAATTACTAAATTTTTAACATTTTATATCACAAATATATTTGTTGAGGCCTACTTCAAAATATTTTTCTGAATATTTATCATATTTAATATCATGTAAATATGATATTTAAGTGCATTTATTATGTTTAATTTCAAGCAGCTTTACATGTAAGTTTCTGAACTTATTGATGCTTTCCTCCACTACAGCAATCCTTTGGCATTTCAAGATTTAACACATAATCTAGTCCATTCAGAAGAAATGTTACTTGCTCCTACATAGTAGCCATGCACTTTACAATTCAAAAATATTCCTAACACTTATCGGTGGAGGATATAGTCAAATAGATGACTTTTGTGTCATCATGGTATTCACAAATGTGGAGATTCTTATTTTGTGGTCTATCCCTCTCAAATGTCAAAATATACTATTTATTCAAATGCCTGCTGGGTAGTTTGCTGTCACCTCAAAATGAAAAAATGCACTCATCTCATTCCAAATCTGTTACCCTTTATGATCTTGTGTATTGTTAATGGCAACATAAATTTCCTAAATTGCAGTCTCATTCCTCTCCTTCATGCTGTGTTAAATCCGTCACTAAATCCGATAGAATCCTGCTACAAAGTATCATTATAGTTACTTCTTCCTGAGATTTTTCTGTGACTTCATTTTCCTCCTGCAAGTCTTGTTTTTATTGTTAACTAACAATCTCTTTCTGGATACCTTGATTCTCTGACCAGAGTGGAAGTTGCTGCATCCTGAACTATATTCAATATTGACTGTACGATGAAGGAAGGGGCATGTGCCAAAGAAAGCGGTAGCCTTTAGAAGCTGGAAAAGACAAGAACACTGATTCTTTCCTAGAACCTCCAAAAAGGAACACATCCCTTTCGACACTTTGAATTTTGCCCACGAAACATCTGTCAGACTTCTGAACTACAAAATTGTAAGATTCAGTTCTGCAACTGCAAAGACACGAATTCTGTCAACAACCTGAATGAGCAAAGAAACAAAACTCCCTTACAGCCTCTAGAAAAAAAAAAAAATGCAAACTGTTGTCACCTTCTTTTTAGCCTAGAAAGACCCATATCAAACTTCTGACTACATAAGTATGAGCTAATCATTTTTTTTGTTTCTCTTAAAGTCCAGGTTTCTGGCAATTTGTTACAGCAGCAACAGAAAATTCTTACCATGACAATAGCAGACACTGCCAATACTTCATGGTGCAAAATTTCTATGTCTATTTTAGCTTCAAGATTTTCCAGTATGATCGATATTAGATACTGTATTGATTTTTAATTGCTGTATAACAAATTGTCACAAATTTAGTGACTTAAAGCTATACCCAGTCATTAGGTTACATATGAGCAGGTCAAAATTTGAGGAAAAGTCTGGTTGGGTTCTTGGGTCGGGATTTCCAAGGCCAAAATCAAGGTGTTAGCTAGGCTATGTTATCTTTTGGAAGTTTCAGTAAGGAAGAATTTTCTTCCATAGTATTCATGCTGTTAGCAGAATTCGGTCCCTTGCATCTGGAAGGCTAAGATCTCATCTTTTTGCTGGATATCAGCCAGGGGTTACACTGTTCCTGGAGTTCACTCAACCTTCCCTGACACATGGTACCCTCCATCTCCAAATTCAACAATGGAAAAGCTCTCTTACATTGAGTCTTATTCACTGCCCTAATCTCTTCCACCAGGAAGAGCCCAGTACCTTTTATGGTTTCACCTGATTAATTTAGACCCACCAGGATTAATCTCCCTAGTTTAAAATAAACTAATTTGGGAACCTAATTACATCTGCAAAATCCTTCACAGCAACACCTAGGGTAGTGTTTTATTGAATAACCTTAGAAAAGGTTATATACACCAGGGGGACAGACAATCTTGTGGCCATAATTCTGCCTATACTGTCTGAAAAGTCTAGAAAGGTAATTTTTTTTTTTAATTTCTTAGTTCTTCCCATGGCAATTGCTCTTATATATATGTTTTATATTTTAGGAATAAGCCTAGGGCAAGGGCTCTTAATGTTTGGTCCAAGGGTCCCAAGTATTAATATCATTCCTCTAAAATTTAAAATATATGATGAAAGTGGATATACATTCACTATACTGCACCTAAAATTATGAATATATGTTAACGAGTTGTAAATTCTATATGTCAGTTGCACTCAACAAATAAGAAATACTTTGGCTCTACTGATTCAAATGGCAGAAGAATCTGACCAAAAAAATATATATGTATATGGCTCTGTGATGGATATAACTGATAGACACAGATCGACAATTATTGGTCTCTAAAATCTCATTCCTCCTGAAATCAAGTGGCTCTAAACAATTTAATAAAATTTAGGTTGATAACAGTTTATTCTTTCTCCACCTTCTATATAGATAAAGGTGTGTAACCACAAGAACAAACAACCAGGGAGTCAGCCTGTTTCTCAGACACTCTTTGGTTCTCTAACAGATAATGCAGTCCACTATAATGATGTCAGCACTTTGACCCAGTGCAGGAGACAATTTTCATCCACATGTGTTAGCATGAAGCACAACCTGGCTATCTGGAAAAATATTTTTCCCATGAAAGCAGTCTTAAAATGGCTCCACATAATGTGTAGGCCCTGGAAAAAATTCCTCTGGGCTAAATAGTGTTTAAATCTGTTGACAGCATTTTAATTTTCTCCTTCTGAAAAACCTCTGAAGGAGACCCTGTGGAGAGAGAAAGCAGGTCAAGAGGAAATTAAAAGTGAAGATCTTGCCTTTTCACAACTAGGATAAATCTGTTAATTAAGCCAACCCAGAAAGATGTTGGCAATTTTTAATTTACAAACTGCTGAAAGCTTCCTATCAAATAAATTGATTAGCAGTACTCATAATCAAAATCTCTGGATTAGTAGTTAATTTGTGGAATCAATTAATAGAAGCATTTATCAAATATATTTGCCTCCAGAGAATGACGAATTCATTGCTCTGTATTCCTGGAGATAAGAAACCTTGGACTCTGGGATAGGCAATGATTCCTGAGGATATGGCTCTTGTGTGCATTTGTTTTTTCTTGATTGCTTGCTTTAGGAAATGTGTTCTTTACTATCTGGACTACTTTTTTTTCTCTTTATAGGCATAACATTAACAGATAATAGGTAAAATTATTTACCAGCTAGAATATTTTTCACATTAATTTATTAAAGTGTCCTATCAGACTGTTTGTCCTAGATATTTATAACTAATTCAATTAAGGCTGGATAAATATTTTTCCAAATTAATAAAATCATAGGTAGTCTAAGACTCAGTTAGCTGTGGTTAGCTTTTAAATAAAAGGGATTCCTCTAATGTAGAATGCAGGGTCTACCTGAAGGTTATTTTTCCCCTTGAATATAAGAGTTTATTATAAATGGTTAAACTGTATAAATATACTATCCTAATTTATAGGGTTTTTAAAATAAATATTGGGTATGTTACTGAAGACTACTTTTTAATATATTCTTTAAATGAAGTTCCTTAAGGCAACATATTTTGTGTCTATTCTTATATAGTACATATACCCAAAAATATTTTATAAACATATTTTGTAAATCAGTCATTTACTTACATCAAATTATCATGCAAAGTAATCAGGTATTGTGACATTGATTATACATTCAGAGATAGATTCCTATTGCTTGATCTATGAGGAAAATACAGTCAAATAAATAATTAACTTATTTTAAATCTTCAGAATAAATATGTTTATGTTCTCTTTTCTAAAAAAGAAAACATACTATTTCAGTATATTTTATATTATTCAACTCTTTTCTGTGAATATAATTTGATGTGGTGCCTGGTAGAGTGGTCAGTTTTCTTTCATGCTTAGCACAACATTTTTTAAAAATCATATATTATGTACTGTGAAGCAACACAAGTAATACCACATTTCTATTTAATGGCAACCTTTTCTTTCCTTTTTGAATATATTAATAATTTTATGGTATGCAAAAACAACTAAAACTGACATGGAATTTTTAGACATAATATAAAGGCCTGCTTTCTTTATTGTATATGTCAATATCTCACACTATTGCAAAACTGAAATGGCTTAGTAAGACAAAAGAGAATTGTTTTCAGAAAAATTGACTTTTTAATCATTGTCAATTCATTTCACCTAAGCAATCTGGTCTCATATTTGAACGTGGTGATAGATCAAAACAACCAATCAAGAAGATAAAACTTGGAATGGGAATTGACCACCTAAAAATCAAGTTCTGCTAATTTTAATGGCAATTTATATTAACAAAGACTTAATTGCATGAACTTTCTTAATGTGCCTGAAATATTTATTAAAAATTGAGTATTGATTTTTACTCCTGGACAAGCTGGAGTAACAGAGACTGATTTTATCCTCCTACCTGAAAAAAACTTAAAAAACAAACAAGCCATATAAAACAAGAGTACCATTTTTAAGCCTGTGTACATCAAAGGATTAGGAATAATAATCTTTGAGAGACAGGACACAAACAAGATGAGCCCTATGATTGCGCTAGCAAGAAAATTTCCACCCATGGCACAGATAGGAGGACCCAGGAGAGATACAAGTTGAGGAGCTGGAGCTGGGAATCCTGAGAAGCCAAAAAGGATACAGTTCACAATAAAGAACACAGAAGAATGAGCTGCACAGATGGAGAACTTTGGGAATCTTCAGAGCATTTCCTTCCAGTCTTCAGCTGAGTACTAATACATGGAATTTGAGAAAATTACCACCCAAGGAAAGAAACACTCAAAATTATTAGAGGAAAAAATCTGCAGAACACACGCATAGCCAGAAATAGTACCAGCTACCACCAGTCAGGTTAGAAAGACTCAAAATTTACCCAGCATTGGATGGAGTACTCAGAAAGGTAGTGCCTTAGTAATCAGAAAATTAATTCTAGACTACATGCTGCTCACATCTTACCGAACAATTCTTAAAAACAAGACCTGAAAGGATCAAACTATTTCCAAGTAACTTAGCTGCAGGCTAGAATGAAGCTTAGAAATATTTATCAGAACAACAATAATCTGGCACCCAACAAGTTTTACATTGTGTGTTACTCAATCAAAAATTACCAGAAATATCTCCAGACGGGGTGCCATGAACCTGTAATCCCACCTATTAAGGGGGCTGAGGCAGGAGGATTGAGCCCAGGAGTTTGAGACCAGCCTGATCCCTAATAGTGAAACCTTGTCTCAAAATAGATAACTACGTACTACAAGAATTGCAAAGATGTAAGAAAATACAACCCATAATAAAGAGAAGAATTAATTGAAGCAGATACAGAAGTGACAGAAATGATGGATTTAGTAAGCAAGGCCATACAAAGGATTATTATAGATTTATAGTATGTGCTTAAGAAGCTAGAGGAAATAAACAAATTAAATGAAGAAAAGGAAGATATATAAATAGAATACAAACCCAACTTCCAGTGATGAAAACTAGACTGACAGGAAAAAAAAATATTCTTTAGATATATTGACAGCAGATAAGATACTGTAGAAAAAAGATTAGTTAACCTAAACACATATAAATAGACAGTATCCAAAATAAAACACAGAGAAAACAGAGGTAAGGGGGGAAAGGTGAATAGAGTATCAGTAAGTTGTGCGACAGTGTCAAGCAGTCTAACTTACATGTAGTTGGAGTCCCTTAAAAGGAAGAAGGGAAGTAAAAAAGGTGCACGATGAAAAAGTATTGACGAAGTTATGCCAGATTTTACTTCTAATTTTGATTTAAAAACTGTAAAGCCACAGATAAAGAAATTCAACCAACCCCAAGTACAAGAAACAGGAAGGAAAGGACAGCGAAGGTCCATCGTAATAAGGAAAATGCTTAAAACCAGAGATAAAGACAGTATCTTAATAGAAACTTGGGAGAATGATACATTGTCTACAGAGAACACGGATAAGAATGACAGCAGTTGTCTTCAGGAAAAAAAAAATGCTAGATAGAAAATATTGGAGCAATGTTATTTAAAAAAACTGAAAGAAATCTGTCAACTTAGAATTTTTTAGCTTGATAATATACTTTTCAAATATGAAGGTAAAATAAGTAATTTCACACATGCAAATGCTGAAAAAATTCAACACCAGCAGACTTGAATTATTAAAAGAAAACCAGTTAATAAAAGAGTTTTTGGCAGGAGAAAAATGATGTCATGTAAATGTCATAAATACTTCAATTAAAGGCAATGATTATCAGATTAGATGGAGAAACAAGACCCAACTATGTGCTGTATTCAAGAAAGCCAAATAAAACAAAGAGAAACAAATATGTTACTGTTTATTCAGAAGACGTGGAGTGGCTAAGAAGTTACATTACTTGTACAGTTATATACTAAATGGATATATATAGATAGACAGAGAGAGATGAATAGAGACTAGCAGAAACAGTAGGTGTTCTGAGTCAAAGACCAGATCTTTATTTACTCAAAGCAAAAATAACAACTAGAGTAACATTGTCATGTAGCACCCTGTAGGTGACATGGTGAGAGGCAGATGGATAATCCTTTTTGGATGGTAAGATGAAACTACAGGACACACACATTACAAATATGAATCTGAGAGTTTGTATACAAGAGAGGTAGTTGTTTCCTCTCCCAGACTGATGAAAGAACAGAAAACTTTGCTCCCAAATACAGACCAACTCTCATCTAAAATACAAAGAGAAGTATCCTGGGATCTTACCGTTTGTAATGTAAATAAGTGTCTTCAAGAGGAAGATAAAACTATCATCTTCCTTTGAAATATAAATGCATAGGGAGATATGTGCCTGCATCCCTATGGAAGTTATTTTCAAAGTTTGTTTTTTAACCCAGTAACCCAGAATGTAAGCATTTAGTTCCAGGGCAGATGAGAGAGAGAGAGAGGGGGAGAGAGAGAGAGAGAGAGAGGGAGAGAGGGAGAGAGGGAGAGACACAAATTACCAATACAGTTGAGCATTCCTAATCTGAAAATTTGAAATCCAAAATGCTCCAAAAGCCATAACTTTTTGAACACCAACATGAAGCCACAAGTGGAAAATTCCACATCTGACCTAATGTGATGGGTCCCAGTCAAAATGCAGGTATAAAACACACTTTATTCAGTATGCCTAAGGCAAAAATGACCCTCCCAGCCCCCTTCAGCGGTGTTGTATCTTTTCCATGTGTGCCCGGATTCCGCTATGCAAGCATACCCACACGGGGTAATAAAATGGCACGTGTGCAGATTGGGCGCACCAACAGCAGGTTCCTCACGTTGCCCCACATGGAGACAAGACCTACGAGCATTGCTCACTATGTTCTTTTGCTTATTCTCTGGTCTGTAGTGTAAAGATACTGTTGAAAATGTCAAAAAGGTACGCAGATACCTCTATGGATAACAGTGATTAGAAAAGAGGAAGGATTTGCGCTTACCTATGGCACAGAAAGTCAAGCTGTTGGAGAAACCTCACAGTGGTGTGAATGTGAAACCTCTTACAAAAGAGTATAGTGTTGGAATGACCATCCTATCTGAACTGAAGAAACAGAGGATAAACTGTTGAAGTTCTGTGCTGAAAGTGATAAACAAAAATGAATAGAAAAATATAAAAACACTGCATAAAGCTAAAAATGAAGATATCAACCATGTATTGAAAGAATAAATCCATCAGTATCACAGTCAAACACATTTCACTTAACAGTATGCTGATCATGAAACAAGCAAATATCTGTCACAATGAACTGAAAATTGAAAGGAACTATAAATATTCAACAAGATGGTTGAAGAAATTTAAGAAAAGTTACACCATTAAATTTTTAAATATTGGTGATGATAAAACATGTACTGATCACAAAGCAAGAGAAAAATTCATTGATGAGTCTGCCAGGTGATCACTAATGGAAATCCAGTGAATGCTCACTCAAAACAAGGGCATTTTGCAGAATAAATGAATTGTGATCCTCTTTTTATAAAGTTAGAAATACAAAAAATGAAGAAAGTGTTTAGGGATACTATCATCAGTAATAATACTATTTAAAAAGTAAAAAAAAAAAAAAGCAAAATTTAGGATAATGGTTACCTCTGAGGAAGAAGAAATGTGGATTGGAATATGGCATAAAGGGTCTTCAAAAGGATAATACTCCTTAATTTAAACTAGGTGGTAAGTGTATTGCTGATCATTATAACATCCTTTCTAAATTGCATAAATTTTATAATAATATTTTGTGTCTACTCAATATTGAAATTAGACAACTTTAAAAAAACAAATTTTGGGATCAGAAGGTAGTTTCTCTATGCAAAATCAGTTACATATCTACTAGAAAGTTAAATATGTATTTGGTTCTATATTATGTAACGCCAGTGAAAAATCTAGTTTTCTATTAATACTAGCAAATGGTCTGACCTTAGTCTTACAGATCAGTAAAATTGGAAATTTTTTCCTTTACTAATTAGTGAATGGTAAGTAATTTGTATCTAGGTTTTGGCTTCATGTCTGGAATTATTTATATTTTCAACAATAACATTGGATATTGATTTATATTTTCTCACATGGAAAATACTCTCCAGAATGAATTTTGACTACATAGTATACAATATATAAGGATATTGAAAGACTACAGAATATATTATATCAAGCATGCAAGGAAGGTAATTAAATCAATCCTGGCTAAAAAGACCTTTGTGGGTTAAAAATGAAGAGGACCACAGTTCCATGCATCCATGTATCTATGTTGTTTTGTTTTGTTTTGTTTTGCTAAACCACCCTAAATATTTCTTATTTGCTGTGATTTGTCTTTGCAACAACATTTCAGTGAATGTAAACACAAACAGCATATAAGATGTTCCTGGAGTACCTAGCGATTCGGCACTATCAGTTTTTATTTTTGACTAGTGCAGTGAAAAGGAGACGGTTTTGTTCCTATTTCTTCAACTGCCCTTTCCATGCTTGGATCTATTTTACTGATTATCAAGTCATCTTCATCTGTAAAATTTAAAAAAAGAAAACACTTTTACCATAAATTATAGTTGAATTGAGACTTAGATAATAGATATTAAAATGTCTTGTGAACAGCAAAGAGCTCTACATACAAGCAAGGCATTTGGGGGGTATTTCACTGATTTTTGTTGAGGGTGAAGTGAAAGGACATTTGTCTTCTCCCTACTTGATTCTGTATCAATAAAGAAATAAATGTCAAACTCAGGTATCTCATTCTTGCAAACAAACTGCAGCTAAGTATTTTTAATATTAAATATGATACTGTTAAGCTCAATACCTCAGAAGCTGAGCAGAGTGAGTATTTGTCATTGGATGGTGCTGTTGTTTAATTTGGTCATATGGTTTTCTTTTCACTCCCACTTCCGTACATCACACCTCTTTTCTCCTTCCCATTTTATTTCATGGGAGTATGGTAGCTCTATATTTGAGGTGCCTTGGCTGTCCAGAGTCTAGATGTGGGCATAGGACAACCTAGCAAAACAGACACTCTCTTTCCTAGGATTCATTTTATTGATCCAAGTAATGCAAGAATTGGAGAAATCTATTGGAAAGTGGCAGCTTCCTAAAATCCTCAAGGCTGGCACTGAGTTGCTCAGTGTCACATCTTCCTCAGTTGATCCTATAGTCGTCTTGGCCATTCTATGAAATCTCGCCCCAATAACTTAAATTTTAAAAGAGCATTCTTTGCAATTAATAACATAACAATGACCATAAATTGGAGCAATAAAACAGACATTGCCTAAAAGTGATTGAAACAGACCAAAAGAGACTTGGAGCTACAGAAGGGCAACTAAGCCATTTGGGTTGATTATTGGTTTTGAACACCGCAGTTCTTCACTGTTTTGTTGTTTTGATTAAAAGTTTACAGAGATCAATTGTAAAAGGCTCAAATTTGAGTTGCAATAGATGCTGTACATGCACAGTTTTTAAGTTTTTTCCACAGATTTTTTTCTTTGAAAAAATTTATCTAAAAATTTTCTTTTCATCCAGGATACTTAAGAAGTTATTACAGTGCACAGTGGCATAACTAATAAGCCACTCATTACTCATACAAATCTGCTGCTTGGACAGTCAGGATATCAGGTATGTAATATAAAATTGCTTTATGGGGGATTTATCTTACTAAACATGAATGTTTATGTGGCACTTCTAAAATTATTTATAAAAAAGAATTTACATGTCACTTTGCATCTGCCAATATTTCTTTCCAGCTCTTACAACCAAAGTAGAGTCAAAATGACCCATAAATACCCAAAAAATGTTCATTAAAATCGATTTTTCTGTCCAGTTTCATTGCCAGTGAAAATGTATGAAATACATATATTTCATTTAGAGGGACAGTTTTCTTCTCCTATAATGGAATGTCCTTAATAATATGGTTTTTAATAAAGAATGTCTCTAAAATGGGACAAGGCATAGGAGTTCCGATTTTTCATAGAAAGGCAAAAAAATTTTGCATAGAGGGAGAGCAACATTTGAAGTTTCTGGTTGTGAATTCTAATCTGTCACGAGATGTGGAACATATTTCATTTTCTTATTTTAAAAATTGTTGAGAGTGAAGATGGAAATTAACTATTAGCTGGATGGCAAATGATGGTCCTAGAAGAAAAAAGGGAGACTAAATGATACTATACTTGTCACTATCCGGGAGCTTAAATTTTACAAAGAAGGAAAGACAAGAGGAATAAAAACAATGTAGATTAATGACCCCTGTAAAATAATTGGCACAATAATTTTATTTATTGAAAACCATGTGTAGTCAGAAAAAGGTGGATTTTACAATTTTCGTTTTATGTGTGAAGATCTCAATCAGAAAGATAGAAATGTCATAAAACCTCTAGTTGCAAAGTCAACTCAGCAATTTATTTATATTCAATGTGTGAATTCTTAGATGTTTTCTTAATTAGAAAGCGTTAGCTTCCTTCTTATTTCCACTGCTATTTACCTACTGAACACCAGATATAAACATTGCATGGTAACTGCACTGTGTAGTATTTTTTTAATGTGTTAGCTACTATGAATATAAAATTGGTCCTATTTCTGAGTTGAACTATTTCTGTGTTCCACGTAAATTTGTTTTTAGACACGGAGGACCTGGCTGCTCAAAGTAGACTATAGATAAAGGCTATAATCTATTTTGGTGGGAAGATGAGAGAGCACCAAAGAATATCAGATGTTCATTTACCAAGAGAATTTGACTTATCCAATAACAGTTTTCAGGGAAACAAACTGCTTGAAGCATCTATCTCCACTATAATAAAAGAGTAGCTTCCAACTGATCCATTGTGAGATTCAGTTACAGCAGAACAATATAATGCCATAATTCTTGGGCTTTTTTTTTTAACCTATAAACACAATGGAATTTTTCTATTGTATTTTCCTCGGGAACAGCCACTTTTAAAACTGAAAATAGTGAGGTGATACTACAATTTTCCAGCATCTTCACCTTCATTCCACAAGCTGTTTGTTTAGAGTTTTATTCCCTGGCAGTTTGCTTTGGCGAAAAGCTTTCAGGATTGTGTGTCAACCACAGAGCATAATAGGGAAAGCCAATATGGTGGTTTACCAAATTAACAACAACAGCTATCTTCCTTGACAGATTGCTGTGTTTAATTATAGCTGTTGGGGATTGAGTCAGCTGCTTGAGCAACAGGAAAAATCAGAGGGTCATTAAGATGGTCTATTAATTTTCTGTCATGAGTAGCTGCATGTCCATGATCTGCACATGCAATGTGGCGGAACACTTTCCAAAACACTGGACTTTAAGACTCCTATGGTAATTTCTTAAAACCCCTGTGGTAACTTAAGGGATAAGAAAACTGCGGTAATTTTGGATGCAAACTTAGAACAGTTAAAATTCATCAGGTAGAAAATTTTCTCTTCCAAAGCAAATCTGAAAATATTTTAAAAGAAGAAAGAAAAAAGAAAAAAATCCAATATATTACCTTCTTGTGCTAAAACTATTACTTGCTCCCACACCTAACAAATAAACGGTATATTACATTTAACTCATTAGTCCACTATTTTCCTTGAAAGAGCAGACATCTTTTATAGATAATGAAATAAATATAGTTTATTTAAAAAAAAATCCCTCTACTATCTGTCTTTCAGAGGGACCAGGGAACTGCCATAGTTGGAGTTGATACAGTCTTTAAAAATGCACTTTTGAAAAAAAAAAATAATCAAAGCATTTATTGTATGTCAGGAAAATCCCCAGAGCTGGACCTGTAGTGATATTTATTTGATGACAATATAGACTCCTAAAAATGGCCAAAAGCAAGGACCATTTCTTGTACTTTAGCAGTTTATAAGAACATCCCCACTGCCATATCAGCAGGCTCAGAATGCTGTAAATATTTCCAAATCCTAAACACCAACATGGGAAAGAAACTATTAATAATACTTGAGTTGGCGATTCATGACTAATAAAAGTTGTCCTGAAAGTTCTCAGACTTTGAAACTCCTGGAGTAGACAGTACTTAGTATCTCAGTAGCAGCAAAGATCACTTTTTGCAGATTGCTCTGGAAGCTAGATATCTCTTCACAGATGCCAAGATTGGATAATTAGTTTTGCTACGGTGGAGGACTGAGAAGGAAGGCAAAAATCATTTTAAGGGGACTTTCTAAAGGAGGTGTCTGCCTATACAAAAGAAAATACAATGTTTATGATTAAGTCCAGTGTTTTCCAGGAGAGGGACAGCATTTGAATAACCTGGTAGAGAAAAAAAGAGGAAGTCAAGAACAGTGGCAGCACTGTGATAGTCTTACCACATCAGGTGCATAGAAGAAAAGACAGAACTGATAAATGATCTGGGGTGCTAGAATTTAATGTGTGAATTAAGCAATGTAATTCTCTATTAAATAAAGTTATACCCAATATTCTTAGAACTTTTAAAAGTATCATATTACATATATATATTTATCATTGAAACTGTTCATGCATAATACAATCTCAAGAAAATCTTCCACACTTCTCTTTTCAAACTGATCTAACTTGTCATTTATACCCCAAATTTAAATAATAAATTTCTCTTTATTGACAAAACTTCCAAAGTGAACTTTAATTATACATTGCTTCCACTTTTTTTTCTGTGCAATCGCAATGGAAACTATTTATATTTGTAAATAAGTTAACCTTCAAGAAACTGGAAATAACAAATTAGCCAAACACTTTAATTCCCTGAACAAGTCTGCCCAAAGAGATGAAGATATTGAACACATATTTATACATGTGTTTATTTACTCAACATAATTCCATACCATGACATTATTTATAAAAACTGCATTTTGGAGTTTTTAAAATGAAATTCAGGGTTATATAAAGATCAGAATGTGGAAAGACAAACTCAGAAGCCCTGAGGGCTCATTGCTTACCCTTTCTGTAGATTATCCAGGAACTGCCTCAGTAACCTAAGTTACCTCAGTAAAACAGCTTGGTATAACATTGAGTTTCAGAAGTTCCCCTTCTTTAACAAGTCCATTTTCTAGACCAAGGAGCTCCCAGTCTCCCAGACATTTTCTTCTCTGCTTTCTATACAAATATGCAGAGCTCTGTGTGGATTCAGCCCCTCTTCGGAAGCCTTCTCCATCTCTCATCCAGTTCAGCAATGCCCAGTTTAAGTATATTTCCCTGTGTTATAATGGAACGGTGGGGAATTATGTGCACTCTGTTTTATTGCTGCTTTTACATTTTTCCTAGTAAACACTTATTTACCTTTACATCACTTGCTCCAGTTTTTCCCCTTGTAAATGGAACAGAACTATGGAATATACTGTTCAGATAGATGTCCCTTCGCAAAAAAATAAAAAATAAAAAAGTATATAACGAAATATTAGAACATACTATATTTCTACTATATTTTTTGAAATTAGCTTCTTTTTCCCTAGAAACCTTTATTTATCAGAATCTTAACCCACAGAACTCACTTTATTAAGGACAGAGATATTTATATTACAAACAACATTTGATTTCATAGACACATATGATACCTAAAACAGGGAGAGTTACTACTGTGGTAGTAATGATCTTAATCTCAAATTAATATATAAAATATTTTGCAAGTAAGTTTTAGAGTAATAAAGTAAGAATCCATATGTTAATTGAAGATGAGCTGTTTTTTTGCCTGAGAAGCTAGTGTTGAGTAAAACTTGCATCTCAGTAAGCATCTGTTCAAGTATATGGTTGTAAATAAGTACTTTACATAATTATGTTAAGAAAAGAAAATATGTATTTTAACACCTTTTGGAAATTATCCATATTTTTCCAACTGTAATTTAGACTCCTTTACACCAAGGGCATACAAAATTAACTAATACTTTTTAAAAATATCCCTATTCACCACTTCATATAATGCATTCTAATTATTGTATGAAATTTGATGCAAATTACAAAATGTTTATGTATATGGTAGTAATAATTATTTGGGATACTTTACTAAGAAGTTTTAAATTTTTGTGATAAGTCAAATATCATTTTGGATGAGATCTTTTTCCCTAATTAGCATATGGAGGGATGAGAGGAAAGAAGAGATGTGGTTTACAGATGTACTCATTGAGCAGAATCATGAAGGAAGAATAAGAGTTACATATAAATGCTGAAAGATGTTTCATACATAAAAGACAGTAAGACCAAAATAAGCTCTGAACCTTTTGAAAACAAAAATATAATTTTAGACCACAGTATGTTGCAGAATGAGGAGTAGTTATAGTGAACATAATGTTGATTAAAATGAGTTAAATAACCATATACTATGCTCACATTCATAGACTTATCTGTTGGAGTACAGAGGTTTTGTCGTTTTATTCATTTTTGTACCTGCAGCACTATAGTCAATGCCTAGAAATAGTCATTGTTGTTGAATAATATTTTGAAACATGGATTTTTAAAAAAAATTTTAACTGTAAGCAAAAGAATGATATAACTGTATTTAATTTTAAAGAACATCATGCAAAGGGATATAAAAAGGAGGATCAAAAAAGACTGTATACAAGAAGACCTAGTTCGTTGCTGGGCTCCAGGCTCTGCTGGATGTACCAAATGGTTGTGGATATTCATTAAAATAATACTAACAGATTTCTATTGTATTTCCTAGCAAAATGTCAGAATATCCAGCAGATTTGCTGGAAAGGGATGATAAAATTTTATTCTTAAGGTATCTGTTTAGTCTCCCCTCTTGATTTTGGCCCTCCCTAAGAGCTCCTCCTCAGAGAGTGTCTTCATGGATTATGGGTATTAAAACTCTGTTGAATGTATAATTGGTGAATATTTTCTCCCATTCTGTAAGTCATCTGTTTACCATGTTGATTATTTCCTTTGCTGTGAAGAAGATTTTAATTTAATTAAGTCCCATTTATTTATTTTTGTTGTTGCTATATTTGCCATTAGGGTCTTAGTCATAAATTCTTTGCCTAGGCTGATGTTTAGAAGAGTTTTTCCTATGTTTTCTTCTAAAATTCTATGGTTTCATGCCTTACATTTCAGTCTATTATCCATCTTAAATTAATTTTTGGCTTCTTTGTATTTTTTTCAACTTTCTCTTCAATTCCATTCATCTTGTTTGCCATCTGAATTCTGAACTCCATTTCTGACGTTTTGACAATTTCCTTTTGGTCAGGGTCCATATTTGTGGATCTTTTGGGATCCTTTGGGGGTGTCAAACTAGCTTGTTTTTTCATGTTGCGAGAATGTTTTGCTGGTTTCTTCTCAGCTGAAACCTGTTCTTTCAGCTCAGGGTTGATAGGTTTTGGAAGAGGTCCCTACGGACAGGTTAAGAATGTGAATCAGGTAATGTGGTTCCAGGTAACATGCTCTTAACCACCATTTTGAGCTTCTATTAGTGCAGCAAATGGAATGTACAAAAATTCAAAGTTTTTACATATAAGAGAGCATTTCACATCTGCACTAGTAGAAAAATTAATTTTATGCTTCGTATGGAACCAGAGAAGACCCCGCATAGCAAAAACAATTCTAGATAATAAAAATAAATGGGAGGCATCAACTTACCAGACTTCAAACTTTATAGAGGAAGATGTTGGAAATACTCTTCTAGACATTGGCCTAGGCAAAGAATTTATGAAGAAGACCCCAAAGGCAATCACAGCAACAACCAAAATAAATAAATGGGACCTGATCAAATTAAAAAGCTTCTGCACAGCCAAAGAAATTGCCACAAGAGCAAACAGACAACCTACAGAATGGGAGAAAATTTTTGCATACTACAAATCTGATAAAGGGCTGATAACTAGAATCTACTTAGAACTCAGGAAAATCAGCAAGAAAAAATCAAACAACCCTATCAAAAAGTGGGCAAAGTTACTTTTCCCATTTTGACAATTGTTTTGTGGTTATGTAAAGAAATGTCTCTGTTTTAGGAAATAGATACCAAAGTATTTTGGAGTAAAGGTGTGTCATATCTGTACTCTCAAAAGATTCACAAAAATTTATGCACACACAAAACTAATATAGCAAACATACTATCGTGTTAAATTTGCATTATATACATGAAGTGTACATGGGAATTCCTTGTTCTACTCTTGAAATCTTTCTGTAAATTTGAATTTAATAAAAAATTTTAAAAATAAAAAAAATGAAAAAAAAGTGGGCAAAGGACATGAACAGAAACTTTTCAAAAGAAGACAGAATAATGGCCCAAAAACATATGAAAAAATGCTCAACCTCTCTAATCATCAGAGAAATGCAAATCAAAACCACAATGAGATATCACTTATCTCCAGTGAGACTGGCTTTTATCAAAAAGTCCCAAAACAATAAATGTTGGCATGTATGTGGAGAGATAGGAACACTCATGCGCTGCTGGTGGGACTGCAAACTAGTGCAACCTCTGTGGAAAGCAATATGGAGATACCTTAAAGAGATACAAGTAGAAGTACCATTCGATCCAGCAATCCCATTACTGGGCATCTACCCAAAAGAGCAAATGATACTCTGTAAGAAAGACACCTGCACCCGAATGTTTATAGCAGCACAATTCACAATTGCAAAGATGTGGAAACAACCCAAGTGTCCATCAATACATGAGTGGATTAATAAAATGTGGTATACGTATACCACGGAGTACTATTCAGCTTTAAGAAACAATGGTGATATAGCACCTATTGTATACTCCTGGATAAAGCTGGAACACATTTTACTAAGTGAAGTGTCCCAAGAATGGAAAGACAAGCACCACATGTACTCACCATCAAATTGGTATTAACTGATCAACACGTAAGTGCACATATAAGAATAACATCTATTGGATATCGGGCAGGGGGGAGGGCAGAGAGGGAAGGGGGGGAGGGTACGGATATATGCATACACAAAGAGTGCAATGCACACCACCCAAAGGATGGACATACTTGAACCTCGGACTTGGGGCCGATGGGGGGCGGGGGCATGGGCAACATACGTAACCTAAACATCTGTACCCCCATAATACGCTGAAATAAAAAAAGAAGAAAAAAAGAAATGAGATCTTTCAGAAGTGATTAAGCCATGAGGGCCTAATTCTTTTCTAAAATAATTCAAGAGAACACAGGATACTTAATAGGTAGCTAGCTATGCTAACAAATGTTCACAAAGATTGACAATACTGAAAGGTCAGTAGATTTCTTTACACAAAATAACTCAAGACAAATTGAATGGCAAGTCCACTATAAATGACTTTGTTATAAATACAAAGATAAGAAATGAAGAGATCCATGTCATATAAATAACAGCTGAAATATCTGTTTCGTGCTTTATTAATATGATTCATCTTTATTAAAGCTCTCTCAAGAAAGTTCAGATATTAATCCTTTTTAAAAATTCCACAAGGATTAAAGTTTATGCCATTTTACTGAATAAAATTTAGAACAAAAAGTTTCTTAATTCCACCAAGTTACTTGCTTCTCTTTCTCCCACTTTGAGACCCTCAGGGATGCCTTGTTTTTAATCTTTATATGGTCATTAATGGTCTCACATTCTTCATCAACCTGTGTCTGAAGTCTTCTTATGCGTCATATCCTTCTAATCGTCTGTGAGCTACAGTAATGGATAGAGTGGCTTTTCCTGTTGGATGTAAGTTATATTCATTTGCTGACTGTGCCCACCAAATTAAAACTTATCTGCTTCATTCCTAACGGAGCAGAATTTTCCTCTGGATTTATTCTTTGATCTATTTTTAAGTAACTGAAGGAAATTAGAAATATTTTTCCTCAAAATATATTTCTTTGACATATTTTGAGATGGCTGCCGTGAGTCTCACGGATAGCAGTAACACTGCCAAACTGTCTTTTTGGGGGGCGGGGGGAGGTGCAATTTACGTCTGTAGAGAATGCAACCAGGTCTTTCTTTTCCCAATCTGGAAAAGATTTACTGAGAGTCTGACATGTTTAAAGGTCTGAAAAAAAACCATTTACCATCTATTCTCTCTGAAGGCTGCTACCTATAAGATTTCACCTACATAACAAGACCACCTAGGCTAGTCAAGCCTCTTCTTTCCCTCACAAAACTTTTCTGTTTTCTGTTTTCAAGGCCCCATTCTTTAAAACCCACTGTACCTCACTGAGGAGTTGAATCTTCATTCTGAGGATTAAATAAAAGAAATTTGTGTCTTTTTCCTCCTTCTAATCAATCTACCTCATGTCAGTGATTTTTCAGTGAACCTTGGAGGGGGTCAAGAGCCTTTGCTTCCTACATAGCCATCCTGGGATTTAGTGTTACAACAGACATTCAAACCATGTTTGCTGATTTGTGTTAATCCTTCCAGGTTTTTGTTTTGCTTTGTTTTGATTTGGGGCTTTTTTGTTGTTTGTTTTTATATTTTTATTTTTAATCCTGAGTACCTACTTTGTACAAAATTTTATTTTTCACTATTACCAGCATTAAAATATTTATATTTACTTTGTACACAATTTTTGTAGAGATTTTATATTCATCCAGTGTTTGATTAAAAGAATGACACTAGAAAATATAGTTTCATCTATTTTATAAAAATTAACATGTTTAGGTGGCATAAGCTGACGGAGATGAGTTTCAAATTTTGTTCAAAGACAAGGAGACTAAAACTAAGGAAGAAAAAAAATATTCCTGGTGATTTTTGCTTGAAATATTGGTTGACAAAAGGAGTGAAGGATTTTATGACCTAATTTTAATTTATTGCATTGTAGTTTTCATGGTGTTCCTAAGTATAAGTACTCTAAGAAGATTCTTCTTTCAAGGTATGAGAGGTCAGTACTAATATGTAGATAGGTAGGTAGCAAAAATCATAAAGTTTCAGATGTGAAAGGCGCCTTTTGAGAACACTGTAGCCCTCACTCAATTTTACAGATAAGGAAACCATGGTACAAAGAAGCTAGGTAATTTGCAGAAAGTTACACATCATTTAATGACAGAATCAAAATGCTGGACTCCTGAATTACTCCTTTCTTGTTCTTGCATTACTCAAGGACAAGAAAGAAGAAATAGAAGAAGCAGCAATTCTTTAATTGGGGGAAGCTAGCTCTACTATTTTCTTTTTTTACTGTGAGTTTTCAGATGCAGATTGCTACGGCCTCACAGGTCTGTGTGCTCTTGTAGAGTGGTGGCTCACAGGGAAGTAGGTACAAGGCTTAAGGAAAAGTTAGGGACTTCGTCACAATATATTTTTAAACACCCATTGCTTTTTTCCGCCTTAATAGTCTTTTTTTCCCCTCTCCTGATGGAAAGCAAAGGTATAATATTCAGTTCTAAGAAAAACTTGTCTCTTATCCACTCCTACTGGACAGTCCTCTACCCAATATAACTAAATGATTTTTGTTTTCTGCATAATCTGTTGATCATTGCTTGCCTGTCCATCTTAAAGCTTTTTGTGTGCCCTGCACACAGCGTGGTTATACCTAGTTTGTCTCACATATTTTGAATGAAACAATGTTACTATCCCTAGTTTTCTGTAAGTTTTTCGTCTTTCTTACTTACCTGGTCTTCCATCATGTCCTAGGGCTTTTTAAATCTAATCACCTGTTAGACGCCTCTAGCTCCAAAATTGCCTCTCTCCTCTTCTCCCCTTTAGGACCTCTTTGTGCATAATCTCAGAAGTTAGGAAATCGCTTTTTGTTTACATGTAAGTGTAGATCACTGTTGAGCTAAAATCCTTGATAGGCCCATCACTGGGAACTTCCTTTGTTTCCCGCCTTTTCGTTTAAAATTAACTATATTAGCACCCACTCCCCTGCTTTTCAACAAATATAAAGATACGGATGGTTCTTTTCCTGCCCAATCTTGACCTCCCCACTCATCTTGCTTCCTCTGAAAACTCAATCCAAAGAACCCTCCACCCAGGTTCTTGGCCTTAGTTTAAAATGTCTAATCTTAGTGCACACGTGTTTGTATACACACTGACCAAGACCTGACCTAAGGGTTCCCCTCAGCTTAGATAAACTTCAGGCAAGCTTTTTCCTGACTATAGGCCCCTCACCTCCATTTTTTTAGAGCCTTTACTTTAGAACATTTACAATTGTAAATCCTTTCTTTGATCCTTTGAGATGTAAATCTAATACCACCTAAGGCTGTCTTTTTCAGGGGTGTGGGAGCCATCCCTTTGTTCAAGAAAGATAAAGACAGGGCCTCTACCTCCTGGTCTCTGTGGGAAGGTAGGAACCTAATTTAAGTGTCAATTAGCAAACACAGATAGCCTGATCTAATTGACCAACCTCCTGTGAATGCCCTCCAGTGTTTTCCTGTTAGCTTACCCCAGGGTTTAAAAGTCCTCCTGCCTTTCCTTTCATTGTCATTCAGTTCCATCTTTCTCCTCTATTCCAGTAGTCTTACCTCTCCTCTGTTGCAATAGTCTTGAATAAAGTCTTCTTTGTCTATATAACTCAGTGAGTACAATTTTTCATAGACAACACACAGACACACACAGACACACACACACACACATACTTTCTTGCCATCTTAAATACTCCTCTGCTTGCTATTCCATTGTTATAGCTGTAATTAGTAGCTAATATTCATTGTCCCAACTTTCTCCCCTTCCAATCACTCCTTATTCCACTAAAGTATAGCATCTGTTAAATCCCTGAAACTGATAGCAAGGTCACCAAAACCTTCCTAGTTACCATAACTATTGGCTATTTTCAGTCTTTACCTTGCCTAAAATCAACACCTGACTCAAAATTCAGCACTGTTTACAACCCACTTGTGAAATGCTCTCCTTTCTTATTTTTTTTTTGTGTTTATATAATTTTCATAGAGTCTTGGACCCTCACATCAGACATGTTGGTTGTTTTAATCTTCAAACATTTTTCTTCATACTCTATAAATTATCCCTGGGTGATTTAATTTACATCTAGTAGTCATCTACCATATCCCTGTTGTTGATGCTCAAACCTGACATTCAACTGGACCTTTTCTCTGAGTTCCAGACATTTATATTAAACTATCCACTGGACATTTATATTTGGAAGTCCTGAGCCAATTTAATTTTAACATGTCTAAAGCTTTACTGGTCATCGTTCCTTCCAAACTGGTCTTTTCACAATAATCATCAAAATGCAAACTGTCAACCTTCAGCTAGCTGCCCACTGGCAGCCTCACAGTCATTCTTAGCATCTTTTTCATCTTCATATCTTGAGCCTAGTCAGTCATCTAGTCTTATGTAGACTAACTCCTTAGTATCCCCAAAATATGAGTCCTTTTCCCCAATGCACAGTCAAGGCATCTGTTTCAGCCGTATTGTTTCCTGCGTGGATTACTTCAATAACTGCCTAACTGGCTTCCTGCCTCTTGTCTTCCCCTGTTTCAAATGAAACAGCTCCCACAATGATCTTTGTGAAACAAAAATTCACCTACCATTTGCCACACCCTACAGATGAAACACAATTTCATTACCATGACACACTGAGCTTCTAAATCAAGCTTCATTCTTTACTGGGTGTAAGATCTTAGGTAAGCCATTGACCATCTCCATTTCCCAATTTTCTAATCTGTAAATTAATAATAATAATATTACCTTTCTTATAGTACTCTTACTGAAATTGCTTAGTACAGAATCTGTTACATAGTTGTTGTCATTAATGGAATTGGAATGAGGTTTGTCCAAAAAATTGTAGATAAGTTAAATGTTACTTAAAACATATAATAGATAAGAATGTAAAAAGATCATGTCACCTTTTAAAGAACGAATATCAAAAAAAGTAAACAATGCATCAACAAGAAGTGGCTTTGATCGTAAATGGACATCATTCTCAAATAGAAGCTTTGAGAACAAAAGCAAGACATTCTAATTAGTAGAAACAGTAGGTTTGAGCTACTGAGGCAAGATAGCACAAGGTCAAACTTGAGGAATTGCATTGCAATGGCATTACTAGAAGAAGGAATTTTTGTATAAATAGTGGTCCCATTAAATCCAATAAATGTAGGGTTTTTTTCTCATTTGTACTTCAGAACTGAAGTTCAAATAGTCATATAAAAAGTTCTAAATTAATTAAATCACAAACTCAATACTCATCAAGGCTGGTTGAAGGTGTTTGATTTACTATACTAGATTTTAGAATATTCCTCAAAGCTTCTGTGTGAGAACATAACCAATGCGACACAAGATGGTTCTGGCTTTATTCTAAGATACCAACAAACACTTCCTTTTTCAGGTATGAATATTAAACAGGGATGTTTCACACAAACTACATATGTTTTTGCATTTAGTCATATTTTAAATTTTAAAGCCTTCAGAAAATTCAAAGAAATTTCCATATGCACACTCTTTAAATAGTTGTGACATATTCCACAGTCATGCAAGAGGTTAAAAAAACAACAAAAAGAAGGAAAACAAAAATAACCCAGTGAGTCCTAAGCAAGGAAAATCTGAAAAGGTCACTGAAAAGCCCTAGGATATAAAGAAACAAGGCATTAAAGCCAGTATGTCCATTAAACTTAATCAGTGTGGCATTCACTTCCTTGTGAAATTGAATAGATCCTTCTTATCTTAATAAAAAAAAAAACATTTTCACTTTGTTGTCTCTCTGGCTAGCATCACATTTTTGTCGTCTCTTTCATAGTCAAAATGTGGTGAGCCTGTCTCCAACTGTTCAAACACTCTCCATTTCGTAAGCAGATCCATTCTCATACTAGGCATTCCTGCTTAGTGAGGCATGGCCACAGTCACGTGTATTTTATTTGCTAAAGTTAATATTTGTGCGGTTCTGTTCAGTTTTTATCTTCTTTGACCATTCAAACTCCTTTGACACTATTTTCTCTTCTAATTTTCTTAAAACTCTGTTCTCCCTAATCTTCTAAGAGATTGGATTGTTGTTATTTCCATTATTTTTATCTATTATTTCATAACAGTTATTATCCATGATACTTCTATTCTCTTCCTTACTCTTTCAGTTTCTACACTTAATTCTGTTTTGGGTTCTTCTTTTTCATGCACATAGTCTCTTTCAACAGTTTTATCCACTCCCATGATTTCAATTATAGTCTTTTTTTTTTATCATGTCTGTTAATTTATTTAATTTTTTTTTATCTCGGGGTATTATGAGGGTACAAACATTAAGGTTACACTTTATGTCTTTGCCTCACCCAAGCAAGGGTTAAAGGCATGTCCTTACCCCCTACAATGCTCCCCATGTCCTTTAGTTGCAGGTTTACCCCCACATCCCCCTAATCCCTGGGGAATATTACTGCCACGTGAGCCCCTTAGTGTTCATCAGTTAGTACGATTTGATGGCGAGTACAAGTGGAGCTCATTCTTCCGATCTTGTGGTGACTCCCTTTGGATAATGGGCTTAAGTTTAATCCAGGAAAGTATAAGAGGTTCTAGATCATTGTCGTTTCTTATAATTGAGTAATATTCTATTGTATATGTATACCAAATTTTAATAATCCACTCATGGATTGGCAGGCACTTGGGTTGTTTCCACATCCTTGCAATAGTGAATTGTGCTGCCATAAACATTCGGGTGCAGATGTCTTTATCATAGAATGTTTTTTGCTCTTTTGGGTAGATGCCTAATAGTGCTATTGCTGGATCAAATGGTATTTCTATTTTTAGCTCTTTGAGGTATCTCCAAATTCTTTTCCACAGAGGTTGCACTAGTTTGCAGTCCCTTAAATGTAGAGTTTGACAACTTTGTCTCCAGTATATGGCCCCTCTAACAAACTGCAGTTACATTTTCTAGCTAACTACTGAATACTCAATTTCCTGTCATATCTTTCTATTCAACAAAACTTTAACCTCCCTTTCAAAGCCCAACACAAATTTCAACTCCTTCATGAAGCTGTACTTAATTAGTTCATTTTCAATTTGAAAAAAATCTCCAGAACTTAAGTTTCTTTTAAAAGATTTATTTCCAATTTTATCCTTCCCACTGGAAAAGCACATCATGCACCAGACTAGAAACTTTTCAATTTTACAATCGATATTCATTCAACTCTTCATAGTTACCTCTCCATGAAGGAATCTTTCCATTTACAGATGCAGAAATTTAAGCTCAGAGTCATTAATCAATATCCTTAAAATATCATCTAAAATGTTATAGACAATTTAAATCAGAGTTCATATTCGGCAATCATAGGAGCTTTCAAAATAGTACAACCTGAGCTATAGCTTGAAATATGAGTACAAGTTGGACAATGAAATAACAAATAAAAAATAAAACAGTTTGAGTAAGAGGATTAATTCAATATATAGGCATGAAGGTCCAGTTATGATACAATCAAACTGGTGTGTAGTTTGGTATTAAATGTAATATGAACAAATCCAAGAAGTGAACCATAGAAATGTGGACAGGAATTTTATCATAAAGAACATTTTATGCCATGACACAAATTTTATTTTGAGAAAGAGGATGTTCTATAGAAGGATTTCAAAATTCAGAGCTGTAGGACTGTATTTTAATATAAACACACACGTATGCACACCCCCCGCACACACACCCACACTGGTGTCTACATAGAAGATAGATTTACATGACTATGAATACTTCCTAAAGGAAACTAAACTGGAGGCAGGTTCAAGTTCTGTTGACATTTGAGATAAACAAGTGACTCAATGAAGGCCTAAACTAGGATGGCAGACATATGGAGATATGGACATATGTGGACATATAGACATATGGAGATAAGCTGAGACTTACATAAAAGTAATAAAATTAGGGAGTGAGCATGGAGAGATGTAAGAGAATAGGGACTTGTTGGTTAAAGGGTACAAAGTTATAGCTGCACAGGAGGAATAAATTTTGAGATCTTCAATTTCTTTCATTAATGTTTTACAGTTTTCAGCATACCTATCTTAAATCTCTTTTATTAAATTTATTCCTATGTATTTTATTCTTTTTATTTTATTGTAAAAGGAATTAGTTCCTTGATTTCTTTTTCGGATAGGTCATTATTGGTGTAAAGAAAAGCAACTGATTTTTGTATGTTGATTTTATATCCTGCAACTTTAATTAATGCACTTACAAGTTCTAACTTTTTTTGGGGGAAGAGGGGAGTCTTTAGATATTTCCACATACAGAAATTTTCACATATGCATTATTTCATCTGCAAATAGGGATAATTTTACTTCTTCCATTCTGATTTGGATGCCAGTACTATGTTGAATAGAACTGGTGAGAGTGGGCATCCTCACCTTGTACAGATTCTTAGAGGAAAAGCTTTCAGTTTCTCCCCATTGATTATGATGTTAGCCGTGGGTTTTCCGTAAATAACCTTTGTTATGTTGAAGAACTTCTATAACTAAATTGCTGAGAGTTTTTATCAAGAAAGGATGTTGAGTCCGGGCGCCGTGGCTCACGCCTGTAATCCTAGCACTCTGGGAGGCTGAGGCGGGCAGATTGTTTGAGCTCAGGATTTCGAAACCACCCGGAGCAAGAGCGAGACCCCGTCTCTACTAAAAATAGAAAGAAATTAATCGGACAACTAAAAATATATTGAAAAAAAAAATTAGCCGGGCGTGGTGGCGCATGCCTGTAGTCCCAGCTACTCGGGAGGCTGAGGCAGAAGGATCACTTGAGCCCAGGAGTTTGAGGTTGCTGTGAGCTAGGCTGATGCCATGGCACTCTAGCCCCGGCAAAAGAGTGAGACTCTGTCTCAAAAAAGAAAAAAGAAAGCATGTTGAATTTTATCAAATACTTTTTGTAAAATGTTTTATCTAGTAGAAATTTAATACTGGGAGAAAATGTACTTAGAGCTCAATACTAAAGAAATTATTAGCTACATTTCTTAAAGCCATCTGTAACAATTTCCCAGGGTCAGGTAATTGAAAGAACTCACAAGACTTCTCAGCATGTACTAATGATAGGCTTGAATCAAGGTAATAAATATGGGACAGCAGGAGAAAGAAAGCACAGGTGCTTGCATCTGCGGCCAAGAGGCTTCCAGACACAGTTCCACAGGATTCTTTCTTAGTTGCACAGGTCACGCTTTGTCTCTGGAGTATGAATTACCAAGATATGTGTTAGAAATCTTGGTTTCAGGAATGCCTGGGCAAGATTTTCTATTGGGGTCTTTTATGACCCATTGATTATGCAGTCAAGCCAGGCTTTGTGACTGGTTAAACCAGGTCTCTGTTATTAGTCCACACAGATATAACTTTAAACGAGCTGGCTGGGGGGACTGTCGTAGGTTTCAAACTTGGAGTTACAAACAACACTTTACAAATTATTAAATAGACCATTTCATTCTTATTTGGACAAAATTCAATACCATGGAATTCCTGGAGATAAAAATAGAACAATTGCTGTTCAACTCTAGGATAACTCTGTCTTACATACCATCAAAATTTAATTTCTATTACATATGTCTTTATTTAAAATGGAAAAAATGGAATCAATACCTTAATATTCTATTTGTCCAAGACGTTAATAAGGAAAGTGATATCCTGAGAGACACTAATAAGCAAGATGTGCCATTTAGTCAGCAATCTGAAACCTCAAATGACATCTAGAACTCAGTGAAAAAATAATCATGTGAAGTATTTAGCTAAAAGATCCCCATGGCTCAATGCAGTAAATAGTCATGTGTAGAAGAATTAAGACCTGATATTAGGGGTGATAGGAATTCATCTCTGCAATTAGCTTCTATGGCTTTCCTAACACAATATGAAAATGCAGTCCTGTATGGCTTAGTGATGGGAATAAATTCTGAGAAATAAGTTGCTAGGCAATTTTATTGTTGTGTGAACGTGACAGTGTATTTACACAAACCTAGATGGTATAGCCTACTACACACCTAAGCTTTATGGTATGGCTTATTTTTCTCAGGCCATAAATCTGTACAGCATGTTACTGTACTGAATACTGTAAGCAATTATAACATAATGGCAAGTGTGTGTATATCTAAATATATCTAAACATAAAATAGTGTGGTAAAAATACAGTATAAAAGATCAAAAATGGTATACTTGTAAAGGGGAACTTACCAAGAATTCAGCTTGTGGGACTAGAAGTTGCTCTGGGTGAGTCAGTAAGTGGTGAGAGAATGTGAAGGCCAAGGACATTACTGTAACTACTGTAGAGCTCATAAACACTGTATACTTAGGCTGCACTGAAGTCATAAAACATTTTTTCTTCCTTGTTAATAATAATTTAATAATCTTTAGTAAAGTTTGAAGTCTGGCAGATTGATGCTTCCCAGTTAGTTCTTTTTGCTTAAGATTGCTTTGGCTATACAAGGTCTTCTCTGGTTCCAGACAAAGCATAGAATTACTTACATGCAACCAAAATGTTTGTACCCCCATAATATCCTGAATAAAAACAATAATAATAATAATAATAACAATAAGTTAACCTTAGCTTACTGTAACTTTTTTACTTTATAAACTTTAAAATTTTTAAAACTTTTTGGCTCTTATAGTAGCACTTAGCTTAAGACACAAAATCTTTGTCCAGCTGTATTTTTCTATTTTTTAATTTTTTAATTTTTTTAATTGTTAAAACTTAAAAACTGAGACACAAACACACACAGTCACCTAGGCCTACACAGGGACAGGATCTTCAATATCACTGTCTTTAACCTCCATATCTTGTCCCACTCTATGATGTTCAGGGGCAATTACATGCCTGGAACTGGCATGTAACAATGCCTTCTTCTGGAATACCTCCTAAAGAACTTGCCTGATGCTATTTTACAGTTAACTTTTTTTTTATAACTAGAAAGAATACACTCAAAAATAATAATAAAAGTATAGTATAGTAAATACATACATATATCTAACATTATTTTATCATAATTATCAAGTATTATGTATTGTACCTAATAGTTTATGCTATACTTTTGTATGATTGCCAGCACAGTAGGTTTGCTTACACCAGCATCATCAAAGTACATGAGTAATACATTGCAGTACGACGTTAAGACAGCTATAAGATCACTAGGTGACAGAAAATTTTCAGCTCTGTTGAAATCTTATGCAACCACCTTTGTATATATGATCTATCGTTGACTGAAATGTTATGCAGCACATGGCTGTAAGTATAATATCATAAAAGTGCATTGATCATAGAACAGAAAGGAAAAGTAAAGGACTTAAACGAGCATATAGATTTAATCAGCTCAAATCCTAGATTATGTCATTGAAGTCTGAATGGTGGTGTTTTGCAAAGCTTCCATTTTGCATTTTTAATTTAATAATGGATTCAGCACATGTTCGTTGACATATTTGCAAAGAAGGTAGTTTGAAATACGAAAACAAAGTTTGAAAAGGTACAGCTAATGGTTTCTTCTTTGCATCTTGGAGAGAAACTTTTAAAAACGGCTCATCCAAGTTAGATTTTTTTTTTTATTTCAGCATATTATGGGAGTACAGATGTTTAGGTTACTTATGTTGACCTTACCCCGCCTCCCTCCTGAGTCTGAGTTTCAAACATGTCCATCTCTCGGATGGTGTGCATTGCACTCTTTGTGTATGCATATATCCGTCCCCCCCCCTCCCCCTCCCCCCTCTCCCCTGCCCGACATCCAATAGATGTTATTCTTATATGTACACTTATGTGTCGATCAGTTAATACCAATTTGATGGTGAGTACATGTGGTGCTTGTTTTTCCATAGGTAGAAAAAAATGTATTTTTTAGACGATTCCTTTCTTTCTTTAACTGTAACCCTTAACTACTCCAGCAAATTCACACTGAGCCTTTTTATGATAAGGCCATTTGTTTGAGGGATGTTTTATATATAATGGCATGAGATTACTTTATAATTTGTGTATTTGAATCTTTATCAGAGGATTATCTTTATTGCTTGATTTTTAAAAATAGACTTTATTTTTTGGGAAGTTTGACGTTCACAGCAAATTGGGCAGAAAGTAAAGGGTTCCCATATATCTCCTTCATCCACACATACACAGCCTTCCCCACTGTCAACATTCCAAACCAGAGTAGTATTATTTGTTAATTGATGAACCTACAATGGCACAAAATTATTACCCAAAATCCATTTACCTTAGAGTTCACTCTTAGTGTTGCATATTCTATGGATTTTGACAAATGTATAATGATGTGCTTCTACCATTATCAAATCATAATAAACAGTTCGAATACCCTAAAAATCCTCTGTGCTCCACCTGTTTATCCCTGCCCTCCCCCTAGCCCCTGGCAACCAATGATCTTTTTACCATAGTTTTGCCTTTTCCAGAATATCATACAGTTTTAATCATACACTATGTAGCATTTTCAGATTTCCTTTTTTTACTTGTTAATATGAATTTAATGTTCTTCTATATTTTGTGACTTCATAGCTCATTTCTTTTTATTGCTGAATAATACTCCATTGACTGGAGGTATCACAGTTTACCCATTCACTTACCGAAGGACATCTGGTTGCTTGTGGGTTTTGCCAGTTATTAATAAAGCTACTATAAACATCTGTGTGCAGGTTATTGTGTGGACATATTTTTCAATTTATTTGAGTAAATACCAACAAGTACCATTGCTGAATGGTATAAGAATATGTTTAGTTTTGTAAGGAACGGCCACACTGTCTTCCAAAGTGGCTGTACCATTTTACATTCCCACCAGCAATGTTTGGGAGTTCCTGTTGCTCCATAAGTTTGCCAGCATTTTGTGTTATCAGTGTTCTGAATTTTGGCATTCTAACAAGTGTGTAATGAATGCTACATGATAGTGTTTTACTTTGAATTTCCCTGATAATATATGATGTGGAGTCTCTTTTTGTATGCTTATTTGACATCTGAATATCTTTGATGAGTTATCTGTTCAGGTGTTTGCCCATTTTTTAATCAAGTTGTTAGTTTTCTTAGGGTTGAGTTCTAAGAGTATTGTGTATTTGTGATAACAGCCTTTTATCATATATCTTTTGCAAATATTTTCTATGGCAATTACACTTTGTTTCATGAGTTTATTTTTCCATGCCTATCTTATTTGTGACCAGCATGATTTCTTTTTATGTACTCTTTTCAAAGAGGTCTTTTTTTTTTTTTTTTTGCATGAAAGAACACATTAAAACATACTTTTGTGAGGGTATATTATACATCAACTGCTTGGCATATTTGCTTTAGTTTCCATGACATGCTTATATGAAATGCCTTTGTAAAATTACAAGTTTTCTAGACTAATACTCTAATACATGATTTAGCAATAAGTAGTATTGTTAGCATCTTTAGACTTTCATGACAGATTTCACATACACACCTACTGAAGATCATTTTGGCAAATTTAGTTAAGTTTTTGAGGATAAAACAATCATTTCACTACCATGCTACTTCTTGAAAACTGTGTTTAAATATGGTAATATAAAGTATAAACTTCATTCATTTAGTGCCAGAGTCAGAGATTGAATGTCAAAAGCACATGCCTAGTCTATCATGCAACATATGTCCAATGTTATAATTCAATGACATGATACTGTTTAGAGTTTACAGTGCTCTTATTTCTAATTCTGTTATAGTAAATTGGTGCCTTTGTTAATATGAGTCCTCCAAGAAGCAGACACTAAGGTAGGGTTAAGAGATTGTGTTGAAATCTATTGTGTTGAATGATTTATGTTTATGTTTATGTTAATGTTGAAAAGGAATGATTTATTATTTCAATAATATTTAGCATAAAGACTTTTAACAGGAATGAACTGACAATAATCTTATTTGAATCTATTTTGAAGTTAAAGTTAATACTCTTAGAGAAATTTCTTGTCTTACCGTGACCAACAAACACTTATCTCATCCACTCATAGTTACTGCACCCATGTAGATGCCAACTCCTATGAAAGAAAATGATACTGCACTCCATAACAAACAGCAGGACTTCCTTCTGAGAATGCAGACAATTTATTATAAACACAAACGGCCAAGACATCATCAAAAAGAAATTTACCATGACCTTAATGCATCTCTTATAGGTCAATGATGAATGTAGTAACACCCTTTCCTGTTATTTATATTCTGGTCTACTATAATCCTTAGAATGATCTGGTCTTTCTTGCTCTGTATCCAATCCTGTCTCCTCCCATCCTGGCTAAATCTTTGCTTGTGCCTTTCAGAAATCCTAGCAAATGTTTTTTTAAATTTGCTCTCTTTGCAACCTCTGAATTTTATTTCCATCTCTAAAACTCAAATGATGATGCCTTTACACCATCTACCTTGCACTCTCTCAAGTGCATTCTTTCACATCTTACATACATCCAGGTCCTGATCCCAATGTCATTCCAATTATATTAATACCCCTCTCCTTCTCCACTGAGAATCTATTTTGGGAAAATCCCAGGATGGTATATTAATAGAAAAGCCACACTCGAAACTGAGATGGTGCCAAGAGACCAAAGAAATGATCCAGACAAATCCAGCTTGCTGGGTTAGATTTGTTTATTAGAGGTTACTCACACAGGGCTCTCACTCCTGGGCAGCAGAAGGAGTTCTCCGGAGAGTAAAATCTGCACTGCCTGCCTGTTTGTGGAGCCTTAAATTTCTTTCTGGAAAGTAACACAGAGCTCTCTTTCTGCATCATTGTATATTTACATACAATACAGGCTAAGCATATACAGCACTTCCCATTAGGCAGCGACTTTAGTACTACAATTAACTAAAGGGTACTAAGGCAATTAAGGAAGCTTAAAACAGTCCTAACTGGTCTTAAGACTTATGACCATCTACCCAAAAGGAGCTGCTTAAGAATACCCTTTGTGTTTAATCTTTCAGCTTTTTTGTTTTGATCTATATCTCTAAATTCAAAAGAAACCAGCATGAGTTCTGTTAAACATTAAAAGCCAACAGTGGAGAACTTGTATTTTTCCCTCAGAATCACCATCAGAAAATTATGTTTTCCTTCTTATTTCTGTCATTTACTTAGTTCTTTGCTATTTCTCATTATTTAAGGACTTCAGTCACTAACTCATATTCCGTTTCTTTCCACTACAATTTTTCTGCCATCATCCTAGATGTCTTCACCTTTCACACTGATGATCTGTCCAGTTGTAACCTTTCAGCTCCTTGGACACTAGCTTCAGCGAAGTTATACTTTCTTATTGTTTGGCACCTGTCAATATTCAAAACTTATCACCCACAAAATCGCAGATTGAAACATCCCACTCTCTAAACATAATCTAATTCTTTGCTTACTCAGAAACCCACCTGTCATTTTCTCTTTTGTCTCCTTCTCCAATAGTCTCTTCCTACCTACATTAAATAGCACGTTTTGCTAATGTAATCACTTCTCTGCAAATTATTTTAAACGTCTTACTCTTTGTTCTCCCTACTCCTTATATTTAAAAAACCTGGAAAACTCAAAATGTTGGATGAAGCAATTACCCATCATTTTCTTTTTGACTTAGAATGACTAGTTGGAATTTCTCAGAGAAAACTAACATAAAAATGTAAATTGACACCCTTTGTATTAATTGGTTTTTTTATATTTTCTGTATTTTATAATGTTTTTCACTTCTTAAAAAGCTTGCTATCAGAAAACTGCCCCTGCCAGGGCTAGTATATTCCTAGAGACAGCAAAGGGCTTGGCCTGGCAGGAACTTTCATATGCTAACCAACGAATCCCAAATCTATAGACCCAATCACCTCTTTATCTAACTCTCACACACCAAGTCAATATTTACTCAGTTAGTACCAATTTGATGGCGAGTACAAGTGGGTGCTCATGGCAGTAATACTCTGCAGGGATTAGGGGGATGGGGGGTAAACCCGCAACTAAAGGACATGGGGAGCTTTGTAGAGGGGAAGGGCATGCCTCTAACCCTCGCTTGGGTGAGGCAAAGTCATAAAATGTAACCATAATGTTTGTACCCTCATAATACCCTGAAACAAAAACAAAAAATATTTACTATATCCTAAATCACCCTATGACCAGGTCCTAGGAAACTAGAGATCAGCCATACAGCCCATGGAAATTACTCAAACTAGCCAGTCCTAAACAGTGTACTCTGCCCTGCCTTACCTTCCTGCAGAAACCCCAGTAAAGGTTTTGGCCTACACTTTTCCCTTGCTCCTGCTTATTCCTGACCAAACCAGGTATTTCCCCTGTGGCCCTACATGGCATAGCATATCCCTTTCTCTTGGGAAACGTAATAAAATCTTCTTTCAGAGGCACTGACCTCCCCCTTTCTGTGTTAGCACTCAGTCACCACTGTCAATTAAAGTTTTCCAGGTATATTTTTGACACACCATTATAAATATTTAATAAAGATGTGAAAATATTATCAGTGCGAGCATAAATCACTCCATTTCCACATAGAAATTCTAGGTAATTAAAATTTCATTGTTCTAAGAAAGAGCCATGCTTGAACTTTAGTTGCATTTCACCTTGTGTGTATATGTTATGTAAACGTGAAAAGGCTCACTACAGAGCTCAAACATGACCTCAGTTCTATAAGGAAATCTCCAGTCAGCTCACTCCCTCTCCTCTCTAGACTGCCAGACCACCTGTGCTGTGATCAGCCTCTAACCAGACACTATAAGGATGACCTTGTAATGCTCTTTGTTTAGAAAATAAGTCATTCAGTTAAAACTCCTGCAATTTTGGCATCAAATCAGCACATTTACCTTAATCTCTACTTATCATTATTATTTCCTCCAATTACAATTTTTTAAAAAAAATGCCAATCTTCAGACTCATCTTTTACATATCTTCTAAATCTTAGCCCCTTCTCCATCAATAAAGTTAAGTCTTCACCTACCTCTTACTTTCCTGTAACTTTAAACATCTCACTCCATATCGGATAATTTCCATTAGCATTCAAACGTTCTCTAATGTCTCCAAACTTAAAAATTATAGACTTCCTTGTATGCCACATACCACTGCAGCTATTATCATTGAAATCATCAATAAGTTCCAATTTCCTGAATGTAATGGACACTTTTGAGTCTTCATTAATTCTGAATTTTTATTAGACTTAATTGATTTGGCCATTTCCTCCTTATTGAAAGCTGGGTTTTAAATTGTTTTTCTCTCATCATTATGGCTGCCACTTAATTAGTCCCTTTTTCTGGCCCAAAGTTAAAATGTTGAAATTCGTCCATATTTCAGTCTAGATTTTCTTCTCTCTTCTGTGTTATATTCTATCCCTAGACACACTCAATTATCCCTATGTTGTCAATTACTAGTTACACATAAGTCTTTCCGGGTTTATAACTCAACCACAAATTTCTCTTAGATCCAATTCCTCACGTCTCTCTGCATAACCTCAGGAATAACATGTTCAATAAGTAAAATACTGGAGTAATTATATATTCTTTTCCCCAATCCACCACACACCATCAAGCCTTACCTTTCTATGCCAAAATCACTGTTCAAAACAGCTATTCAGGCAAGAAAAGTTGAAAGTCATACTTAATTTTTCTCACTTCCCTCTTTCAACCAATTGTCAAATTTTTACATAAAAAATTAACTTTTTTGAGACTTTTGTCTTTATGGCAGCAGCACAATTTACATACTAAAATGTACATGATTTAATTGTACAGTTTGAGTTTGACAGATATATATACTCCCAACATAACTACCAATCTAATCAAACTGTATAATATTTAATTACTCTAAAAAGTTTCCTCATACTCCTTTCTAATTAACTTCCCCCAACCAGAGGCCAACTGCTGCCACTATATCCCAAGCCATCATCATTTTAAAATACATATATATTAAATAAGCAATTTTAATTTTGTACCAACTACTTTACTTTTCAAAGTAGGATTCTCTTCTCCTCTGTATCTCTTATGAAGTGAGATTTGTACCTGATGTCTGTGAACTATCTTGAAATATATTCTGGAACTTCTTTGCATACTGAGCTAAACAGCTCTGTGGTGACCTCATAATTTCCTTCCAAGATTTATTCAATCTCTGATCTTTTAGTTGTGTTCTTCACACATAATTCTAGGTCAATCCTTCTGTTGGACTTGATCATCTGCAGGAGTTAGTCAACTTCACAATCTGGCAGATCAACATTAACAACAAATACAGAATACCTTCCTATTATAATGGATCCAAGAAAAGTGTAGGGTATTCATTTGATATTGATTCTTGACATGTCAAGTGAAAATTCAAATTAAACCATATCCCTATTATCATCAAATACTTTGCTTGAATTTTGAAATATCCGATATGTTTTTCCAGTCTTCTTTTTCATTATATAAGACCCTCAGATAGACAGAATCTGTTTTATTAATTTTCTACCCATAAACTAGTGTTCTTTATAGTTTCCTGTAAGTGATACATCATTTACAAAATCAAGACTGAGCCTCTGATACCCAAGACTTGAACAGTGCAGGCTGTAAATCACAAACTTTCAAGACATTTCTTATAAACTTCTAAGGCTTTTTCTCACTTAAGAAGGAATCTTTTTTTTTTTATTTCAGGATATTATGGGGGAACAGATGTTTAGGTTACATATGTTGCCCTTGCTCCCCGCCCCCAAGTCCGAGTTTCAAGTGCGTCCGTCCCTCGGATGGTGTGTATCGCACTCTTTGTGTATGCATATACCCATCCGCCCTCCCCACCTTCTCCCTCCCCGCTGTCTGACATCCAATAGGTGTTATTCTTATATGTACACTTATGTGTTGTTCAGTTACTACCAATTTGATGGTGAGTACATGTGGTGCTTGTTTTTCCATTCTTGGGATACTTCACTTAGTAGAATGCGTTCCAGCTCTATCCAGGAGAATACAAGAGGTGCTATATCACCATTGTTTCTTAAAGCTGAATAGTACTCCATGGTATACATATACCACATTTTATTAATCCACTCATGTATTGACGGACAATTGGGTTGTTTCCACATGTTTGCAATTGTGAATTGTGCTGCTATAAATATTCGGGTGCAGCTGTCTTTTTTATAGAGTGGAAAGAAGGAATCTTAAGTCCTGAAGAAATCCAGTTCTCTGAGAAATTATACTTGGTCAGCTTTCACTGAAGTCCGCATTCTACTATAGAGGTCTTTTTTACTGAGCCTAAGTTGTCATCATTAGAAATCCTAGTTCAGCTCCAGACTTAGTTGATTCAAGGACTCAGCAACATTATCAAGGACCTAGGTTCTTTCCATTTGTTCTGTCATCCTTAGCAGGGCTTCATCCTCAGCTGGTTGCAAGACGGCTGCAGCTACATGAGGCATTACATCCTGACACAACAAAAGAAAAAGAAAGACCATCTTTACCTCACTTTTTCTAAGGAATAATTTATCATCATTTTTCTTATTTGGAGTATTGCAATAACCTAAAAATACATTTCTACCTATAGAATGTTGTCTTCTCTTTCAAAACAATAATTGTCCCTGGAATAGCTGGACTTAAATTGCTAATATGTCAATATTTCCATCTCACTTAAATGCTTGTAGTGTTAAATGTCTTTCAATCTTCCAGATTCTTCCAAATCTTAAAATTTAAGACATTCTTCAAAATCTTTAACATTTAAAAACATCTTTCAAATTCTAGAAGATGTAAAGAACCCTGTAGAAGTAAAAGCAGAAGTAGATCTGTAGAAGTAGATCACTTCAGGGTCCTCTGTTTGATTACTTATTTGCAGACAAACAAATATCTTTCCATTTAATTGCCATTACATGCTAAACTTAATTGTTGCAGTATTCTTCTCTCCTGCTCCATGGTGTTTTTCTTTTAACTAGCAACTTTTTTTCCATCAATCTTCAGGATATTATATCACGTTAGGTCAACTGACTATATTTCATGCTCCCATTATACAATCTGCTTTTCTTTTGAGGAAATTATTACAACTATAAGTGAATAATCATTTTATCACTACATTTTTTTAAAAAAATCTATCCCTTCTCATAGACTCTAAGCTTCTTGGAGGTAAATTATGTCTGTCTATCTTGTTCTGCTGCGTTCCCAGACAATTGCAGTATATCGTCCTTAGTGAAGTATATAATAAAACACACACACACACCATGTTGAAAATAGAGGTAAAGACAGCCAAATATAATTTCAATTTTCTGTAGAAATAAAAACCTAACTTTTATTTTTCCAATTTCTGCTTTCTGTTTACCACATTTCTCATAGTCTTTCTACTTTTGCAGCAGGTAATTTGCCTCCTATTTCACTTAGAAATAAATGGGCAACTGAAAAAACTCAGTTTCCTGTTTCCTCCAGCAAATTTATTTGTTTTTACATCTCTTCATTATTTTTCTCTTTTAGGTTAGAAATTATACTTCTTATAACATCTTGTAACATCAAGTAAATATATTGTATAATTTTCTTCTCCTGCATTTATCATTTATATATATGTAAAAGTAAAGATCATGAAACTTGAATCAATAAGGAATGAGGTTCTTACTGGTGAAATAATGAAAGACTACAGAATTAAGGAGAACATGTATTAGCAAAACAGCTATTGGTTTGATGGTATATTGGGGTTTTATTCAAATAAAAAAAATAAACAGTCTAGTTATAGGATGTGGGAATAATACAAGTGTAATTGGAATGAGGGTAAGACCAATAGATACAGTGAAACACCAGAGAGAACCCAGAAATAAATCCATGTATTTATAGCCAAAGGATTTTTAACAAAGGCACGAAGAACATACATTGGGGAAAGGATACCCTCTTCAATAAATTGTCCTTGGGAAACTGTATATTCAAATGAAAAAGTATGAAATGAGGTATCCATCCTTCATCATATACAAAAACTAATTCAAAACGCATTAAAGACCTAAACATAAGACAAAACTATAAAACTACTATAAGAACATACAGGGAAAATACTCCAAGATACTGGTCTATGCCAGTATTTTATGGCTACGACCTCAAAAGCACAGGCAACAAAAACAAAAATAGACAAATGGGACCATATTAAACTAAAAAGCTTCTGCACAGTAAAGAATCAACAGACTGAAGAGACAACCTGCATAATGGGAGAAAAAAATTGCAAACTACTCATCCAACAAGGGACTAATACAGAATATAAAAGGAACTCAAATAACTCAGCAGCAAAGAAACAAATAATTGTATTAGCAAATGAAAAAGGATCTGAATAGACATTTGTCAAAAAAAGATATGCAAATGGCCAAAAAGTAAGTATATGAAAAAATGTTCAACATCACTAATCATCATGGAGATGCAAATCTCATCTTACCTAAGTTAGAATGGGCTGTTATTAAAAAGACAAAAAAATAACATGCTGGTGAGGATAGAGAGAAAAAGGAACTCTTGTATACTGTAGGTGACAATGTAAATTAGAGCAGTTGTTATGGAAAACAGTATGGAGATTTCCAAGAAAATCTAGAAATAAAACTACCATAAAATCTAGTAAGCCCTCCACTGGGTATTTATCCAAAGGAAAGGAAATTAGTATCTCAAAGGGATATCTGCACTATCCTTCTTGCAGCATTATTTACAATAACAACAACAACAAAAAAAGGAATCAATCTAAGTTTCCATCCATGGATGAATGGGTAAAGAATACATGATGTGGAATGGAATATTATTTGACCATAAATATAATAAAATCCTGTCCTTTGCAACAACATGTATGAAACTGTAAGTCATTATCTTAAGTGAAAAGGCCAGGCACAGAAAAGCAAATATCATAAGTTCTCATATGTGGAAGCTAAAAATGCTAACCTCATGGAGGTAGAGAGTAGAATGATAATTACCAGAAGCTGGGAAGTTTATATATGGGGTGAGGAGGAATGAAGAGAGGTTGGTTAATGGGGGCAAACATACAGTTAGATAGAACGAATAAGTTCTAATGTTCAATAGCAAAGTAGGGTGACTATTCTTAACAACAATGTATTGTATATTTCACAATAGATAGAAGAGAGGTCTTAAAATGTTCCCAACACATAGAAATGAAAAATGCTTGAGGTGATGGCTATTCTAAATACTCTGACACGATCATTACATATTATATGCATGTAGCAAAACAACACACATACCCCATAAATATGTACAAATATTGTGTATTAATTTTGAAAAGATGTTAAAAATCTGAACAAATATGTTTAAAGATTGAAAACTTTGAGAACAATAAAATTGAAAGCTTTGTCACTAAAACACTATAAAATTGGTAGAAAATCAACAGACTGGAAGATATTTGCAATCCAACTTACCATTGCTTCAGTATCTAGAATATAAAAAGAAAAATTAAAAATGAAAAAGACCAACATCCTAATAGAAAAATAGATAGAAGATGTAAACGTACAATACAGAGAAAATGCCCAAAATTCCTATTCATCAAGGAAATGCAATTGTTACCAAATTTCATATACATTGGATTTGAAATAATTTAAGTCTTATAATACAAAGTTTTGGCAAGGTTATGAAACTATGGAAACTTTTATACAATACTCCAGGAAGTGTAAATTTGCATAACCACTTAGGAATACAATTTTGAATGTTATAGTAAAATGAACATTTACATATCTCATGACCCAATAATTCTAATTTAGTTATATAATCTAGAAGGAATTTTGCACATGTGCCCAAGACGTAAGTATTTATCATAGTGTAAATCATATTATCAAAATCTTTGAAAACACATAAATGTACCTCATATAAAATGGTTAAAGTTGTTATCATTATATATATATATGTACACACACACACACAATAGAATGTGAAAGTTAAATATGGAGTTTAAATAGTGTAGAGTTAACATGCATCAAGATTGAAAAATCTGAGAAATATGTCTAAGGGAAAAAATCCAAAATCTGTCACAGAAGACTACCATTTCTATAAAGCATGTAGATTATCAGATGATACCTAATATTTGTGGATACACTCATGTGAAGTAAAAAAATGAAAACATGCACTGAGATGATGATCACCATTTCATGAAAATAGTTATGCCTGGAGAGACTACATTATGGCTCAGAGAAGGAAAATTGATGCAAACCTAAGGTGTAATGGTGCAGGTGAAAACAACTGTTTTTTAATATAAATTTGAAAAGCATTGCCAACTCAATAGCTATATATCAGATGAAAGAGCCTGTGTTGATTTGCTCCAATAAAGACAATATATCTGGAAAATAGCTGAAATTGGATTCATCAGAAGGCTAAGTTTTCAATAATCAGTATCATTCTTCAAGAATCATCTGTCTCTTTTAAGTACAGATGTGGTAGCCAAATAAGAATGTAATAAGAATCACAACACCTGCATGTTCCAAGGGTCTAGTGACAAGCCCAGTCTCTCTAGTTCTGTAACAGAACATCCTATATATTCTGAATAATCCTTATGATAAGAAGGGAATGATCCAAGAATTTCTACTTGAGTCTTTCTATCCCTATGGCCCTCATTCCACAAGTCATGAAAAAAGGGTGAATACTCCATTATTGTAAATCTATACCAACTGTGTTAGTTACAGAGGAAATAACCACATAATGGATTTATCCCCTCATCTATTCCATTAAAACCAATATGAGACAAGCTTAGACCAAAATTACTACACTTTTTGCCTAAATTCCTAAGCCCCCTCTTCCATGAGTACATTGCCATAGCAATCAGGATGTCTCTAATCATCCTCTAATTTTTCTTGTTTGTTTTATATGAGTGCATAGTTACTCTGATAAAAATCCCAGCTCCCTTTGAAGATGAGTAGGAGCAACATTTACAGAATTGCAGGTATGATGTTATAATAGTAAGGCTGTGTCTGTCTCACGTGTAACTTCCCTTACTTTAATTCAAAGGGATCTTGATATCTTGAGAGCTGATGGTTTCCTACACTGGCATTCTTTTGTCCAAGTTGAAATTAGCAAACGAGTACAATGGCAAACCAGCTTTTTTCTCAGACTATAGAGGATGAATGTGCTTTTCTACGTCATCGAAGATCCTTTCATGGATGTCTCTATTTTCTTTTCTGGTGTATTTTCAAGGGTTTGGTAAAGAAAATTTTCTCTGACCTTTCCAAAGGACACAGTTAATTTGTAAATCAGAGAGTCTTCATGATAAATTCAGTATAACATTTTCATGTTAAAAAATTTGCAGATTCATTTTTTAGCTGAGACTTATTAGCTTTTCTCACTCCATGGTGACACACATAGAAAAATGATAATATTGTCTGTCAAATTTGGCCTCTAGCCACCCTAAGTCCTACCTTCACACTTTTACACTCTGGTCTGAGAAGATAAATATCTTTGTACACTTGGATTCTAATAGGAGAAAACTTGTGTTCTACACTAAACCACAACCAAATAATTTTTTTAATCTCAAATCCATTCATCATAGACCACCATGAATGTAGCTTCGGCCAATTAGCCAAGCACATAATGAGACCATCCTTACCACATAGATTATTAATAATTCGGAGTCTCTGGGAAGTATATCAATAGCAATAACTTCAGTCTGAACTAGGACTTCATGTCTTCTTTTGTATAGTATAATTACAATCCATTTTTTGTACATAATCTTCTGGTTAAGAGTGATTTATATTAGAAAAATTTGTTTTTCTCCTTCCAAATTAATTGTATCTTGTAACTTGTCCATGGAGCATGCACAGATCTGACTCCAGTAATAGGTCTGGAAGTAATGGTAGGTGGTAGTGGCAGGGCAAGAGGGAAGTTGGTACCCTCTTGAAAAGTTAGTGACTTAGATGTGGTTGTTATGTAATCTTTCAGGATAACAAGACCAGCATCCTCTGACAGGTGAGGAAGATTATACTACCATATTTTATTTTATTGTACCTTTTCTATTAATATGTTTAGATATGTTTAGATACATGAATACCATTGTGTTACAATTGCCTATAGTATTCAGTACAATAACACACTGTACAGAAGCGTGTTGTAGGCTAACAGCAATAAACTCAATATACCACATAACCTGGGTGTGTAGTAGTCCATATCATCTGAGTTTGTGTAAGCACTCCCTGTGATGTTTGCACAATGACAAAATTACCTTACGACACATTTCTCAGAATGTATCCCTGTCATTAGCAATACATAGTTCTGTATATATTTACATATGTGTGTATATATGTGTATGTACACATATATTCATTCTCAGCCTTTCTGAACTACTTTTCTTAGATATTTTTATTGTATACAAAATGGAGTAAGGCTTTTCTTTTTTTTTCTTTTTTCTTTTTTTTTTTTTTTTGAGCCATTCTGAGAATCTCTTTCTTTAATATGTCAATAAAACCCATTTACATTAATGGAGGTGACTGAAATGTTTGCTTAAAACTTCGTAATATTATTTCATATTTACTGATTCTTTTTTCATATGGTTCATTTTTTGGTTTTTTTTTGTATTGAGAGGTTTTCTAGTTTTTTTATAGTTGTTAACCTTTCTACTCTACTCATACTTTTTATAATGTTCTCCGTTCCCCCTTTCCTTACTTTGTTTCCTACGACGTGGCTTGCCATATTTAAATACTGTGCTTTGGCTCCCACCTATTACCTAGTTATTTTATTTTTTTCAGAATATACAATATTTACACACTATTTTTACACCCTTGTTCCCACTGGTGTTATTCTAATCTCCAACTGAATATATTTAATTCTCTCTAGCAGTCCTTTTGCTAAAGTCTCCCCAGTTCTGTCTTAGTTGGCTAGAATTAATCCCATAAAATATTCTTCAGGAAGGGCTCAAGAGTACAGTATTTTCTGAGTTCTTGTATTAAAAACTTTTTTCTTTAGTACTGGGTAAAAGCCCAGCCTTACATACATTAATTCACTTTTTATTTCATCCACATGTATAATGGACAGTTGCTAGCAAGCTCAGACTCACCTTGCACTGAGAATTTGGTCCCAAAGTGCAGACCACGTGTGTATTTTCATTTTCCCTTCCAGACTTTCCTTGATGCTTCATTCGACATTCAAGTGCAGACCAGAAGACAAAAGCTTAACCCAAAGGGCAATGGAAGCAGTGAATAAATATTTCAGCTTCCCCTCCTTCAGGCAGATACCTTCAGTAGGCATTCTGAACCCCTCAAAGAGTCTGGTAAATTAGGTCGCCACTGCTCATGGTAGGACCTCGGTAATGCAGTCTTTGGCTTTAGCTACTTCCCTAATTATTCTCCCTGCTCCCTCCTTCCAACTTTCTGGAGTCACCTCTCAAACAATTTAAACTGCATTTAAGTGCTTATCTCAGGTTCTGCTTTCAGGAAAACACCCAACTAAGCAAATTGGTAAAACGAATTATTTTATAAGGCAGACTCTATGATGGAGTTCTAGAAATGGATCACTCATCAGTTATATGACAATAAGTACCACCTCATTTGTGGTAAGTGACAACCCTTAGTGTATTGTAAAAGCATTCAAAAGTTCAGTGTGCTAGAAATGTTAAATCCCTAGTGTATTACAAAGGCATCTAAAGGCTCCATGTGGTGGGCATGCTTTTTTATTTGAGATGAAAGAATCTACCAGCTAACTATATTCATCAGGAGGTCTCAGAGTATATTTTCTTTATTAAATCAATAAGGAATGAGTTAATGTGGCACATACTTGAGAAGTTCTGTGGTGGCTGCCCTCTACAACCCAGAGTTCATAGAATGAGATGATGCCTTATAACTGACCTCACTAGCTCAACGTGAGTTATGGAATTTTGGATTAGAAAAGTGAAGGCACTTATACTACTTACATGTCAGAGGGAAGGTGCATATAATTACTATTATAAGTAGCAAGGTTGAAATGCAAACTAGGAATCCATTAATAAACATGATATAATATAGTTCAGAAGCCAACAATGGATAACTTAATTGTACAACCAGGAAAAAATAAAAACTAGTGAATGGAAGTTCCATCTAGTTTCGAACTTTGGGCCAGTTCTGAGTCAAATACCAATTGAAATGGAGGTTGATTCTCTTGAAAAAGAATCTGTACTACCACCACGAGTAAATATTACCCCCATCCTTCTCCAAATGTACCTGCTGTCAATTATCGGAATAACTGTATACACTGGGGAAGACAGACTACCCAGATCTTTTGAAGGTCCTTGCATGCAAAGCTAGAACTGACTCTAATACTAGATTATATGAAACATTGCCATGCCCGCCAGGTTAAGTTGGCAAAATATGAAATAACACTGATAAATGTACTGTTGCCAAAATCTGCCTCACAGAGTGTCCAGTGAATCACAGCTCCAGCTTGTGCTTATTTACCTGCATTCTTAGTAGAGAATTGATATGAATATGATTTGAAGTTAACAGAACCCTCATCTTGTTCCCTTAATCTTTATGGGGAAAAAATAATCAAGTGGAAGCCCCTAAAACTTCTTTCTTGTAGTTCTCCCTGTATAAGTCTCTTACATCTTCCGTTAAATATATTCTTAGATATTTAATTTTCTTTGAGGCTATTGTAAAAGGAATTGCGTTTTTGATTTGATCTTCAGCTTGACCGTTGTTGGCATATATGAATGCCACAGATTTGTGTATATTGATTTTGTATCCTGAGACTTTGCTGAATTCATTTATCAGTTCTAGGAGTCTCTTAGATGAGTCCTTGGGGTTTTCTAGATATAATGTCATATCATCAGCAAAGAGCGAGAGTTTGGTCTCATCTGTCCCCATTTGGACACCCTTAATACCCCTCTCTTGCCTAATTGCTGTGGGGAGGATTTCAAGCACTGTGTTGAATAGAAGCGGAGATAGAGGGCAGCCTTGTCTAGTTCCAGTTCTAAGTGGGAATGGTTTCAATTTTTCCCCATTCAATATGATACTGGCAGTGGGTTTGTCATAAATGGACTTGATAATTTTAAGGAATGAGCCATCTATGCCTATTTTGATGAGAGTTTTTATCATAAAGGTGTGTTGGACCCTGTCAAATGCTTTTTCTGCATCTAGTGAAATAATCATATGGTCTTTGTTCTTGCTTTTATTTATGTGGCGAATTGCATTTACAGATTTGCGTATGTTAAACCAGCCTTGCATCCCTGGAATAAAGCCCACCTGGTCATTGTGAATTATTTTTTTGATGTGCTGCTGAATTCTATTTGCTAAAATTTTGTTGAGGATTTTTGCATCTATATTCATGAAGGATATTGGTCTGTAGTTTTCTTTTTTTGTTGTGTCCTTTCCTGGCTTTGGTATCAACGTGATATTGGCCTTGCAGAATGAGTTAAGAAGGATGCCATCTTTCTCAATATTATGGAATAATTACTGTAGTATAGGTGTGAATTCTTCTTTGAATGTTTGGTAAAACTCTGAAGTGTAGCCTTCTGGTCCAGGACTTTTACGTTTTTGGGGGTTTTTGATTGCTGCTCCAATTTCTGAGTTTGAGATTAGTCTATTCACATATTCTGTTACCTCTTGGGTGAACTTAGGGAGGTTGTATGTTTCCAGGAATTTGTCCATTTCCTCCTCGTTATATAGTTTTTGGGCCCATAGGTTTTTTGTAGTAATGAAAAATAATGTTTTGTATTTCTGTGGCTAAAAAAAAAATTGTAGACGATGTAAACAGATGAAAAACCTACCTTGTTCACGGATTGGCAGAATCAATATCATTAAAATGTCCATAGTACCTAAAGTGATCTACAGAATTAATGCAATCCCTATCAAAATCCCATTATCATTCTTTACAGATCTGGAAAAAATAATTCTACGCTTTGTATGGAACCAGAAAAGACCTCATATAGCCAAAGCAATCTTAAGTAAAAAGAACAAACTGGTAGGTATCAGTCTACCAGACTTCAAGCTGTACTACCAGGCTATCGAACTAAAACAGGTTGGTACTGGCACAGGAACAGAGACATTGACCTCTGGAACAGGACAGAGAATCCAGAGATGAAACTATCTGCAAATGGTAATCCAATCTTTGACAAAGCTGACAAAAACATACACTGGGGAAAAGAATCTCTTTTCAATAAATGGTGCTGGGAAAACTGGATAGCTACATGCAGAAGATTGAAACTGGACCCCCACCTCTCACCTCTCACAAAAATCAATTCAAGATGGATAATAGACTTAAACCTAAGGCATGAAACCTTAAGAATTCTAAAAGAAGATGTTGGGAAGTCCCTTTCAGACATCAGCCTAGGCAAGGAATTTTTGAAGAAGAACCCCAAAGCAATCGCCACAGCAACAAAAATAAATAAGTGGGATCTAATCAAATTAAAAAGCTTCTGCACTGCTGAGGAAACTATCATTAGAGTGAATAGACAGCCCACAGAATGGGAAAAAATATTTGCTCTCTACACATCTGATAAAGGGCTGATAACCAGAATCCACCTAGAACTCAAAAAAATCAACTAGAAAAAATCAAGCAACTCCATCAACAAATGGGCAAAGGAAATGAATAGAAACTTTTCAAAAGAAGACAGAATAATGGCCAGCAAACACATAAAAAAAAATGCTCAACATCTCTAATCATTAGAGAAATGCAAATCAAAACCACAATGAGATATCACCTAACCCCAGTGAGATTGGCCTCTATCAAAAGATCTCAAAACATCAAATGCTGGCGAGGATGTGGAAAGACAGGAACACTCTTACACTGCTGGTGGGACTGCAAATTAGTGCAACCTCTGTGGAAAAGAATTTGGAGATACCTCAGAGAGCTAAAAATAGAAATATCATTCAATCCAGCAATAGCACTATTAGGCTTCTACCCAAAAGAGCTCAAAACATTCTATGATAAAGACATCTGCACCCAAATGTTTACAGCAGCACAATTCACTGTTGCAAGGATGTGGAAACAACCTAAATGCCTGTCAGTCCATGAGTGGATTATTAAAATTTGGTATATGCATACAATGGAATATTACTCAATCATAAGAAACGGCAGTGATCTAGAACCTCTTATATTTTCCTGGATTAAACTTAAGCCCATTATCCAAAGTGAGGCACCACAAGAGCAGAAGAATGGGCTCCACTTGTACTCGCCATCAAATTGCTACTAACTGATCAACACTAGGGTGATCACATGGCAGAAATACTCTCCAAGGATTAGGGGGATGGGGGGGTAAATCCGCAACTAAAGGACATGGGGAGCACTGTGGGGCGGGGGGAAGGGCATGCCTTTAACCTGCACTTGGGTGAGGCAAAGACATAAAGTGTAACCATAATGTTTGTACCCTCACAATACCCTGAAATAAAAAATAAAATAAAATAAAATACATAAAACTTCTTTCTCTTCCCAGCCAAGAGAAGCTATAATACACGCAGGTTTGCATTGCAGAGATTAGAACCACATTTAAAACCTTGAATACAAAGTGGTGGTTCCCAGCATACCCTGCTTATTTTACTTGCATGACCTTTGCAAAGATAGATGGATCATAATAGATTAAAATGTACTAGTATGATGTTAAGTGTTAGTTCTAATAGTGGATGTTAGGCTGGTTGTAATTTTTTTTTTTTTTTTTTACTGAAACAGAAAAGCAAAACTTCTAGCTGTTTTAATATAACTATTGATTGGAGAAATTACCCCACTTTCACCCATGTGAGGAAACATCCATCCAATAGGCCAGAGAACTTTTCAAGTCCTTGGAATGAAGAGTGAGACAATATCTACTTAGAGCATTAGTGAGGCAAAAAAGAAAGTTTCCACAACTGACACATTTTGGCTAAATGAAAGCAACTTTGGACATCCAACCAAGATGAGAGAATGAGGAAACACAAATGTATTCATAGTACCTATCTGGTTTATTGCCAAGATTCAATAAATAGATTGAATGCAAAGAAAATAAAAATATTATAAATAAAAATATCATGAATACTATTAAAAATACAAATTAAAGTTATGAAAAAATGTGATATTGTAAACATGTAAATATAAACAAACTAACCAAGTAATATTGTTGGATAAAAATCAGCCTGCTTTTCTGTATCTACTAAAATCTCATCCTATAATGAAAGTAAGCAGAGCCCAAAGGAAGTTGTAACACACAGTATAAATTAAGAAATTTGTCTCTGTGTTGAACATGGAGCCTTCTGTTCAACAAACAGCCATCATTCATTAAACAGTGAAGTACATCACCCTGCATGGGAAAAATAGTGTTATTCATGAAGGATTCCCAAACCACATGAACTGTCATTTTACACATAACCTTGTTAGTGAGAAAGTCCATTTATATTATCTGCTTGACTAAATTAGGCCAGACGCTTGTAGGGTAAGATTGGTACATAGCCAGAATCATAAAATAATCTTCAGAGCCCAAAACAAAAAAATAACAACTGTTTGCCAAAGAGTAACATCTGGGGTGTCTCATAGCACAATCCCCATAACAGTGAAAATGGGTACAACGTCCCATTTTCATCTTTTATGTGTGCTAATTCTGCAAATACATGTGGCCTCATTTGCTACTTCAAATAAAATACCAGAGCATCTGTTCAGGTAAATCCCACTTCCAGCAAAGTTAAATGTGCTCCTTGGAGCCAGATTTTATGTTATTTAAATAAATATGATTTCTGCTTTTTTTTATCAATAGGATTGAATATTTTGCTTTGCTAAGAAATTTTTCATAAAAATTGTTTCCTATAGAATGAATCAATACTGACAAAATAAGGACTGTTCAAAATGATATTGTGATTATCTATAAATTATACTTTTATAATATTATTCCGCATGAACAAAGACAATATGGATAACTTCAACTCTCTCCTATGTTTTCTAATTTCTTTCCTTCATGTTTCTTCCTTAGGCTTTAATAATAATCAGGTCCCTACTTTCACTATAACTGTATTTACTCTTTTTTCAGCTTTATTGAGGTGTAATTGACAAATAGGAATTGCTTATATTTAAGGCATATGACTTGATCATTTGATATATGTATATATTGTAAAATTATCACCACAGTTAAGCTAAAGCTAATTAACATATCCACTTCACACAGTTATCTATTTCTTTCTTTCTTTCTTTCACCTCTCTTTCTTTCTTTTTTTTAATCTTTCTTTCTTTCTGAGGTGAGAACATTTAAGATCTGCTCTCTTTAAAAATTTCAAGTATGCAATAGAGTATTGTTAACAGCAGTCACCATGCTGTACATTGGATTTCCAGAACTTATTCTTTTTGCATAACTAAAATTTTATGCCCTTTGACCAACATTTCCCCATTTCCTCTTTCCTACCCTCCTCCGCCACCCCTGGCAACCACTGTTCTACTCTTTGCTTCTATAAGCTTGAGTAATTTAGATTACATATATAACTGAGATCATGCAGGATTCTTCTTTCTGTGTCTGGTTATTTTACTTAGCACAGGATCCTCCAGGTTTATCCATGTTGTTGCAAAAGACAGAATCTCTTTTTTCATGGCTGAGTAATATTCCATTGTGTATGTATGAGTGTCTGTGTATATTAATACATACACACATATATATATGCGTTTATATGTACCACGTTTTCTTTATCCAGTCATCCATTGACAGACATTTAGGTTGTTTCCGTATCTTGACTAATGCGAATGATGCTTCAAAGAACATGAAAATGCAGGTATCTCTCCAAGATTCAGATTTCATTTCCTTTGTATACATACTCAGAAATGGATCATATGGTCTATTTGCTGGATCGTATAGTAGTTCTATTTTTAATTTTTGATGAATCTCCAAACTCTTTTACATAATGGTTGTACCAGTTTATATTCCCACCAATAGTTTACAAAGATTCCAGTTTCTCCAGGTCCTTGCTAACACTTGTTATCTTTTGTCTTTTTGCTAATAGCCATACTAAATATGACACCAAAAGCACAGGCAACAAAAGCGAAAAATAGGCAAGTTGGGTTGCTTTGAACTAAAAAAACTTTTCAGCACAGCAAAGGAGACAATCAGCAGACTGAAAAGGCAACCTATGTAATGGGAGAAAATACTGCCAAACTACATATACAATAAAAGGTTAATATCCTAAATACACAAGGAACACACACAAATCAGTCACCAAAAACACATACATTAAGCTGATTGAAAAATGGGCAAAGGACCTGAATAGCAGAAATTATTCCACAACATCGAGAAGGATGGAATCCTCCCTAACACATTTTATGAAGCCTACCTAACCCTGATACCAAAATGAGGAAAGGACACAACAAAAAAAGAAAACTACAGACCAATATCCTTTATGAATATAGATGCAAAAATTCTCAACAAATCTTAGCAAACCGAATCCAGGTGCCTATCAAGAAAATAATCCATCATGACCAAGTGGGCTTCATCCCAGAGAGGCAGGGATGGTTCAACATACAAAAATCTATAAATGTAATTCACCACATAAATATAAGCAAAAGCAAAGACCATATGATCCTCTCAATAGATGCAGAAAAAGCATTTGACAAAATTCAACACCCTTTTATGATAAGAACGCTTAACAAAATAGGCATAGACAGGGCTTTCCTAAAAATGATACAAGCTATATATGACAAACCCACAGCCAACATCATACTGAATGGGGAAAAATTGAAAGCATTCCCACTTAGAACTGGAACCAGGCATGGTTGCCCACTATCTCCACTTCTATTCAACATAGTGCTCGAAATCCTCGCTACAGGAATTAGAGGGGTATTAAGGGCATCCAAATGGGGTCAGATGAGATCAAACTCTCACTCTTTGCTGATGATATGATATTATATCTGGAAAACCCCAAAGATTCATCCAAGAGACTCCTAGAATTGACAAATGAATTCAGTAAAGTCTCACAATAGAAAATCAATGCACGCAAATCAGAGGCATTCATATACGCCAATAACAGTCATAGGTCTAAAATCCTTATAATGGGACTTTTAATGGACCCATCTTAGGCATATAGCTTTTATAAAATATATGAATTTGACTGACAAATATTTAATAAATCACTATGCATTTGTCTAATCAAGCATTTTATGATTTCTTAAGTGTCATGAATTGTATTAGGCAAAATTATAACTCATTTTATAGATGAAGATGGCATTAAAACAGAAATTTATAAATGCTTTTCTATGTATCTGTAGTTTGATTATTCTTATTGTTGTGTAGAATTTCATAAAAGAACTATGTATCAATACCGTTATCTGTCTGATTGACAACTGAACAATTTCCAGTGTGTGGTAATTACAAATAGCACTGATATTAATACCCTTGTACTCATATACTAGTGTGCAATATCACCTAAGAAAGAAATCAATGGGCCTTAGGGTATTCATATTTTTAAATTTATGTAAACATGTCACAATTGAGAATATTTAGAAAGAAAATAAAAGAAAAACAATTTTGCATAGTTTTAAAACTGAACCAGAAATTTATGTCAGGGAGGCAGTGCATTGAAATTTTAATAGCAATTTATAAAGTGGGCCTTAATGACTTTGCTAAGCTACATGACTAGCAACTGTGACAGATAAGACTCCAGACATTGTATGTCAAGTTCAGTGGTAAAATTGGGTCCAATTCTTCTTTAATCAATTAATTATTCGAATGAATAAAAACAGCCACTGTGAAAGATAAAACTTACCTATAAATTGAGAATGTCAGTTAAAATTCATCTGTATCAATTTTTTTACCTACATATAGATGTACATTGCTTTGAAAAATAATATTTTCACTATCAAATTAGTTCCTTCATCTTTGTAATCATATTTCCAATGTTGGTAGCACATTTAAGAACAACAAAGGAATAAATTGTTATATTGTCGAAACTTTTTTCCATCAATTATTTATCACTGGATAAAAATAAGGCTACCAGACGATTATAAAAACTGATTCACTTTTGACAATTTCTATTTAAAGCCACAAAGCTTATAAAATCACAGGGAAAAGTATAAATATTCTGTTGGTGACTGAATTACTAAATAATACAATATCACAGAGAAATAAAGTCACATTTTAGGTGAGACAATGAAATATTTTAAATTAATTAACTTTAGATTTTTTAGATTCTTTTTATACATATTTTATTAGAATATATCATTCCAGTAATACAATTTTTGATTATCAAGATTGAATTTAGGAATTTCAAGGTAATGCATTTTATTTTATTTTATTTTATTTTTTATTTCAGGGTATTAGGAGGGTACAAACATTATGGTTACACTTTATGTCTTTGCCTCACCCAAGCGAGGGTTAAAGGCATGCTCTTCCCCCCTACAATGCTGCCCGTGTCCTTTGGTTGTGGGTTTACCCCCCCAAATCCCCCTAATCCCTGGAGAGTATTACTGCCATATCAGCACCCTAGCGTTGATCCATTAGTACCAATTTGATGGCGAGTACAAGTGGAGCCCATTCTTCTGCTCTTGGTGGTGCCTCACTTTGGATAATGGGCTTAAATTCAATCCAGGAAAATATAAGAGGTTCTAGATCACTGCCATTTCTTATGATTAATATTCCATTGTATACATAAACCAAATTTTAACAATCCACTCATAGATTGACGGGCACTTGGGTGGTTTTCACATCTTTGCAATAGTGAATTGTGCTGCAATAAACATTCGGGTGCAGATGTCTTTATCGTAGAATGTTTTGAGCTCTTTTGGGTAGAAGCCTAATAGTGCTATTGCTGGATTGAATGATGTTTCTATTTTTAGCTCTCTGAGGTATCTCCAAATTCTTTTCCACAGAGGTTGCACTAATTTGCAGTCCCACCAGCAATGTGAGAGAGTTCCTGTCTCTCCACATCCTTGCCAGCATTTGATGTTTTGAGATCTTTTGATAGAGGCCAATCTCATTGGGGTTAAGTGATATCTCATTGTGGTTTTGATTTGCATTTCTCTAATGATTAGAGATGTTGAGCATTTTTTTATATATTTGCTGGCCATTATTCTGTCTTCTTTTGAAAAGTTTCTGTTCATTTCCTTTGCCCATTTGTTGGGGCATTCGATGGGGTTGCTTGATTTTTTCTGGTTGATTTTTTTGAGTTCTAGGTGGATTCTGGTTATCAGCCCTTTATCAGATGTGTAGAGAGCAAATATTTTCTCCCATTCTGTGGGCTGTCTATTCACTCTAATGATAGTTTCCTCGGCAGTGCAGACGCTTTTTAATATGATTAGATCCCATTTATTTATTTTTGTTGCTGTGGCAATTGCTTTGGGATTCTTCTTCAAGAATTCTTTGCCTAGGCCAATGTCTGAAAGGGACTTCCCAACATCTTCTTTTAGAATTCTTAAGGTTTCATGGCTTAGGTTTAAGTCTGTTATCCATCTTGAATTGATTTTTGTGAGAGGTGAGAGGTGGGGATCCAGTTTCATTCTTCTGCATATAGCTATCCAGTTTACCCAGCACCATTTATTGAAAAGTGATTCTTTTCCCCAATGTATATTTTTGTCAGGTTTGTCAAAGATTAGATTACCATATGCAGATGGTTTCGTCCTTGGATTCTCAGTCCTGTTCCAGAGGTCAATGTCTCTGTTCTTGTGCCAGTACCAAGCTGTTTTAGTTACTATACCCTGGTAGTACAGCTTGAAGTCTGGTAGACTGATACCTACCAGTTTGTTCTTTTTACTTAAGATTGCTTTGGCTATACGAGGTCCTTTCTGGCTCCATACAAAGCGTAGAATTATTTTTTCCAGATCTGTAAAGGATGACAATGGGATTTTGACAGGGATTGCATTAATTCTGTAGATCACTTTAGGTAGTATGCACATTTTAATGATATTGATTCTGCCATTCCATGAGCAAGGTAAGTTTTTCCATCTGTTTACATCTTCTACAATTTCTTTTTTTAGTGTTTCGTAGTTCTCCATGTATAAGTCTCGCATCTTTCATTAAACATATTCCTAGATCTTTAACTTTCTTTGAGGCTATTGTAAAAGGAATTGCGTTTTTGATTTGATCTTCAGCTTGACTGTTATTGCCATATATGAATGCCACAGATTTGTGTGTTTTGATTTTGTATCCTGAGACTTTGCTGAATTCATTTATCAGTTCTAGGAGTCTCTTAGATGAGTCCTTGGGGTTTTCTAGATATAATGTCATATCATCAGCAAAGAGCGAGAGTTTGGTCTCATCTGTCCCCATTTGGATACCCTTAATACCCCTCTCTTGCCTAATTGCTGTGGCGAGGATTTTGAGCACTATGTTGAATAGAAGTGGAGATAGAGGGCAGCCTTGTCTAGTTCCAGTTCTAAGTAGGAATGGTTTCAATTTTTCCTGGTTCAGTATGATATTGGCAGTGGGTTTGTCATAAATGGACTTGATAATTTTAAGGAATGAGCAGTCTATGCCTATTGTGATGAGAGTTTTTATCGTAAAGGTGTGTTGGAGGTAATGCATTTTAATTTAACATCAGGAAATAAAGTACTATGGCTTTTGACCTGAAAAAAAAAATGTCACTAGCTTTTATACTTAAAGGCATATTTTAGTCCTTACTCTTTGTCTTATTTTACCTTTGCAGAGGATGGGGTTTTCTGAAGAGTAGGAAAGCCTACTTCATATATATTGCTTAGGAAGACCTGAGACCTAACAACACTTTCTTCCCCCAAATAAACTTGTTGTTACCATTTGTTTAAGATTAAGAAAGACCAATGTTTTTAAACATTTCTGTAAATGGACAAGCATGGAATTTTCATTATTTCTTCAGCCTTGGATAAATATTTTGGGACTATAATCTAATTTTACTGTGGGTAAATAACTATAGTGTCTTCCCACCAAACTGTAATCCATTCAAAATGCTATTTTCTGTTTTAGATTTTCAAGTCTCTATTTTTTTAAATTTCTTAACTTTCTCCATAAAACATGCATATTATAAATGCTTGTGAAATATTCACAACATTTATTATTAGCAGAGAAATCTGTATGTGAATTTTGGTAGATGTAGGCATTTGACTCAAATTCTGTGTGCTTTCTCAGCAATGTTCTGAATATTTCCAAGTTCTCATTAATAGTTTTTCTTCAGTTCTTGCTCCCAATTAACCTCTATAGTTTTTTAAATACAAAAACATTGCACTTTTCTACCATGCACATTTTTAATCTTACTAATAACATTTTTCATCTCCATCTTTTGATTTCAAATCTAATTATTTTGAGATTACTATCACCTTGTTGTAAAACCACTGCTATTGATAACTTCTTTTCATTAAAAAAATAAAATCTACCCTCTGCTTATTCATTGCTCAACATCTTGTTATATGCAGTGACCCCAATTGGCTTTGTAAACTTGCTTGCCATTTCCAAATCCTTAGCCCATGATTCTCTAAATATGTCCTGATGTTACTAAGTTAGTCTTTGATTTCAACAAGCTGGAGAGTTTTACACCCAGCAATATGCATCAAAAATTTAATATTTTTTCCATTTAAGTGCCTATAAACATATATGTCAAAAATAACAGTAGCATTATATTCATATAATGTCACTGTTTGATGCTAGCATTTAAAGAACAACATTAGTAATAGCTAGTTATTTGCCAGGAATTCTGCTAAGATCTTTGAGGTAAACAGGATTACCACATTTAATCTTCACAAAAATTCCATGCAAGAGGTGATGTGATTGGTTCCATTTTACAAATAAAGGGACTCTATTTTATTTGTGTCCACCACCTTCTCCCAGTTATTTCTCTAAATTCATCTCATATTTTCCTTTTTTTTTCTCTCCCCTATACCCTCACCCCTTAATTCCCTCCACCATCACCCTGCAAGCACCAGGGTGTTCCTCAAACTGTCTAGGCAGTTTCCCACCTCAGTGTCTTTGCACACTTTTTCTGTTATTTCAAAATTTAAGAATCTGGGACAAAATCCACTTCACAAGTGTCCATTGACTTGATATGCTCATCGTTTCATAGTTTCAGAAAGATATGACATTGCTGATATATTATTTTGAAAATGCTATGGGGAGGATCTCAAGGTTATTTGACTCCAGTAAGAAAAAGGGTCTTCTATCATCACAAAAATCATGCAAAGAAGAAATCTCAAACAGAATATAGTCGTCCTATTTAGATAAGGTTTTATTTCCTAACAGTTGCTGGGACTTGAACTGATAAAGTCAAATTTAATTTTTCAATCTAGGGAATGGGCCCCTTACTGCTATTTTTAAAATAAAAATGACAATAAAATTTATGAAACCAATTATTGATCTATGTATGATTAGCGATAAGATAAAAATTATAATAGTATTGAAATGCACCAACAATAACCAATTATATGCAATTTTATTTAGTATATTGCTGTAGCTACATTTTTAAGAAATAGTTATCACTTATACAATTCCTACCTTTTTTTAATAGCAAAATTAGATAGTGAAGAAACCCCTTTGTTGAAATCATGGGAGGTTTTCTTTGTGTAGTGCCTCACTGATCTGTTCAAAGAAGCTTGAAAAGCAGGTTGGTTCCGGTTCTAAGTGGGAATGGTTTCGATTTTTCCCCATTCAGTATGATATTGGCCATGGGTTTGTCATAAATGGACTTGATGATTTTAAGGAATGAGCCGTCAATGCCTACTTCGTTGAGAGTTTTTATCATAAAGGTGTGTTGGACTTTGTCAAATGCTTTTTCTGCATCTATTGAGAGAATCATATGGTTTTTGTTCTTGCTTTTATTTATAATACAAATTGCATTTATAGATTTGCATATGTTGAACCAGCCTTGCATCCCTGGAATAAAGCCCACCTGGTCATGGTGAATTATTTTTTTGATGTACTGCTGAATTCTGTTTGCTAAAATTTTGTTGAGGATTTTTGCATCTATATTCATGAGGGATATTGGTCTGTAGTTTTATTTTTTTGTTGTGTCCTTTCCCTAACCCCAGTGAGATTGGCCTATATCAAAAAATTCCAAAACAGCAAATGCTGGTGAGGATGTGGAGAGACAGAAACACTCTTACATGGCTGGTGGAACTGCAAATTAGTGCAACCTCTGTGGAAAACAATTTGGAGATACCGCGAAGAGCTAAAAATAGAAATACCATTCGATCCAGCAAAGCACTATTAGGCATCTACCCAAAAGATCAAAAGATATTCTATAATAAAGACATCTGCACCTGAGTGTTTATGGCAGCACAGTTCACTATTGCAAGGATGTGGAAACAACCCAAATGCCCGTCAATTCATGAGTGGGTTATTAAAATTTGGTTTATGTATACAATGGAATATTACTCAATTATAAGAAACGACAGTGATCTAGCACCTCTTATATTTTCCTGGATTGAACTTGAGCCCATTATCCGAAGTGAGGTATTACAAGATAGGAAGAATGGGCTCCACTTGTACTCGCCATCAAATTGGTACTAACTGATAAACATTATGGTGCTCAAATGGCAATAATATTCTCCAGGGATTAGGGGGATGTGACGGGTAAACTCACAACCAAAGGACATGGGGAGCATTGTAGAAGGGAAGGGCATGCCTCTAACCCTCACTTGGATGAGGCAAAGACATAAAATGTAACCAAAATGTTTCTACCCTCATAATACCCTGAAATTAAAAAAAGAAAAGAAAAGAAAGTTGGTTTATCCATTGGTTATTTTAGAAACATGGTTTTCTGTTTATTTCTTTTTTATTTTGTGAATTTCTCCTATGATTGCACAACCAATTGAGTTCAATTTGTTGGTTGTTGTAATGACTGGTACAGAACAAAGAATATTTTTCTGCAAGAGACACCATCTTATAATGATAAAGGATAACAGTCCATCTGCTGTTCTAATGCCTGGGCTAATGCTTACTTTCCTTCAGGTCTATTCATCTGATCTTATTTTGACAATAATTTTATTGTCAAAGTTTCTCATATTTGTGTCTAATGCTGGCTAAATGATTCAAAGTTCAAAATTGTTATTCTGACCCCAAATCAAATTTTTTAATCTCAACCAGAGGAACGTTTAAAGTATACTAAGACAGCCATATGTTGCTATTTTTATTAAAATAACCCCATCATTTTTATCATACTCTTTTTCTTTTTTTATGATGTGGAGGAATTTTAATTATTGAATTGGAGGGTTTTTTTGAATAATAATATCAAAATGTATCCCTCCACTTCAGAACCATTCCTTATAGAAATACTGAGAAAAGTAGAAATTTTATTCAAACAATATTGCAGAATCTTAAAATATTTCGGAATGCACCATCGGAATTATTACCAGAGATATAAAATTAAGCACAAGAAACAAAACTAATCCTCTACTTTACAGTAAGCATACAACTTCCAGTGTTCTTTTCATTTTCCTTTTTCTTCCTCCCAATACTTAGTTTAGCTTGATCTCATCCATCTCATTTTTTTAGGGGTCTCCAGCCTCAGCCCTGAACTACAACTCATTGTAGAGTTATATGAATTACATAGACTAGAATGACTAAAGAAAGTTAATATATGGTAGTTCTGTGATAAATGTGGTTACTTGATAGTATGGCTGTAAATAATAAGAAATATAATTAAATTTCCAGAAGTCAAAATCTGCTTATGTAGTCTATGTTGGGGGCAGAGTAATGTGAATGAATCAATGCATTTATCTGAAATTGTTTTTAATACTTTCAAAATGTGTCTTTGGGGTAAAATTAGAAAACATAAGTCAAAGGGTTCTGCAAACCATAAAAGACAGTAATTATCAAGGTAGTGGCCATCAAAAGCTGATACCAAAACTTAGAACTACATATGAATGTTGTGATCTCACCCCATGAAATATTTTAGATGTCTACAAACCTACTACCTTTCAAGTTTAGGAGACTTTGTGGAAAACAGTTGCAAAATAACATTTAAATGAACAATATGGTAGCACAGGGTCAGTCTCAAAAGATAAAAATAACAAAACAGACTATTCAGAATCAGGTATTCAATAGAGTTAATGAGACTAGGAAAATAAAGTTGTCATGACTTTAACATAGGAGCCATTTTGGCATCTTTGTAGGATTTTGATTTCTAGAACCAATGGAATTTTAAATAATTATTTATCTCATCTTTTTCAGTCCCATCTTCATTTTAGGAGTTCTTTCCTCTTCAAAGAAATTGTTTTATTACTCTAACAATAATGCCCTTTCTTGTTCTGTTTTCAATTGCAGTACCTCACATATTTTTTACTTTGTTGAACTGACTTGTTAACTAAATATCACAGGCTAATTTGAAAGTTAGGATACCATTTTGCTCCTGAACAAAATAAAAAAACTATTTACCATTCCCTGCTCTCTAGCCTGACTGTGACCACATTTTATTGGCACACTTTGCAATGCTCTTCCTGCAGAATAGCCATGTGGATTCAAATTAATTAGGGCTTAAGAAGTGAATAAAAAGTATTAAGAAACATGGACGTATTTAAGTTTCAACTTAGGTTTCGTTACCATCAGGAAAACTTTCTTGACTCCTCCAGAATTTGTCTCAATCCTTCTCTGTGCTTCAGTAATATTTTTTTGCATAATAAGAGCTTTGTAATTACTCTAGTGAATTAGATTATCTCATTATTTTCATTTTTATTGTAGACTTTGAGCTCCTTTGATATGGAGATTGTTTTATTCATCTTTGTATCCCCAGTGCTTGACATGGTGCATGGTACATAGGGGATGTTCCTCTGATGCTTAATGAGTATTGAGTAAATTGAAAGTAGACATCTCTGAAAAGAAAATTTGTTATAGTTCATATGTTTCTGTTATAAATTAGATTAATACTAAAAATTAAACTGAAGAGAATTTATGAGGTGATATTTAACTTACTTTATTATAATAAAATTATTCATGATGATTTGCAAATTCTGAATCAATGTGTGTGCCTTATTAACTCTGCCATGTTGTATCTCATAGAATATACATGTACCAACATGCTAGTAATTATTAATACAACCCATTCCTAATTTCCTGTAACTCTTAGCCTTAAACAAGTAAAGCGCCACTTTTTATAGTAGATACAAAAATATTTATTCAAAAATAAAATTTTAGAGCATATTTGTTATTACAAATGAGTTTAACAAATGTGGATATTTAAGAAACCATATTTTTTTTGGTTTTTTTGTATGAAAAAATGGTTCCAATTCCAAAGAAAACAAAAACTCTTTTGTAAAGCTTTTATATGAGCGTATTGAATCCCTTCTATAACCTCCAAATACCAATAGCAACACCATTATAGATGAACAGATGGTTGACAGATACATGGCAAAATATATTTATTACAAAATAAATATCCATTTCTGATAAAAACAAAGTAATAAATTACTCAATAATAGAGAAACATTCTTTTTAAAAGTAATGTGTTGCAATAAATATCAGCAATATTAAAAGAAACAAAGATATTTTTTTCAAGCTAGGAGTATAACATGTTATCACAAGAAACCCTACCCAGTAGCATATGATAAGAACCAATAATAAAATAAATAGCCATAGGAAAATATACAGAATCATTTTAATATAATATGATATAATTGACTTCCAAGTATGCTGATGACAATCATTTAGAAATGAAAAAAAATTTAAATTATCTTTCCAATCACTAAATATTCTTAGAAAGATCAATTGCCTTCAAATATACCACTAAAAATAATCAGAAAATACAATAAAATGTTATTTATTATAACAACAAATGATATGTTTGACATAAACCAACTTAACAAGTAATATAAAGAACCTGAAAAAATGCTAAAACTTTACAAAAAGATATTAAAGATTATTGGAATAAGTGCAAAGATGCTTCAGGATGGCAAGACCAAAATTACAAAGATATAAATTGTTCTCAATATAAATTATATTTCAAATTCATTTTCAAACAACATGCTAAATGTTTATTTAATCTTTCAGCATAACAATTAAAGAAATATATATAAAAATTTATAACAAAAGAAACAATTTTAAAATACTTCTAAAACTATTGTTGATAAAAAGTTGTCTGTTTATAACATAAGGTTCACACCATATGGGCTCCAAATGTGTTGGCCACGCTTTAGTTCTTATGTTCAGTGATGGTTAAATAGTTACTAATTATATTATACATTATGCCTGTTATTTAAACTGTACTATACTTTATTTTATATGTGTATATTTAAAGCATTGAGTGAAACTGCTATCTCAGCAAATGGACCAGTAACATGGTTTGATAAAACATGAGAGAGAACAGACATCTGGTAAATATATGCAAACAGGATCAATCTTGCCAGCAATTGAACCCATGTAAATTAAAACATCAATAAAAATCTATTTTTAACTCATTGAATCATCAACAGAATAATAATGATATATTGGAGGCTAGAATTTAGTGTGAAGTGCACTTTCAAACATGGCTAGTGGGTTACAAGTTGGTTCAACTTTTCTGAAAAAAATTACATCTCAATGTATCTCATGGGTTTTAGAAATGTCCTTTGTTTTCTAGGGCAGTGCCATTTTTTAAGAATTACCTTCAAGAGGAGAAATTAAAAAAAAATGCAACGACATGAATGAGTTAGAGGTGCAGTCAAGTATTTATGCAACAGGATGTCAAAATTGGGTGCTTTTGGCTGAGGCATTAAGATAATAGATGCCAGGTCTCAAAGGGAGATAGTAGATCTCTGCACATATTTTAAAAGGTGGTAGAATAAAAGGTTAATCTTTAGGGGACCACACAAAAACTGATTAGAAGGTGCTGACAAAAGGTTGCTTAGAAATCAGAAGATAACAGGCAGCATCTAAAAAGTTCTTTAAGCATTTGTTTAGTTCAGAAGGAACTAATCCCGGATTACCTTGACACATCCATCAGGAAAGAACTATCCTGCTCCCATATCTCCTTGCCACACAAGCTTCCATCTTCAAGGAGTCACAAGCGGAAACACTACATAAGGAAAAATTAAAAATCAACAATGTCCTCCTCCCAACTACAGTCTTAGGATGTAGGACAATTCCATATTGAGGGTTGAGAGAGGTTTCCAAATCAACAAAGAACTTTTGATTAATACATGTGAGTAGACATTTTAATTATTGAACTGAATATTTGATTTTTGATTTGAAATGAAGTGCAACTCATTATTACTCAAGAGTGACTACCAAGTCATGGACCTGAGGCAGGTAAAGAACATTTGCCCAAAATAAATCTAAAAGGAAAGTCAGGCACAAAAATAAAGTTACTTTCATGATTTCATATTATAATTTATTTAGTATACACCACGACAACTTTATTATTACAAGAGAAAATGAAGTGCCTTAAGTATTGGACAATAGCAAATTCTAAAATAAATTGTACTTCATAATAGAGATATAATATCAATTTAGTCTTCTATTGAGAACTTGGAATTCTTATCACATAATATCTTAAATTTTAAAAACATCTTTTTTGTGTAATACTGTTATTTAATAACAATAAAGTTGAAAGAGTACAATAGTAAATTCAGATAGGGAATAAGAAGTTTTTCCCTTTTAGTATTCTCAAAAGATACTCAAGATCAAGGTGGAATAAGTGGTAAATGCATCATTGAACCCTACTTTTAGCATATTTAAATATTCATGATTTCTAAATGGCAAGAATGAGCAGGAAAAGTAAACTAAAAGCAAGATAATGCAGAAAAGAAGTAGATAAGATTAAGACGAACATCCTAATCGTAGAAAATTATTCTCCATAAAAATTAGAATTGGTAATTTACCACAACATATTTAATGGGAAAAAACACAAGCCAATATCTAGCCTCTGTGGGAATAAATCTGCTCACTCAAGAAAAATCGTCATTCAAATATCCTCACAATGCCAAAGACATACATGTTGAAGGAAAGAAGAAAAGTACTAATGGCTAGTAATAAAACACAAGTCTCTGAGACCTTTATCTCTAAAAATTTGAATAGGAGTACAAATTAAATAAGTGGGATAGTAGTAGTAAACTCAGTTAGAGTGAAGTGTATTTAAATAATACATATGTGTTTTAATTCATGTTTTGACAGAAAAATTTAATTCAAAGCTGAATTTATTCAGAAATACATAAACAAACGATAAAATATATTGAATCCTTCAATTATCCCAATACTCATCCTTGTATACAATGGTTATTTATAAACACAGCAAGATTTTAATCTTATGTGAATTTTTGGTTACTGTATTAATGTCAGTAGGTAAAATAGCTGTAGGATTAATTACCTGATGGAAAAGCGGTGCTCTAAGTATTGTGTTTCCCCACGCTGCATACAGCCACAGCCTCACGTAGGCAGGCTTAGATACCAGGTCCACAATAACGAAAGCCTTCAATGGCAAAATTGAGATGAGCATTTCTAGTTTTATACCACAAAGCCAAATTCAGCCATATAACTAAGCTACATAAACTTTAATGAGGAGAATGCTTCAGTCTGATCCGATTTGTGGCATTTTACAGTCTCAGTCACATATGTTAATAAGCACCATAAAAAACAAATGCCTCCGAAAACGAGTAAAAGAGAGGTAGGAGAATGGTCGTTTTATATTAGACTACCATAGACGAGAAACTCAGGGGTAGAGTTTTTAGAATTTATTCACACTCTTGCTTGTTTGGTTTTTTTTTTTTTTTTTACTTTTAAATTGACTCTTTTATTACTTATTATGGATAAGTTGAATAACATAATAATTTACAAGTGTTAGTGATAGAACTCCTTTTGTGTGCAAATTCTATTTGTTAAAGCAACAACTTTCAGAAGCATCTATTTTAAGGATAGCAAAGTGAGCAGAATCAAATTTCTGAACTTAATGACAATGTCAGTGTAGCTTATGAAACCATAACAAAGTAGCAAGAGACATCTGGTGAGTGCACCATGCATGTAATGTATGGTTAGCTTCAGCGATTCTTCCAAGTTCTCGCACTGTAATATATGTGTGGCTGAGTGCCACTCAAACCAAGTAGAATCATTCAACTATCTTGAATATAAAGTAAAGAATACAATGCTTCACTAGGCAGGCTAGCTGCACATGAATTTTGATGCAGATGCCCAGTAAAAATGCTTCCGATAACTTATAGTGGAAAACAACCTAAAGAATCAATAAAGAAAGGTTTATTTCTAGGGAACATACAACTGTGTTTATAGTGCAATAATTCCAAACACAAGTACAAGTTTTTTGTTACATTCCATCAGTGCACTGGGGTTGATGGCTACAAGGGACACGGTAAGCAGTACAACGAGAGTAAGATGTAAAATATGTATATATGATCGTAAATATGAATTATGTCTGTGCATATACATGTTTTTGTGCCTGCTTTAAAATAGCACAAGCTTATTTATCCAGGCTCTGAAGAGAAAAAAGGTACATGTGTAGACTTTAAGTAAAATGATATTATTCTTTAAATATTTACTTGATTGTACCATGTTGCTTTTCCTAGCTCATGTTTTTCTACCTAATCAGTGGAATCATAGATGAGATTTTTTTGAGACAATTGGTGAATTCTTTTCACTCCCCTCCCTTCTTAATCTGTATTCTTCTCCAGAGCCAAGAATCTTCCAAGCCTGCTGACCACTAATCGATAAGGCTTAGGACACTATGGGGTCCCTAGTAGGAAAAGTTGTTGTAGCATTTCCTTCTCTCTGGATTGGTAGATCATGTCTAGAGATCATGCTATTACTAATGAAATCTTTGTTAAAGCAACACCGGGGATTCTGGAAAGAGTTTGGCTCTATAATCATTATCATGTGAGTAAATTTGGGACTGTCTAACATGAATGGGTCTGCTCTCACAGGTCACCAAGAACTTAAGGAAGGCCTAAGAGGTTGGGCTAGATTCTTCCTGTTTCTGGGGCTGGGAAAGTGCCAGAAGACTGGGGGTGGTAGGACTTCTTCCTGGAGCTTTTGTGAAGGAATGATTCTCTTCATTTGGAGTCATCAGCTAGACTTGAGTCACAATAAAGTGACAGAGAAGAATAACAAGTTGTTGGAAAGTCAAAGAACATAAAGCAAGCTCTGAAGTAGAAAAGACAGAGGAGGCAACAACATAAATGAAAAATAACTGTACTTACAGAAATACAAACAATGAGCTGCATATGAGAAAATTCTCAAGAAAGAAGTGTAGTGAAACAAGAAATGAATCAGAGGAGTGACCTGAAGATAAGGGAGGATGAAAGGGAGAAAGAACATCTTAGACTGTTTAATGTATGTGCTACATGCTGGTTGTAGAAATAGCACAATGGAAATTCCAATAATAAAAAAATAAGCATATTAAGACTTTTCAGCCAAATTTAGACTGTGTGTGCTTGGTGGTGAAGAAGGTAATGTTTCACTGTTCTCACGAAAGAAGGGTAAGGGCGGCAACGGATAAGTTTTAAAAAGTGAGGTGAAGCTATAGAAAACTTAATAATACATGTGGTTGGTAGTTGAGTTGGGTGCAGAAAACAGGGGAAAGTAGAGCTTCTTGATTAGGAAATAATTGGTATCTTTTTGACATATAATAATAGAGAAATAAGAATTTAAAAATTGCTAGCAAAATAAATGTAAACTCGATAAGGAAAGAAAATTATAATAGAATTTCCAGCTCTAAAATCACAAAAAGTGTAATGACTACTAAGTGGATCAGACAAAATAAAATAAGGAAAGCAAGAAAAGAGAAAGGGAAAAATGAAATAAATAACATATAACAGCTAAGCAAAAGGAATAAAATAACACAAATAGATTTCACAATAAATACGAGCAAGCGGAAATCCATTTAAAGATAAAAACTGTCATGTTAAATAATACATAAAATCTATTTCTATGCTGTCATCAATGAACATATCAAACTTAAAGCAATAAAGAACAGTTGAAAATTAATCAATGATCATAAATATATCAAACAAATGAAATTCTAAGAAAATCAAGAGTTACACTGGAAAGATTAACCTCTTAAAAAGGAAAAAAATAGTAAAAGTACTAAATAAAGAAGAACTTTATGTGATAAAAACACAGACACTTTTGAAGTGAAATATTAGCCTAGGTAATAAATATGTAATAAGACAACTAATGAAACAGAAAAAAACTTTATAATAATATAATTATAATGGGAATGTTCAATGCTTTTTTGGAATTGAACAAATCTAGTGAATAAAAATTAGGGCACATAGGACTTAAATGACACAACGAAGGTCATTTTTATTTATATATAAAATGTAAATCACCAGAAATGCTGAATATACATTTTTCTAAGTCGAGGTAGCATTTACAATATTCAAACATGAATTTGGCCACAAGTAACTTTTTAGCAAAATAAAACCTAAAAAAAGGAGCCTCATTTTCTAGTCATAATCTAATACAATGAGGAAAAAAATGAGAAAATGTAATCAATATGTTTTACTACTTGAAGATTAAAAAACATATATGCAATAAACAATAGATCAAGAAAGAAAAAAAACTTAAAATATCCAAAAAGCAGCAAAATAAATACTTCATACCATAGCCTCTAAGTTATAGTAAAATGACAATGACTTAATATTGATAGAAAAATATGTAAGACCCTGTAATATATTTTTAGACAGGCATTCAGTGTTAAAACCAAGTAAGTTCAGTAAAAATGTAATTATAGAACAGTATCTCTTGCAAATATAAGTGTAAAATTATAAATATAAAAACAAAATATTACATTTTATCAAATGTAATCCATTATTTCCAGGTGGAGTTCATTTCAGGAATGCACATCAGTTCAACACAATCTACTAGATGACATCACCAAATTAGAAGACAAAAATAAAACAATTATAATTGGTTGCTATAAATGTGCTTGATAAATTTTAACATGCATTTTAAATAAAAATACTGAATTTAACAGAAATAAAAGGAAACCCCTAAATAAAAGGCAATTCCAAATCCCAATAGCAAACATGTCAGCGATGGTGAAAGACTAAAGAAATTTAAGCTAATGATAAGTGAATACAGATGCCCATTATCACCATCATTACTTCTCATTGACTTAATGTTTTTAGCAAATGAAATATCAACAGGAAAATAAATACTGGAAATTTTAGAAAAAAGTTGAAGCTGCACTTTTGTTGCTACTAGTATTGTTACATACTTAAAATTCTTAGAAGTCTTGTGGTAATCTATTATAAATTAATGCTTTGATATGAGGTAAATATAATAAAAAATAGCATTTCTCTAGGAAAAATGAGCATCCCCAAATATAAAACAGAAAAAGAAATACTAAAGAAATAAATACTACTTAGGAGATAATTAAACAGTGACAGAATACCAACATAAAGAAATGAAAGATGTACCAAATTCTTCAATAGTAGGGCTATCATAACATTTTCAGTTTCCATAATATCAATATATATATTGAATACAATTCTAATTTAAATTCCAACAGTGTGTTTTTACTTTAATATGGATATAATAATATTACATTTAATATGAAAGAAAAATGCTGAAACTATCCCACCAATACATGAATAATGAAGAATAATTAGAGGGACATATTATAAAGCCACTTTAATCAAAATAGATTTTAATGGTTAGGAGTAGGATTTCAAAATAAATCTCAGTGTATAAAAATATTTAATATATGATAGATGATTTAATAAATAAGGTTGGCATAATTAGCTACTCATCTGGGAACAAAAGTTGGATGGACCTCTCACACGATGTACAAAAATAACATCAACGTTAACAAAACAATCTTCAGAAGTCGCTAGCAGACTTCATGAATGATACTTGAGTTACATAAGGTTGCATACATGGGTTTCTGTGACCTGTTTTGAATAAGAAAAACAAGATGCAGAACAACTGATACTATTAACCCAATTTTGTCAAACACAGAAACTTCAAATCCACTAGATTTATAAAAATCTTTATAGAATTACATTGGCAAGTAAAAAATATAAAGGATATATACTACGTTATTAATATGGGTTACTTATATGGGTGGAGGGAAAGTAGAGGGAAAGGGGAGAGAAAGGAAAAACAAAAAAGACAGCTTTAACAAAATTACTTCACATCCATTATAGATTTTTGTATAATATATTTAATATTTTATTTCATTTTTTAATTTCAGAATACTACTGGGGCACAAATATTTTGGTTACATGGATTGCTTTTGTACTGCTTGAAGCAAAGTTATAAGTGTGTCCATCACCCAGAGAGTGTACATTGTACCCATTAGGTACGATTTCACCCATCCCCTCCTCCCCCTCCCATCTGCTTGATTTCTGTTGAGATTTACTTCCATCTGTGCACATGAGTGCTGTTCGGGTGGTTCCAATTTAATAGTGAGTACATGTGGTGTTTGTTTTTCCATTCTTTTGATACTTCACTAAGGAGAATAGTCTCCAGTTCCATCCAGATTGTTACAAAGATATTGATTCATTTTTTATGGCTGAATAAAACTCCACGGTGTACATATACCACATTTGATTAATCCACTCATGAATCTATGGGCACTTGGTTTGATCCCACATCTTTGTGATTATGAATTTTGCTGCAATAAGCATTCTAGTGCAAGTGTGTTTTTTATAAAATGACTTTTGTTTCCTTTGAGTAAGTGCCCGGTAGTGGGATTGCTGAATCAAATGGTAGGTCTGCTTTTAGTTCTTTGAGGACTCTCCATGCTATTTTTCATAGAGGTGTACTATTAATAGTTGCAGTCCCACCAACAGTGAATAAGTGTTCCTTTCTCTCCACTTCCATGCCAGCATCTGTTGTTTAGGGATTTCTTGATAAAAACCATTCTCACTGGGGTTAGCTGATATATTAAAAGATGCATGTACATATATTAATATTAAAATAAACTATATAAAATAGTAATCCTGGATGAGATATTACAGTGACTTTTTGGACTTTTTTAGAAACATAACATGTATAACAAATGTTTACTAAGAAAAATATTAATGAAATCACATCATTGAAAAAATAGGACCTCAATGGGAATTCATAATATTAATGAATATAAACGATAGTATCTAAGTTGAATACACAAGGTAATATCTAAAATCTTTTCAAGGTTTATTGCACGTATTAATTACAGAGAAGAAATTCTTCAAATAGTAGCCCCAACGTAAGTATTTAGAAGAAAATATTGCAAGGACAAAAGAGCTATGAAGATAAGAGCATGAAAGTAGTTAGAGAGATCTTAAAGACATATTTTATAGCTACATTTATACCTCTTAATGTTAGTAATATATTCTAGTTCTTTGAAAGTCTTCTGTATTTTCTCTGGCACCTTTAGTAGTGCCAGCATTGATAGATAAGAAAAGACATTTGGAAATTTGCTCCCCTACCCTTCATTCTACCTCCACATTTCAAAAGAATAATTTTGAAAATGCTCAGTAAAGAATCATGTGCTGAGTCCTCTCCAAGCAATTACCTATATGGCTGACGACATTAGACATGATTAAAATAAACTTTCAGGTATGTATCCATTTGTTTGTTGTTACCTTCAGAAATGCCAAGTTCTTTTTTCTACTTAACCTATATAGGTTAACCTTGCCTAACCTATAAAGTAACAGTGTAATTTCCAGTATTATTTTTTATTTTATTTATTTTTTCAGGTTTATTAAGATATAAATGACAAAACTCATATATATTTATGGTATGCAGTGTGATGTTTTGGTATATGTGAAAGGACTAAATGAAGCTAATTATCATCTCCATCACTTCACATACTTCGTGTGTATGGTGAGAACATTTAGATCTACTCTCTTAGCAATTTTGAAGTATACAATACATTGTTATTAACTATAGTCACCGTGTTAAATAATAGATCTTCATAATTTATTCCTGCTGTCTAACTGAAACTTTGTACCCTTTGAGGAACATCTCCTCATTTCCCACCCCTACCTCACCCACCCCCCGACCAGCTCCTGGCCTCCTTTCTCTTTTTTGCAAAGTTTGAAACAAATTTAAATAGAGGCAAGCATGATTGTGATAGTTTCTAAACATAAAAGGATATCTTGTTCGTACTCAAGGTAAATAGGCCTTTGGACTCAGGGAGCTTAGTAGGGAAGTCAGGTAGCCACGATTAAAAAATAAAGAAATGGTTACAATAGCGATCATGCCTTTGAAAGTTTGAAAGAAAAAATAGGTGCTATGATGAAATATTATGACATCTGTGTCAGTGGACTTCATTTAGTTAAGGTGTTGAGAAATAACGATTGACCCAAGGGGTCGGGAATATCAAAAGTAATAAAATTAGTTGGTAATATCATGAAGATAAAATGCCGTACTAAGATTAAATGGTAGAGCAAGTACTAGACTGCAATTCAAATTTTAACAAGTCCCTTAATCTCATCCTCAGAAAAATTAAAGGTTTGAAGTCAGAGATATGAAATATAATATTTCCACTTTCCAAAATAAATGGCATGTTTTTCATTGAATCTCAAATTAACTTAATCTCACAAACAATATGGTTAATAATACCATTCAATTAAATTTGACATCTAAAAGCTAATATTTTTCTAAGAAACATTTTAGCTGTTTATGTAAGTTTGAACTCTAATAAAATTCTAATAAAATATTTTAATATTTGACATACTTCTACAGTGTATTTCTATCTTATAATATTTATAACCAAACCACTATTTGTCTTAAATTAAAATGTTCTTTATTTGGTTTGGATTGATTTCAAGCCAATAGCTCAAAAATAGAAAGCATTTTCAACTCTCTTGTTTAAAATGGATTTATTTTGGCTGGGCATGGTGGCTCACGCCTGTAATCCTAGCACACTAGGGGCTGAGGCCAGAAGATTGCTTGAGGGAAGGATTTCAAGACCAGCCTGAACAAGAACAAGACCCTGTCTCTGTAAAATCAGAAAAATTAGCCAGGTGTGGTGGTGCGCACCTGTAGGCCCAGCTACTTGGTAGGTTGAGGTAGGAGTATTACTTGAGCCCAGGAGTTTGAGGTTGCAGTGAGCTATGACATTGCCACTGCACTCTAGCCTGGTTGACAGAGCAAGACTCTGTCTCAAAAAAAAGCGTATATATATATATATATATATATATATATATATATCCTAATCATCATTCAGTACATTTAGTAGGTTCTAATTTATTTACGTAGAGAAACCAACAATTTTGAAATTATAAAGTTAAAATAAAAATTAATCATTTACAAAAAAAATCGAAATATTTCATAGATTCCTGACAGAAAAAGAAATATGTTCATGAATCAAATATATGTAAAGCATATCTCAGAAGGAAAAACACTCATCAGTATATTTCTGCAATCTATGACTAATGATTTATTACCTTATAATATAAAAATATTTTATTAAATAAGGAAATTTTTTATCCAAATAGATCATTGTGCAATAATAATAAAAAGCAATATATCATCTAAATATTTGTCCATGTATATCCATAGTTACAGATAATTTTTAGTTTCAATTTTTTTTACTATTTATATAAACAACATTGTATATTTTCCTGGATATGTATATACCTAAATTAACATATGAAAGATGGATTGGAAAGGTGTACATATTAATTACACTAGAGAGCCTCAGTAAGATGGGCAGAAAAATGAAACTTGAGGATAGGGACTGATGGAGGAAAATAGTAATAAGACAAAATAAAGTTAAAAGACAACCTTCAGTGAACAAGTGATAATAATGTACCATGTGCTGAAGATTATGATTAACTCAACTCTGAAGTTGACAAAAAATAAACCAGAACAACAGACACGAGGATGTTTAGAGCTCCTTTGTAGCAGCATGTGAAGGTAGGGTACCATCAACTGGTAGGAGCAGCGCAGGCAGCAGTACCAGAGGCGGCCTTCTGACCAGGCTCTTCCTGTGGTGGAACCTTAGCTATGGTTCCTCCTACCTGGCCTTTCTAGTTCCTGCTCCATTTTCTCAGCCTGATTCTCCAGACTTCTGTGAGCTACCCAGTAACTGCACAATAAATCCCTTTTCTGCTTAACTAGAGTCTGCTTCTGTCACTTGCCTCCAAGAATTCTGATGGATACATCATGCATTTTATTGGAGAACATTCTGAAGGAAATTTTTTTTTTTTTTTTTTTTTACTATTTCAGTAGATTCAGGGGGCACAAGTATTTTTTGTTACATGGATGAATTTTATAATGCTGAAGTCAGGGCTTTTAGTGTACCTGTCACCAGAATAGTTTACATTGTACACAATAGGTAATTTGTGTGTGTAGATAGATAGATAGATACACATTGAACATACATTGTTTGACCCAGCCAAGAAATAGTTTAAGAAAATTAAATAAAATGCCTAAGTGCTGGGAAGGAAGTAACAAAACTGTCACTATTCACTATTCATTGCAAATGATTATATCCAATCATTTGTAAAATTCCTATAATTTATAATAAACTCTATTGTTCCTTTGAGGGTTTTCTATTTAGAAAACAACATCAAATTAATATTTTTATTTGGCATTTCCAAACAAAAATGCTTAAAAACATAATTAAGAATATGCTATTTAAAATACCAAAGGAAATTTTGTAATATTTTTCTATTATTGAACATGTTTCTCATTTTAATTCCTTTTAAGTCTCTCTAGAAATTGTTTCTGATATTTGCTTCTTATAGACCACAATCTTGATGGAAGATGCTATTGAGATTTTGAACAACATCATTATGTGATATGTCTCCTCCTGATAGGGTAATCATGTTGATCCTCTCCCCATGATCAAGTCTACCTGTGAAAGTCCAACCATAAATTTCAACTTTCATGGAAGTTATGATCCCTGCAATCGTTCATTTCTGAAATGTCAAATAGAACAAAAAACTTTCTGACAACCAAAACCTCTAGGCTTATAAAATTTTAAAAGGCCATTTCCAGGGGGACAGGCCTTCTGTCAGGCCTTTTTGTGAAATACCTTTTCCTGAGGATCCCTTCCAGTATTCAGCTATGCCACTTTGGCACACTCCAAGTATCCTGCAGTATTATCAATTCTAACTTGAGAGCTTATAGCTACTCACCCTCAAGCATACCCAGCTTGTATTTCACTATTCTCCTCTGAACCCAGATTTCATGATTCCCTGTTTTGACAATTCTGCCTTGAAAATCAAGATTTCAGTTAAAAAAAGAACCACAGTGTTCCACATGGTTGATTCTTGTTTTTGATACCCCAGATGTCAGTTCAATATTAGGGTCAAGGAGAACTCACATTTTACTCTTTAAGGATTTTTAAACGTGCTTCAGCCTTTCATACAGCACATTTAGAAGAGCCTTGTAAAGAAGAGTCTTAGTGAACTTAAGCTCATTCTACCTCAGTGTTTAAGTGGCCATGCTGCCCCACCCATACTGAAACCCAGTGTGTGGGCACTACATAAAAATATGTCCGATAATATATCTCCGTTTGGCGAAAAACTCAAACTGCTCAACCAGATTCATATTTTGCCCTCGTTCTTATGTTTCTCAGAATTCTAATATGCTGACATCACTGCTTATACTGCTATTTGCTTCCTCAACAGACCTCTGTACATAACTGTCTTCTGATTCTGAACACAGCTTTTCTCTTGAAGATAGTCTTGTGTCTTTGTTTCAGAAATATGCTTGTGATTTTTTGTTTGTTTTTTGAATACTGCTCTAATCTGACTTTACCCGATGTGAACCTCCAAATCACAAGTGATTCTGAGGCCCATTAAACTGGTCATTTTGTCTCAGAGACAAATCCTAAATAGAAAAGAACACTGCAGCCAGAGAGAATAAAGAAGAGTGGTGGGAAAGGAAGCAAACTTTGAGGTCTATTCCTTGCTCTGAGAAGTAACTTGAAGTTTATCTCTGATAGCAATGAGAATAATGAGGGCTTGGGAAGATAGCTACATAATGAGACAGTTTATAAACCACATCAATCTAGAGGTGATATGAAAAATGGATTAAAAGAGAGAGTTGGAGGAAAATGGGATCAGATAGACTAATACTTACCAAAGAAATGCTTCTGCTTACGAGGGAAGTGTTAGACTTAACAATTCACTGAAGGATCAACAAAGAATTGGGAAAATTGTAATTTTCCCAAGTCATATTTTAATGAAACATTACAGTGAATAATGTGTTTCTGTGGACTGCACAAGCCATTGCTTTGAAAAATACTGACAGAATGTGCCTTATATTTAAACTAATTAAAGATATGTGGAAATAAAATGAAAATAAATCTTAAGGTTTGTGAGAATTTTATTTGGGTATCTAGGAATAATGCATAGGGTGCTATCTTGTATATGATCTCGCACTGTACCATGTAATTTTTCATTGTCGAGTCACTGATTATATGAATGTTAACCAGTTCACCCTTGGTATCCTGAAAGAAAGGTAAATAGAGCTGCATGATTACAGGAAAACTGAGAAACAATAGCTGTCATACCAGCTAATGGCTGAGAGAGATTCCTGTAGCAGAGAAGGTGAGAAGTCAGCAATTACTGCATGCACTTACTCACCAAAGTGCACTCAGGTTCTAAAATTATATTCTAAATAGTTTTCCCTTTCACTGAAGAGACAGAACAAAAAGAATCTATTGTAAGTAGTGGACAGTATATTTCTATTTATTTTTAATCATTGCAATAATATGTAAAATATGTTTTCATCTACATGATATGTAGATGTATGTGTTTGAATGTCTATTCTTATTTTAGACACTCTACTAGGTATCTGGATTATAGTAATCAATAAAATTATCTCTTTACTTGATGAACTTACAGTTTCTTCTATAAAGCAGTTCTCTGGAGAGTGATGCTATAGAGTCAATGAACAACACTTGTCATGGCTTTGAGTGAGTATATTCAAAAAGAAAGCATAGCAGATTTTCTAAATTATGGGTTTTTGAGTCAGGTTGCCTAAATCAGAATTCTACCAGTATGACAAACTTATTTTAGGGTAACTTTGAGGAAGTTTAATTCATCTCTTTATACTTGTTTCTTCATCAGAAATACATGGATGGTAACACTGACATTTTTTCAACTTGTTGTATTTAATTATGTAATCTAGGTAAAATGTAGGTTATAATCTAGACATAATCTATGTAAAATCTCTAAGAATCACACTAATAATGAATGTATATTATGACTATCATTAAGAATTGTGTTCTGTTTTAGGAATATTTTTGTCCAAATATTGTACTAGTAACAAAAACAATGAATAGATGTCTTTCTGTTACTGAATATCACAATAGTAATTAATAAATTCTTTTAAATAATGCTAAGAGTATACTTCTGATGAGTATCCCAAGTGGTCATCAGATATGCTCAATTTCATAACTCCATAATCCATCTGCTTTTGTGTTTGTTACTTAATGCTAAATAAAATGTGTTCAAGATCAAAGACAGACTATTACACATCTGTATCTGCTTGTTACACACACAAATGCAAAATATGTTTGATTGGCAGCATATGTCAGAGTGAGCACCAATCTGTTATGGTAATAATTTCATTGTTGGATGTACCGCAGAGGCCTGATCTATAACGTATTTTATTAAGATGGATGTGCTTTAGTTTGTTCAACCAGTCATGGTATAATATTTGGCTAATGTTTTTATTGCATGCCATCTGTGTGGGCAGTAAGGTTGTCCAATAACACATGAAATGTCACTGTTTTGAATAGGCATCTAATTGAGATTTAATCAGATGGATACTTTACATTAATTAAATGCCAGCTGATTAATGAAAACATATTTTTATATTTAATAACTATGTAAAAATAGGACATAATTAGCTCAAAATTCCATGCATTATGCACAAAATGTAGACTTTCTCATGAATACATGCATGTGAAGCAGTGTGGTAGAATCTAGATGCATTTAAATAGTATTAAAATAAATGTCACCCTGCTACTTAAGAAATAGCAAGCACTGTGTTTGGAAATGATTCTAATATTTGGATCTTTTTGACTCCTTTATGTACTGTCATAAAGCAGCACAGTTTTTCCTCAGCAGCCAAGAAGAAATTTAAATGTACCCACTCCCACTGTGACAAATAATCAATTCCATGTATGCAAACCCAGAAACAGTGCTAACTACTAAAACGATTGTAAGAATCACAGGAGAACAACCTTGGACAAATGTTTTGAAAAAAACCAATTTGCTAAAATTTAGCTTCTCTCAGGAAAATTCAAAGAAATGAAATCTCTTCACTCTCCATTTTTCTTCTGTTCCCATTTTCCATATTACCTCCTAATGAAGCTTTTTTTTTCATTCTGCCCACATTTCACTGTTGCTGTCCATTTCAGGTTTACCCCAAAATAAATGTCTATGTGCATTCCCTTTTGGGGAATGAGAATTCCCTTTTCCCTGAAAGATGTTTCCATATTTGAGACTATAAGAGCATTCTGTTCGTAAGAGGGGATATGAGAGTATAGGTCAATATACCATTCTCTTATCACTTATATCAACAAAAGGTAATTGCTTTCCTCCCTCTCTGCTGCTGCTTTTCCTTTATATTAAAGAGAAATCAAACGGTGGGGTCAAGGATTAGATGACCCCCTGGATAGAATCACTCCGAGAACTTTTCCTAGTGTGGATCCAGATTGCTAGTACCTCAGAGCAGTCGTAATCTTCCAGAGAACACTAGGTAAAAGGCATCTTTGAAGCTCTCACATTTAGTATCATGACTGAAGCCATGCTTAAAGGGAGAGATGTAATATATACCTGGGTGTTGCTTTATTTAATGCCTAACTGTGTGACCCTCAAGAACACAGCTGACTCTTATTTGTTTTCTATCTTCAGTGACTAACATGCTAGATAACTATTTAGAAACTCGTTATCCAAAACCTTTAAGATTGAGTTCTTTTGCACATATTCGGCAAAGTGACAAAATTAGCTATTAGATAAAACTATCTGTATGAGCAAATAAATAAATTAGTTAATGATATCCTGTTTCTAATCAATAATTCATCCAGCCCAGGAAATTTACAAGGTTTAAGAATTTGGGGGCATCCCCAATTTCATGTTAAAAACTGTCTAATTCATGAATTATTTTCATATGTGTTTAAGTCTCTATTTTCAGCCTTCAGCAGCACTTTGGATAATGATACTATTAAATTTGTCACCTGGTTAGCTTTATTTGACTAAAAATGCTTATTTCAGCATGAGATTTTAGTTCTACTAGTCTGTACTGTGTACTTTTGTGTGTGTGTGTGTATGTGTGTGAATGGGTAACCCCATCGGACAGTGACTTCTCTGACCTTAAATGTGTCATCCAACCTTCCATACTTTTAAATTATTTTATATCTGGGATTTTTATTATTTGTATTCTACTTTCCTAATAATATTTAAAAATATAAATCAGACTCAAGACAATACGTTTCTACTGAAGCATCACTGTTGACATTGACATCTAGTTATATGAACTCATTTTTAATTCCAGTCTCTAAAGAGTACACATGATGAAGATAATCCTCCTATATAGAGAAATATCTCATAATCTTTGGAAGAAGAGCACGTCAAAAAGACTCTTTGAAATTCTATATAAATTAATTTATAAATAAAAATTTAGTAGGGTATATTTCTGTTAATAGATATGAAGTTGTTTTTTCATAATAAAACTTTTTTTTTATATATTACACCAACTTGGGCACCAAAGAATCAAATCTGAACAATTGTGTTTGCAGAGTGTCTTCTGGATGTCAGTCACATTGGCAGGCTTTTGTACCCTCACTCTGCAGTTTTGTTCCAACAGGTAATGCACTTTGGCTAACAATTTCACCCTTGAGTTCTTTCAGAACTCTTGGGAAAATTCCATCTGGTCCTGGAGATTTATTTACTTCAAATTTCCAGATGTTTTTGTGATGTTTTTTTTTTTTTTGCTTTTTTCCCTCCTATTTTTTTTTCTCTTTAATACCTATTTATTGGGCAGCAATACTGAAAAACAAATCATGATATTATCAAAATAATAACATTCAAAAGCAATTTATTCTAATAGCATGAAACACTTCAAATTTAAGGCATATCACTAGTATTTTTTCTAATTTTGGAATTTTTCATATGGAAATGCACATATATTGTATTTTAGGGGACAAAGAGAATGTCTTCCCCCATTCACACATGAATATATACACAGATAAATATACAAAAATTTAAGGCAGTTTTCTATTAGAAAGTGTATAGTAGAGATTGCATGATACTGAACAGAGATTAGTAAAAGAAACTTGTATATACATAATGTAATATTCTATAACTGTAAGTAATTTTCTACTTCTTATTCAATTCTTCTAAGCAGAGTATACATCAAGGCTCAGTTGTATATAAAGCCTAGATAATTGCTCTTAAAATTAAAGTTAAAATAATTTTAATTATTGGATATTTCAGACCTAGAGTGATTTTGGTCCTAAATAATCTTTACTGATACTTTCTTTAACAATTTCCCTTTAAGTTTTTAACTCTGAGATTATTCCAAATATGATGTTTAAAGTAAAACATACTAAACTAATAAAGTTACTCTTTATATAAAAATTGTAAATTGAGTGCAAATACTTAATGGTATTGACAATTTGGGAACAATAAAGTTCTCAAAACATTACTAACATTAACTTAAAGAGTATTTGTGGTAGACCAACAATTTTATAAATGTTCTGTTGAGATTTTGATTCTAGTATCGTTAAGTTTAAGATATGTATTTAACTGAACCAACCCACTAATTTTGAGTTATCTAATATTAGCTCCATTTTACACATGAGGAAACTAAGGTTGATATATGATCATCATGGCACAGCCACAAAGAACCACAGCTCAGATCTGAAACCTGATATGTCTAATATTGAATTCCATGTTCTTTTCATCCTGATGCATTGTCTCTATCTTATTCCCATGCTTCCTTTGCAGCCATTCACAGTAATAAAGGCCCCTTATCTCCATGTATGTGTGGTACATGTAGAGCAAGAGGCAATGGGAAGATAGGAATTAAGTAAGAGAGGACTATTTCTTTTTTTCATCAACAGAGTTAGAACAACCAAAATTACTTTTGTATTGGGTATGCCAGTGTGAACATAACTATACTGGAAGAAACATCGATTGTGGTTCTTTAAGAAGGGAGACAGATTGGTAACGAGGGTACACATCCAATCTCATCCTCCCTTTCACTTTTCAATATATTTTAGACATTTTATTTCATGCATCATTTTCCGTCCTGTGTTTCTGGTTATCAGAGTCCTTTCTACATTAGAGCCAAGCAAAACTGAAAGATTGACAGCTTGCCTCTAGAAAATTTATTTTGGGTTATAGAATCCCCTTGAAATGTCAAACGAGAGGCTGTCATACAGAGCCTGTTTAGATTATTCAAGTCATCGGCTGTGAAATTAGTTGTACGTAGTTTAAACTGCTTAGTTTTCTTGAGAGGCTCTTACCATTCATGGAGATTTCCATAAGGCATGAAGACAACACTAGTCCTTTACAGATCTAAATTGATCAGCTCTATCAAACCAGGGAAACAAATATCAGAACACCATTTCAGTGAATAATGTAAGTAAAACATCAAACTATTAATAGAATTGCTAGTTCATTAAGTAATTAAGGAAAATGTTCTATATTTCTTAGGCATTTCTCTTACTCCTTTTGTATTTTCTATCTCAGTGAATCACAAAACCATTCAGCCTGCAAAACCCAGAAACCTGTAAATCTGATGTCACTTCTCCTATGTCTTGCCTTCCTACATTTAATCATCAAGTCCAGTAATTTCAATTGTTTACTATTTTTAAAATCTTCACCATTTCTCTCTTTGTTTCCACTACTGCTGACAGTCTATTTATTTGGCTTTCTACCATAGCATATTGCATATCCCATCTTCAAGCATAACCTAAACTATATTGGACAGTCTGGCTAGTGATCTTTTAAATTACATTACTGAGAATGTCAAATTTAAAATATTTCCATTGCTCCTCATGACTTTTTGGATAAATTGCAAGTTTGTAAACATTTCTCATAACATATGGCATGACCTGACGCCATAATCTGATGTCTGGCTGCAGCTCTCAGATCTTTCTACTGCTCCTTCCACTCGTCCCCCAACTTCCAGCCCCCCCACCCCACTTCACTTCAGTCATATACAACTACTTGATATTCCATGACTTCACGACATGCCAACTCTTCCTGAGAAGATGGGGCAAAGATTATTAACAAAACTTTAACTTTTCAATTTAGAAGGCTCTCCAAACTGACACCCTATTGTTGATTTTATCTGTATTACCCATGTCATGACTTACATACTACCACATGGATTAAGATATAGACAATTACCAACAGATTAGTAGCTCCTTTCAAATAACTTTTCACATATTATTCCTACTCTGCTCCCCAAAGGAAAATACTCTGCTAACTTCTAACACTATAGATTAGTTTTAGCTGATTTTGAACTTTATTTTAATGGAATAATAGTAAATGAATGTTTTCTTCATGAAGACTTCATATGCTCAACATTATGTTGCCACACAACACCAGATGCTATTAATTATATGCCTTATATATAATATATATGTGAATATACAAATATATACATGAGTAAAGATCTCAAAAACTTTTCTCTAAGCAGATATAGTCATAACTATGAAGATGAGGAAACTACAGGTCAAAGACATTAACTAATTTTGCCAGGCTAATAGTCACTCACTAAATAGCTAAATATCAAAAGCATAAGGATTTAAACCCACATTTTCCTGTCCGAAGTCACTACTATTTACACTATTCTACATTTTACCTAGCATTTTATTTCTTACAATACTTTATAAAAATTACTCTTTCCTACATAGCATATTTTTCTCATTCTAGCCTTTCCTAAAATATTAATTCCCCCAGACTTTCTGGAATCAATTCAACTCTTTTCATGGCCCGGCTCTATTTTAACAGTTGCTGGGCCCTGATGGCCAGGCTGATCCTCATGTAGGTGGAAAGCTGCCATTTCTCATTAGCCCCTGCTGTTTGTTATCGAAAAAACATCCCCAAGGTTAAGCAGTGTACATAGCAATCCCTGAGGTTTGCCTTTCCTTTTTGTCTTTGAAGGAACATTCGTGAGCATGAACCAAGCGAGGCTTTCACTATTACCTTACTACCACAGGAGGAGTATAATTTAATACAACCAGTGAATTCATACATTTCAGGTATATATTCTATGATAATCACAACCATACTTCATTAGTTGCTTCTAATTGGAAAATAAAGGATATCCCTGTATCTTTTCAAAGGAAATCATATTTGTTACAAATGTATTTGCAACCCTAACATAAAGATCATGTTACAGTAAGCAGCCTGTTTAGCCGGGTATGATAAGATGTGGCAAACTCAGGGCATCAAAGTGATTGCCTCACGGGAAGGATGTTGATGGTGAAGACAGGAAAAAGCAATAAAACCAGGATCACCACTTTCAATACATATAGGGGCCAAGTGATTACCCAAAAACATGAAGTCACATTAGTCTGCATCATCAGTAGAGAGCAGTGATAGCCTGAATCTTCATCAGGAAGTACTTCACTGTGGTGACCTGAAGAGCTCATACTCACTGTAATGAGGTCATCATGGCTGATGATTAAATGTGGCTAGTATGGTGAGAACTCTTAAATTTTCAGGAAAAAAAACAGAAATCTAGATTTTCATGTTAAATCTCCCAAGTTTTAAATGTTGGAAGTAGACTCAATTTCTTTTAGAAAATCAGGCCAGGTCAGACATTTGTGATCTTTATACTAGATACTGTTTGGTAGACATCAAAAGGTATAGAATGACTGATTTCCTTCCAAGAATCCACAAATGTCTATGGAAGCATTAACCAAGGCTAGTTGTATGTTATATTTAAGTTTGAAGTAAATCATAATGTCAGCTGGGATTTCCCTCATTGTAACTCTCAAGGCAAGTTATAAACTAAAATATTGATTGTATGAAGAGTAGAAATAATGGAATACATTTTTAATAATAGAAGAAATATTGGCTATTTCTTTAAGAGAGTTTAAATACCCAGTAGTTAGAATATAAGCATTTATGATAAAAGCAGCCATACCAATATGACCAGCAGAAAACTCAAGAAAAAGATATCAAAAAAATTTCCAATATAAGAATATTAGCCTTGCATATCACATATGAAACCTATACCATATATGAAACTTTTAAATTAATGAACTAATGTCTTTAAAGTAATGTTTATTTATATGAAAAATAATCTGAAATGGTATATACCAATTGTTTACCATACCATCTCGATGTATAGCATTTGGTTTCTGCATTTTAATTTTTTCTAGTCTGTATTTTCCAATTTTTAGTCTCATCGCAAAGGTTCTTAAACTCTTACATTTCTTATTTTTTTCTGTTTATTTTGATTGTAAATATTTTAAAAGAGAGAGAAAATAAATGACTGAACTTATACCAGGTGCTTCCAAGCTCTGAAAATAAATACTTTACCAAATACAAAAAACAAACTATTTGGAAGTTCAAGAAAACCATTGTATTTGAAATGGGATGAATCGTATGAACTGAGTTATATCATATACCTCATGAATACTAAGGCAGAATTTTGTAGTCAGCATAAAAGGGAACTGAATTAAGTCATGTACTGTATAAGCAAGACAGTGTATCTGTGGTCTCTCTCAGATTGCCATAGATCACAGTAAAGATAGTAAGAATTGAAGAGGAAATGTCTGAAAAGCCAGACCCTCAGCCAAAGGGTGTCTCTGAGAAATTTCACAATTAAAGGCTAGAAGGAAAATCTCATCAGAATGGTTATGATGTAACAGGACATTCTCCTATTTCCTCATGGAGCAGGAGAAGAAGCCTAGATTCTGCTATTCGCCACGATTTTGGGATTTCTGTCATAGTTATGGGCCTATGGCATGGAGAAGTGAAAACCCCTCTTCCATTAGTTGTGGAATTCTAATGAGACCAGTGATTATGGGAATCATCTGGAAAGCACAGCTGTCCCATCTTTATCTGGATTCTAAATATGCCATATAATGAGGGAGACTGTTTATAGCTTGCTCAAAACCTATGCCCTTTATATATCAGATGGATTTCAAAGCACAGAGCTACTAATAAAGATTTTAGATGGTGCATGATCTCAATACATAACACTCTGGCCATTTAATGTACTACCTATGCTGAAGGTATTATGAATCTTCTGGAAAGATCACAAAGTAACTAGCAAGTTTTCTATGTAACCCATGGAAATATTACTTTGTTTCATTTGTTTGTTTGCATAGGAAGTTTATTGCAGGGCCCTGGACATAGAGCGTACAGATCATGTGGGGAATGTAGGCATTTAAAGTAAACCATACCTAGTCTATTGTTTTACATCTCTACAGGCAAGATTTGTTTACATTTTAATAAGAAACATCATTATGCTTTTATATTTATATTCTTAAGTATTTATATTGAAAATACATATTGTAAAATAAAATACAAACAGAAACAAAATCAATGAGTAAGAATTAAAAACTAAAAATAAAGAATTAAAAAAATACAATGGTACCATAAAAAAAAAATTAGGTTTGGAACCAAAATAATTAATAAGGATTTTTACTGGAAATAAAGGAAATTAATACAAATACTACAGAAGAAATGAAATAAATTTTTTAATGGATTAAAATATCACAGAAAAACTAAAAATTAAGATTAAAAATGTTTTTTTGAATTTTTTAAAAGAATAAAGAACAGAAGAAAAACATAATACTATATACACTTTTAAAAAGTACTAGAAAAAATATTGCAAAGTTAAAATCATATGACCTTATAAAATAATAAGAATTTTTAAAACATCATAAAATAAATAATATGGCTGACATTTATTGGGCGCTTATTTTGTGCCAGGTGTCGTAAGCATTTTACATATTTATATAGCCTCTGGCTAACAAAATTCTAATATTGGAACTTTTTACCCACATATTTTAGGTCAAGCAGTAGACTCAGAGACTGGACCCAAGGTCACAAACCGAATACATATAGCACAGCCAGTATTCAGAGTCTGGTCTCTATTCCTTTAAAACATGGGCTCTTTTCACTATAGAATAATAAAGGTGGGAAGGGAGAGTTCGGTTATTAAAAAGAATTATTTATAGTTAATGTCAGTCATACTATTAATATATGTATACCATAATGGCATTGGTGATTATGTATTTATATGTGCTTAAGTTTATTGTTTAGAAGTTTCATGTAAATCAACTTTCTTTAACTTACAGCACTCACAAATTTCAGTATAACAAAGAACAATCACATTGACATTTCAGACATTGTCTTGGTGCCCTACTTTCTCATGATGGTCTTGATTTTCTTCTAGATTCAAAATCTATGCTTTGTATATCTCTCCATTTTAATTGCATACTTCCAAATCTTTAGGCTTTTTTCACCCTTTGTCTGGATCCAAAACAATTTTTATTCCCCCCTTCCCTGTGTGTGTATATATATGTTTATGTGTACGCATTATATTCAAGTTTATGCAAATACCCACTTACCTCTCATGTAAATGCATGAGCCAAGCATTGTATCCACCTGCTCTTATTGCTAAAACCATTTCAAAATATTTGATGGAGAAACACAACTCTTCCTGTTTGGGAAAAGAAAACTGTAGCATCACAGAGTACCATTCTCATGTTCAGCATCATAATAAGAAATATTTGAAATAGGATTCTATTTAGTAAATTTATTATAATAGTCAAAATACATTAGAAATTTGATATGGTACATTTCACTAGAGATTGGTTTTGGACTCCACATGAAAAAGCTTTGTCTATAAAATCATAATATAAATGAAATGAAATGATCATTTAATAACAGTTCTGTAGATCTGTTTGTGTGCAAGGAAACCAAAAGAAAGATTTGTGAAAGAGATTCTCCAGCAGTATTAATGTTTCAAAAGTCTTAGAAGAAAAGAGATCTATTGAGTCAGGGGAAACATCTTCATATTGGAAGAATAGTAATGGCTCGTAGAGAGTCCAGACTTGGACTAAAATTAAAATTTGGATTTTGTGAATGTCATCAAGTCTCTATATTGGTCTTCTCTGTTTACTACAGGACAACATCAAGTCATTTGTGTGACATTTAGTCAGACATAAATGACTAGATGTTCCTAAGCTATTTATTTTCACTAAATAATTTTCATTTATTGAATTAAAACTATTCTGTATATTGTTTATTCTTTGGACATGACTTTACTAGATCAGTATAAAACCACAAAAATGACAAGCCATCCTTATCCATCTGGCCTCTTTAATAATAGGATTGTTGTATTTTGTTTTCTTTTCTCATTATTTTTGTTATGTGTGATGAAAAAGTAAGGTATGGGGACAAGATCTCCCCTTTGTACATGCATTAGGAATATTTGCTGTCTATTTTTCTTTCCTAGTCTTCTGTACTGCACACAAATATCTTTTTCTTCCCTCCTGATGAACAAATCTCTTTGCTCCTCTGTTCATTAATTCACTATTGAACAACACCATAGGAAGCAACACATTACTCCCCAAGGTGCTTTTCAATAAAGGTGCTTTTCAATAAAGCAACCAGATGACTGTGGTTCACCAACACCTGAGAGGAGTGAGGACCTGAGAATTTTTGGAAGCCACAGGATTATTTTTAAAGAAATTTTTTTTTCATTTGTGTCATGCCTTGGGTTTTCTTATTTTCCCTCATAGGTTCCATAAGCTTTTAGCTCTAAAGTTTTATTGAGAAATACAACAGGGGACTTCTCAGGAATCCACTCTGATCTCTTCAACTGCCTGGATTGTGAAATTGATGAGAAAGAAATGGCAGGAGGTTAGTCAGCAGACAGAGTGTCAGCAAAAAAAAAAAATGGTGAACAGACATGCAGGAATCAAAGGAGTCATATTTGTGACTAGGATAACCTTAGAATGAGTTTCTAACATCTTATTCAAGGTGCTAAAACAAGAAGTTGGTGTCTGTATTGGTGACCAGGTTCCATTTGCAATTGGTTCAGTAAGAGAGTATCTGACTCACTTGTGAGTGTGTCAACACTGGTTCATATTCACTAATCGCATCATTCAGCTGATTAAACAATTAGGTCATAATGTGTACAGGTTTAAGCAGAATATGTTCATTATAATGCATTGAACTCAACATATGAAAGACAGAGTCACTACACTATACATCTCTAAAATTTCAGCAGACAGTAAGAATGAAGTAAATAACTTGATAAAAATTAGATTAAAGAAAGAACTTCTGTTTTTACGAATTCTCATCACTACACACAAAATCTACTCACCATTACACATCGTATTCCTCATGTGTTATTCTTCAAGACCTAAAATGAAAAACAGTTGGAAATTTTGAGAATAAGAATCATAAGGCTAAAGAAGTTGCTAATACACACCTTTGTTTTGAAATAGGACTGTACTCAAAACTGAGGGAAAATGTAGCTGCCAACTATTGTTCTAAAAAATAAGCAATTGAAGGAACATACCTAATCTCTTTTTGCTGCTTATCTTGGCATCTTGTAGCCCTCAAAATCATGATTTGATCCCTAAGACTAACAAATATAAGCTAATGAGTTAAAGGCACTACTTTTCTTGTCTTGTTTTTTGGTTGAATCAAAGTAGCAGCCTATATTTAGGCTCCCATATAAGATAACATCATGCAAATCCAGGTAGAACCCTCTAGGAGCTTCATCACCCTCAACACCATCACCTTCTCTTTCTCAGTCCACTAACTGGCACTTTTGATTTCCCTAAAAAGAGGCGAGGACAAAAGTCACAAACCAGCATAACCTTAGGTGTTTAGATCACCTGGACATACAAGGTACTGAAATGTTACCCTGAAAACTCTGCCCATGTTCCTAACTAAACCCCAAAGTACTCATGTTAGAAAAAATTTGATTCATCTCAGTCTCAGCAATCATTTTTCTGAGTTGATGTGGATGGGAAGAATATGGGAAGAAGGCAGATAAATGTGGTTATTCTAATTTCATTTGAAAGTCATCTTCTGAGATCATGCAATGGTAAAAACATGGACTTTTGACAAAGTTGATTTGAATTTGAAATGAGCTTTGCTGTGTTCCTTACTTAAATTACTTAAATTTTCTGAGTTTAAATTTCCATAATTGTAAAATGAGGCTAAATCCGTCCATCTTGCATGATTCCTGTTAATATTAAGAATAACTCATATCAAATGCCTAGCACAGTTCTTGGCATCTAGTACATGCTCAATAAATCACAGCTAGCATTATGGTTATTTTCATCATTCCCTTAAAATATTATTAATTCACCTAATTTCCCCTACCAATCTTAAACATATCAACATTTTTCTGTTTAAATATGCACTTTAAGATTCTTTCTTTTATACATGTATATGTGTATGTATTTTAGAATCACTGAAGCAATGATTTCTTTGTTCTTAAAATGCCTGCCTCCATTATTGACATCTTGTCAAACAGCACCTTCCAAGAACAGAAATAAGATAGTTCTGCCTTTTCCCCAAGCATTTATTACATTTGTCCTTTTCAACATTTAGCCATAAAAGTGATTTATGTGAGTTGAATGTTAAAAGCAATAGCTTAATTTCTCAAAATTAAACAATCACTCAAATCTATGTAGATTGAAATGTCCCAATGTGATGGGAGATGTAAAATGCTAACTGCAAATGATATTAAAGAGGCCATTATTTTAATAAATTAAAGACTGATGCTATCAACATTGTTAACAAAAGATATTTAAGAACAGATTCTTCTACACCTTATTTGTAGAATAATCCTGGATTAGGCATGGAAGTGACTGCTACCTACAGCCCCTCATGGCATTGCTTCAAACGGCAGTCACCAGTATAAGAAAAGAGATCCTATAAAATATAACAAATGTTGCAGCCATACTAATCTACATGTTCTTGCCTTTTAAAATAGCATTTTAAAATGTATGTCCGCTGGTTCTCATTTGTTCACTTCATGTACATAACATAAAGATTTTACATAACAGCACTACAACAACATTGCACGAGAGATAGTTTTATTCATTTCAGTAGCTTACACTGACACTCCTTTTAGAAAAACAGCCATTTTGATGGCTAACATAAAAAAGTTCACATATTAAATATGAACATATGAGCAGCTCAGAGCAACCTCTTTGTCATATTTGTCGGGAACTAAGGATTTCAGTTGGAGTTCTTGGAGCTCAGGGCAGATGGAAATGTGCAGTTCTTTAGTTTGAGAAGTCATTAATATTCAAACCTGTAATAGGCATTTAGAAAAACTGCAATTTGGGATTGGGCTATTGTATTAGAATTCATTTAGATGCTTTGAATATTACTGTCATGGACATGCAGAATATTCTTTTAAGAATTCTAAAGAAATTCATAGGAAGGGAATCACAGAAAAATAATTTTGAATTATACATGTTAAGCTTATTTTTCCTTTTACAATGAAATTTTTTTCAACAATTAATGAGTGGATATTTCAAAGTTACCAATAGCTTGAGAGATAAGACCTGAGGAATGTTAGCAGCTCCCTTATATTTGAGAGGATCTGTCATAGTCTGCTATATAGGGGCTTATCTCATAACCAGAATGTTCTTATTTCTTGGGTTATTTTGGATACATAGCTTGGCCTAATAGAGAAGTCAGTTGTGCTGGGAAATGAAATAATGTATAAGAATACACAAATACACACAAACACACACACAATGTCGTAGTAGTTTATGGCAATAGTTTTAGTGTATTCTTTTCTTAACTCCTATTATCTTCCTTAGTGAATTCACATTAGAGAAGGAATTTTCAGGAATTTTCTATCCTACTGTAGGAAATGCTTAAGAGCAAAAGTGTAAGAACTCTTTATTGTCCATGTGCAAGAAAAAACACTGAGGTTTGCATGACATCACCAAAGTGATCATAGAACTAATTTTAGAGTTGTCAATTTGTTTTAAAAAGCAGAGAGTTTCTTTTAGTCCTCATTTTTCCTAGTCCTTTATGGTGTAGTGTATAGAACTCTATTAGGAGCCACCGGTCATGCCAGTCGACTGTTGTGTGTTTACAGATACATCCTCACCCTTACCTGGCTGTGCTATGTATTACAGAAAATAAAATTTCTATCACCTGAAAAAAAAAAAAAAGCAGAATGCTTTTTTAAAATGGTGAAGACAATTGCAACAAAAATAGAAAAGAAAAACTTGTATAGGTCAAGTGCTGTGGAAAATGTAAGTTCAAAATATAGACAAGCCATAATTTTCACAACCATCATTCCAACTTTAACCATTATTTGAAAGAATCATTATCTGAAAGACAAAGGCTTATGATAGTTTTTCCAGCCTGTTGACAACATAGGGTTAACAGTCCTGTACATTATTATAAAGAAAGAAACAACACTTATGCACAGGAAGAGATGAGTTGAAGGGAGCAAAGTTACAACTGGCTAGTTTGTGTATTAGAGACATTTTTTAGGTGTTTCCATATACAAGATTTAAAATGATTAAGATCTACTGATGAAATTCTGCTCATATTTAGGTAGTGAAACTACAATCCAAGGTTACATAGCCGTAAGATAAAATGCTTTATATTATTCGAGAAGATTATTTAGTGGGGGAAGGAAGGAAAGGAAGAAAGAAAAGAAAAAGAAAGAAAAAATGGAAGTTATCTACCAAGTACATATGAATGACAAAGAAAAACATTTATGGGGAAAGAAAATTTTAGCTTTGGGCTTCTACAGGATACTTAAAGGGGAGACTGTACCTTGAATTGTTCAATAAGATGTTACCTTTTGGCCCTCTTCTGTATATTAAAAAAAGTTACTAGAAAATAAAGCTTATTTAATAAAATTCTTAAAGATACCTGGTATTTGAAATCATTTGTCTCCTACTTCTTCAGACTTGATTGTTAATAGTTAATATTAAAAACATGTACTCCTCTCCTATTTCCTCATAATTATCTATCGTTTCCATGAAATAAAACTAAGGATGCACACAAACCAGCTGTGCTCTTTTTGTTAATAGCCTATTTATTATACAACTTCAGAATTGATCCTGACAGGTTGTTTATTGTTGGCTTCACTCCAAAGCCAAAAAATATTATAACACTGTGAAAAAAACAATATATTGAGAAAAGAACACTAAAGCTTAGAAAAAATAATTACAACTGGATTACCTTTTTAAATGTAAAGGAATGTGCTTTCCTAAAGTATGTACAACTCACAATACCAGAATTCTGCTGGAATTAATACTTTGCACTATTTTTCAAAAATTTAAAGTTCAGTTCTGAGATAAATTGTATTCATATTCTCATCATTTGAATGAAGGTACCATTAATATGTGTTTTTCGGTAAATAAAATAATTTCCCACAAATTTAAATAAAGAAATAATTTTGTTTCTAATTGAAATTTTAAAATAAATACCTTGCCTATTTATTTTGACCACTAACATTGAATGACAAATAGCATAAGTTATTTTTATTAGTTCTGACTTTGCTTCTCTTATCTATGTTATGATTCTAACTGGTTAGCAGAGCTTAATGTTTTCTGGAGTTTTCTATAGCGTGGTTAGTTACACCTTCAATAAACTTGGATTCCTGTTTTTTCTAGTTGTGAAGAGAGATTGCAAACAATAGGAAATCAAAAAGTGTATCAGATTATGCACATCTTATATCTTCCAGAGTTATTTCCCTTTAGTTGTACCTTTAGATTAAGGTAATCATATGAATTCTTTTTTGTCTTTTTTCTTCAAAAATATTAAGTTTCTGAAGTGCAAGTATAGTTTAGTCTACATTGCTTAATGTTCTTTGTTAAAGCTCTTGCACTGAACAAATATGCCATGCTGTGAGCCTTAAAAGTTTGTTAAATAATGTGAAACTTTTTTCTGAGGTGGTTGAAGCAATTTACATTCTAATTAGAAGAATACGAAGATACTAGGCACCCATAACCTTGCCAGTAGTTATCTATAACACTAAAATTTTTGCCATTCTGGTGGATGAGTAATGGTAACATATGGTATTTTAAATTTGCATTTTTCCAATCATCAGTAGTATTGAAAATCTTTTCATGTGTTAATTGGTGCTTCATATTTCTTCACATCTGAAGGACTTATTCTAGTCCTGGTTACCTCTCTTTTTCTTGTTAATTGGTAGGAATTCCTTATATAGTCTTGGTAGTAGTGCATTGTCTACCATACATACAACAAGTACCTTCTTTATGTGAAGTCTCTTCAAAAGTTTCACATTTATATTATAGTTAATTTTATCATTACTTCTATTTATGTTTAGTGTTTTTATCTCTTCTTTCAGAAGTAATTTTTTACCATAAGTTATTGTAGATAATTTTCTATATTATGTTCTAGAATATGAAGAGTTTTGATTATGACATTTAACTCTTTGATAAGACTAGACACATTTTTGTATGAGGTAATAATCCAATTTTATTTTTTTCATGTGGATATCCAATTATATTAGCATTTTTGTTAAAATGCTATCCTGTTCCACTATTCTGCAGTACCACCTCATATATCAATTGTCCATATAAGTTTCTAAGTTTTCTGTTATATTCTATCTGTCCATGGGTCTATCCTCAAGCAAAAACTAGGCTGTAGCTATATCTGTAGTGTCTATAGTTGATAATGTAAATAATGCTTTGTTCTTTATAACTAATTTGTCATTCTTTGTCCTTTGCTTTTCCCTATGAATTTTACAATGAGCTTGTCAATATCACAAAAATAGTTTGGGATTTTGAATGGTGTTTTATCAAATCTAGAATTAAATTATGGAGTACTGGAATTTTTAAAACCTAGAAATTCCAATATAGAGTCATGCATTGCTTAATGATGGGTGTACCTTCTAAGAAATGCATCATTAGGTGATTATGCATTGTTTGAACATCATAGGATGTACTGACACCAACCTAGATAGTAGAGCCTACTACATACCTAAGCTATATGGTCAACTACAAACCTGTACAGCTTGCTACTGTACCTAATACTGTAGACAACTGTAACACAATGGTAAGTAGTTGTGTATTTAAACATGTTTAAACATAGAAAAGCTACAGTAAAAACATGGTATAAAAGATAAAAATAGTACACCTGTATTGGGCACTTACCATGAATTGAGATTGCAGGACTGGAAGTTGCCCTGGGAAAGTCAGTGAGTGGTGAGTGAATTTGAAGACCCAGGACATTACTGTACACCATTATAGACTTTATAAACATTGTACACTTAGGCTACACTGAATTTATTTTAAAAATTTCTTTTTTCAATAACAAATTAATCTTAACTTACTGTAACTTTTTTACTTTATAAACATTTTAATTTTTTAACTGTTTACTTTTTTATAACACATAGCTTAAAACATAAATACATTGTACAGTTATACAAAAATATTTTCTTTCTTTATATCCTTATTCTGTAAGTTTTTTTCCACTTTTAAATTTTTTATTTGTTTTACTTTTTAAACACTTTTGTTAAAAACTGAGACATAGACAAACAACATTAGCCTAGGTCTACACAGGGTCAGAATCCTCAATATCACTCTCTTCCACCTCCACATCTAATTCCACTGGAAGGTCTTCAGGGCCGATAAAATGTATAGAGCTGTCATCTCCTATGATAACAATGCCTTCTCTGGAATACGTCCTGAAGGGCATGCCTGAGGTTATTTTACAGTTATCATTTTTTTAATAAGTAGGAATATACTCTAAAATAATGATAGAAATATACGGTTGATCCTTGAACAACATGAGTTTGAACTGCATGGGTCCACTTATATGTGGATTTTTTCACACCAGAGGCTGATCAAAAATACAGTATTCCGATGCAGGTGTACTGTAGTTTTGATCCACCTTTGGTTGAAAAAACCCATGGATAAAGAAAATGTGGTGTGCATATATATGGTATGTGTGGTGTACATGTGTATATACACACACACACACACCCACACACACACACACACACACACACACACACACACACCATGGAGTACTACTCACCATAAAAGGGAATGAAATCATGTATTTTACAGCAACTTGGATGGAACTGGAGACCATTATCCTAAGTAAAGTATCTCAGGAATGGAAAAACAAATACCAACAATAGAGTTTGGAAAGGAAGAACATTAACATTATGGTGGAGAAACCTGACATACACCACCTTTACTGTGTGACCAACATTAATATCAGACATGATGTGATAAGGAGAACATTTCACCTTGTTATATTGTTCCCTAAAATCCATACTTCCCTCTAGTCATGAGAAAACATCAGAGAAAAAGCTGAGAGACATTTTATAAAATACCTGATCACTACTCTTCAAAGTGTCTGAGTCAGAAAAAACAAAAAGGTGGTGATGCTATTATCATGCATTGGAGCAGAATAATGAGCCATGACTATTATATGCAACTTGGTATTCTGGATTAGATCCTGGAACAGTAGGAAAAGTCTGTAGTTTAGTTAAGCATATTGTACCAATAATAATTTATTTTTGTACAATAAGATGTAACACTAGGGAATGTTGCCTGAAAGATATAAGTTGACTCTCTACTACTTTTGTAATTCTTCTGCTAATGTAAAATTACATAAAATATTTTTTATAAAAATTTTATGATGCTCATTAACTGACTTCAAGACTCACTGTAAAGATGCAGTAATTAAGACATTGTGGTGCTGGAGAAGTACAGGCACAGATCAATGGAACAGAACTAGAGAGTGCTGAAAGTGGCACATGTATATAGTCAGTTGACTTCTGAAAAAATTCAAAGGCAATTCTACATTGTAATGATAGTATTTTTAACAAATGGTTCGATAACACACATTCTTATAAAAGTAGAACTTTAATTCATACTTTTTTCTCTATATAAAAATTAACTCAAACTGGATCATGACCTTAAATATAAAACCTGAAACTACTTCTAGAAGAAAACAGGAGAAAATCTTTGTGACCATGAGTTAAGCAAAGGTATCACAGTACAATTCCCAAAATACACCCATATAAGAAAAAATAAACAAATGTACTCCATCAAAATTGGAGACACCACTAAGAGAACAAAAAGACAAGCCATATTATGGGGAAAATACTTGCAAGTTACATTCTGGATAAAGGGTTTGGATACAGAATATACAAATTCTTAGCAAAACTCAATAATAAATATGCAAAATACCCATTTACTATGGGCAGGTGACTGGAAGACACTTTACAAAGAAGATATACAGAGGTCAGTAAACATATGAACAGATGCTCAACATCATTAGTTGTCAGGGAAATGTAAACTAAAACATCTTTAGATACCACCACAAAATAATTGAATGACTTAAGGCACTCCTACACACAAACACACACATGCACACACAAAGAAAATACCATACCGAGTGCTCAGAGTCTGTGAAGATGCAGAGCAACAGGAATTCTCATACGTTGATGTTGGAAATGCAAACAGTACAGTTGCTTTGGAAAACAGTTTAGCACATTCATACAAAGTTAAGCATATTCTTATCATATGACCCAACAATCCCACTTCCTGGTATTATTCAAGTATCACAAAAACCTATATGCAAACCTGTATAATAACTTTGTTCATATTTTCTAAAAACTAGAAACAGCCCAAATGTTCAACCGGTGAATTAATAAATAAACTGTGGTACATCCATGCAATAAATTACTACTCCGTAATAAAAAGAAAGAAATTATCTATACAACAACATAGATGAATCTCAAATGCATTATGCAGCATAAAAGAAGGCATAATTAATCAGTTATATAATATATGGTTCAATTTATATGACAGTCTAAAAGAGGCAAAATTACAGTGACAGGAAGTTGCCTGGGGCTGGCATGGAGGGAAGGGTTGACTACAAAGTGGATTGCAGAGTCTGGGGGAGGGAGAGTGATTTTGATAGTGGTCACAGGACTGCAAGCCCTTCTCAACACTTGCAGAAATGTAAACTAAAAAGCGTGAGTTTTGCTATATATAAATTCTATGTAGATTTAAAAAACAAAGAATGACAAGCATTGATCTATTCGTCTCTCTCCTGGATTTTTGTGAAAATCTAAGATTTCAACATTTACTTCAGCTCCAAAATTATATCTTAAATAGAGCTTTTTGATGAAAAATTTTAATCCCCGTGGCATTAAAGTATTATAAATACTTTTATTTTGCCTTGCATATTTCTTGCAGTGAATAAAGATGAAGAATCATTATTTCCTGAAACAATTCAGTCTTAAGGATACTCATGTATAATAAATGTATAATAAATAAACGCTAATGATAGCAAACCAACGTTAACAAATGATTAGTGTAAAATTTGTCCTGTAATGATGTTTGAAATTGAAACTGAAAATGTAACTTCACTAATGAGAAGTGAAAATCAAACTGTATCAAACTCTAAAAGTTTATCAGACAAAAGTGTAAATAAGTTAGAAGTTGACATAGAAAATGATTAACAATGAAATATTGGTTATGTTTTTGTGTATGATGAGAAAATTTTCCTACTGTTGTTAAATGAATATAATCATAAGATAGTCAAGAAGATGGTAAGGATGTAAATGCAAGCGATAAAACCACTCTTAGTGATACAGTGAAAACGTGTATTCTGTGAATTGCTCTCCTTGAACAGTCTGCATTTATCAGTGAGCAAGAGATTCAAGGCCATTTACTCAATTAAAGAAGGATTGCTTAGACAGAAAACCACATTAGTGGACCAGATAACAATAAAATAGTCTTTTAAGAGGTTTTTATAAGAGCTATTGTAGTGCTATTTTATCCCAAAGTATCCTGTTCCATCATCATCAAGAGATGTCCAACTCCAGATTGAATACAATAGGGTAATAATGCTTCATATAAAAGTCTTTATCAAATTTAGTGTGAATAGTCACACTTTTATGAAAATATTAATATTTATTCATATAAACAAGTTGTTTATTACAATAACAGACTGCTGCACATTATTGAGAATACTGCATAATATGGAAGTGTATGAGCACTACCACTCTAAAAATAAAGCAAATGGTAAATGCTAAAATATATCTAGCCCAGGAGATTTTAGATATAGTAGAACTATAAATTTCTTTATGAGTTGGATGGTCCATCCTGGGGTTGTTTTTATTTTCTTCTAATCTCTACATGAAGAAGAATATCTATATGAAAGAGTTTTTTATTCTCTGAAAATTTTGTGAAACCTCACCTGTAAGCATTTCAAGGAATTCATTTAATATTAATAATTAAATGTCTTTCATTATTATAGATCTATCAAGTTTCTTTGTTCTTTTTATGGAAACATTTATGGTAATTTATAAATGCTGGTAGGAAAGCACTTATTTCATCTATTTTGTTTTTACTTAAATATATAATGCTATTCACATTTCCTCCTCTCTCTGTGTCTCTCTCTCTCTCTTTCTCTATTTCTCCTTCCATTCTTTCTCTCTTTCCACTTCTTCCCTCCCTCCCTTATCTATCTCTATGTCTACCTCTATCTCTATCTCTGCCAAATTTCTGCTGTATCTATACAGAAAACTTTGAGTTCCTGGATGAGGCTCTTCCAATCAGACATATGTTTTGCCCTTCTTATTATGTCTTCCATATCTCTTAATTTTTCTTGATTATATTCATCCCTTCATTTCTGTTTTAGATATTTTAAATAACTAATTTTCTCTGAAACAATATCTAGTATTCTGCATATTTGTTGTAATGTCTATATTTTCTAGAAATTCTAATTGCCATTTTTTTCAAAGGTACTTGGTTTTTTTCTTAATATACAATCGTTGCTCCAATAATGTTGTGGAGTTCAATGTTGTTTTGTTATAACATTGCCTAGAAAAAAAATCTATTTCAGGCCAGGGTCGCTGTCTGTGTGGAGTTTGCATATCCCCCTCATGTCTGAGTGCCTTTTCTCCAGGTACCCCAGCTTCCTCCCGCATCCCATAAGCTGTGTACATGTTCACTGACATGTCTACATGGTTCCAGTCTGAGTGAGTGTGGGTGTGCAAGTGAGTGTGGGTGTGTAAGTGGGTGCACCCTGCAATGGAATGGCGTCTGGGTCAAGGCGGGTTTCCACCTTGTGCCCTAAGCTGTCAGGATGAGATCTGTCCATCCACCACCCTGGACTGGAATTAGCAGGTTGGAAAATAGATGAAAGAATGAATGCTACTACTATATGTGCACATAAGTGTTTATCAGTTAATACCAATTTGATGGTGAGTACATGCGGTGCTTGTTTTTCCATTCTTGTGATACTTCACTTGGTAGAATGGAGCATCTGGTGTCGGGCAGGTGGGAGGGGGGAGATGGGGAAGGGTATATTCACACCTAATGGGTGCAGTGTGCACCTTCTGGGGGATGGACACGCTTGAAGCTCTGACTCGGGTGGGGCAAAGGCAGTATATGTAACCTAATCATTTGTACCCCCATAATAGGCTGAAATTAAAAGCAAAGATTGGGTACAAAACAGTTTCTACTTTATCTTTTCTTTGGTATAATTAAAGACAAACATGAATCCTGTGCATTTTAGAAATTTTGTCAGTTTTTATAACAAAAAAATAGTAATAGCAAAATAGTAAACAGGAGAAAACTTGAAAAAAAATTTATCCAAAATTTTTTTTTAAATCGTGGTGTCTTGCCTCTATTTTCTCATTTTCCTTCTGTGATCTCACTTCTGCATTTACTTGTACACGTTGCATTTACAATCTCCCAATCCCCATTTATTCTGTTAGGTTCTCTCTTCCAAACCCTGAAAGCCAACATTTAAATTTGTTTAGAAAAGCAGTTAATTCCTTATCTCAGAATGTATAATTTGTAGTTTCAGTAATTCAGAATTAATGCAAAATTTTACAATATATTAGGAATTATTTTCTCTTGGCATTTCTTCGAAAGTTCTTATGAAGGAAGACAAAAAGTTGAACCAATCTATATGACTCTTGCCTGTGCTAACAGAAACATAAAAAAAGAAAAGTGCCAGTAAGGTGGTAGGCAAGCATTTCAAAATACATGATAGCTTTTTTTTTTTATTGTTTGTTATTATAGGGGTGCAGATGTTTAGGTTACGTATGTTGCCTTTGCCTCCCCTTCCCCCCGAGTCCCAGTTTCAAGCATGTCCATCTCTCGGATGGTGCGCATTGCACTCTTTGTGTAAAGTAGGCTAAAGCCAATATCAGAGATATTTAGCAGAAATAAGTAAACCTATTATAAAACCCTTCCAAAATTCTGACTCACACTTTAGTGATCTACGTGGCTGCAATTTCGAGAATTGTCAGCTGTTAGTGATTACCTATGGTTGGCATCAAGATTTTAGTTAATAGTGTCCCAGTCAAGAGGCACTTAAAGAATCCTAGATCACACTTGCATAACTCCATGGGAACATTCCTTGTACTATTGTGGCTTCATCATAACTCTTCCTTTGTTCCTTTTGCTCATGTTCCCAAGTTATACTGCATTCAGAAGAACCTTTATCTAGATTTTACTGTACTTCTCCTTCTGTCTCCAGCATGGCCAAGTCATGATGCCCTATCTTTCTGGGGATCACAGTTTTGCCATGTGTCATGTAATATCAAATTTTAATCACCATTATTGTTTAATTTTGAGCTACAGCATGTTTCCTGAGAAGGTCAATTGATAGATAGTTTGGGGTCTATGTATTGTTATTGCTTAAGTCTGAACCATGATCATTTTATGTTTCTAGATTTGGAAGCTGTCACCTATAAACCAGACATCATACTTATTACATTGATAACAATGACAGTAACAAAAATATAATATGTATCTGCCATGTGCCAGTCACTGTGCCCAGTACTTTACTATGCCTTATCTCATTTAACCCCCATAAGTCTATTATTACCATGCTCATATTACCATGCTCATTTTATATGAAGAAGGTGAGTTTCAGAGAGTAAGTAGTTTAAATTTGGTAACACAGCTAATAATGCTAGAAAAACATGATTTGAATCCAGTTGCTTTGGACTCCAAATCTCAACTACTGTTATTAACTACTTTTATATGTTTTGTTCTGATTGGATTTTTAACAAAAGTGATTTGTTTAAACCTCTAGTCATTAATCCTGACTATCTACTTCACTGTCTTGATTTTGACATATTCCATGTGGCAAATGGCTTATTTATCAAATAGAGCTAACTTTGGCCTTCTTTTCAGCTCTAACGACCAGCAGGGGTCAATGTAATAGCTGAACCAGAACCATCACCTTAATTTTTTTTAAGTGACTCCTCTCAGTCCAGCTACTATTTTTTGGAAATAAAGATAGCAAACCTACAGTATAAACTTAATGCCATATTTTAAAAATTGTAAGATCTTTGTACCAAGAATAGACTCCTCAATTTTCCATGCCATTTCTAAAATTGTTAAGCAGCCCAAATCTGAAGTTATGTTCTTAATCTTAGCTCCCCACCCAGTTCCTAGACCCTGTCATTAGTCTGTATGAACATTCTCCCATTCTCCCTTCTTTTCTTCTTTCCCCTAATTCATCCGGAACTAACCTCCTCCCTCTCTCTCTCAAATCAAAATGTCTTTAAGGAATTTCTTTCATCATTATGTCAGTGGTTGCTCTGCCAATCTGCAGACTCCCAGATGGTCAAGAAATACTTTTAGATCATTTTAATCATCTGCTTTTCAGATCTCTGATGATTGAATTATAAGAAGATTATCTTTCATGAATTGATTAGGTTAGAGAAGAAGGGACTATTAAAATTGCATTATTTCTTTCAACTGTTATGACTATGAGTACATTTAAAATAAAATAATTTATTTTAATATAGTTATGTATGAAACCAGGTTAAGGAAGAAAAGAGGGACAGTAATTATTTCCTTTTACAAAATGGAATGATGCTAATATGGCCAAAATATGATCAACTTCACGTGGCGTCAGTTTAATTCTATTAAATTAATTGGCAAGGACGTGGGTGAATAAGGACAATCGTCATTACTTCTCAATATGACTTATATGACTTAGGCTCTAATCTCAGACTTTATATTCTTATAATATCCCTGTGATTTAAAATATGCAAATGGACTGATTTTTAGCTCAGAGTTTATGTGATAAAATGGATAATTTAAGTAAATGGCATAAAAATTTAAAAAACACATTTTATTTCCAAATTAATCAAATTTCTAAGATAAAAGAGATTGTTATAATGAAATACATTTTATTTTATTTTATTTTTTTATTGTTTGATATTATAGGGGCACAGATGTTTAGGTTACGTATGTTGCCCTTGCCCCCCTTCCCCCCATGTCCCAGTTTCAAGCGGATGGTGCGCATTGCACTCTTTGTGTATGCATATATCCGTCCCCTCCTCCCCCTCGCCCCTCCCCCTTCCCCCTCCCCACCGCCCGACATCCACTAGATGTTATTCTTACATGTACACTTATGTTGTTCAGTTAATACCAATTTGATGGTGAGTACATGTGGTGCTTGTTTTTCTATTCTTGGGATACATGAAATACATTTTAAATTGTGGTAGTAAGAGTATAAATGGATCAAAAACATTTAAAATTACAACAAATAGACTATTCAATAATGCAATCAACAAAAAATTAGACAATATTAATTTTTATATAACAATGTGAAATAGAGATCATTTAATAAGAAATATTTGATACAACTTGATAACTAGATCATTTAAAGTTGTCAACTGTCTCTGTCTATGACTCATCTGTCAAAATTTGAATGTCTGAGCATTTATCTGTAGAGCTTTATGAAAGAACTGTAAGCTAAATCTGAAAAGAAATAGCAGAGCATATTTAAAAATCCATTTCCCATCTGGTATCTCACAGCTTGACTTTTGTTTCAAGGTGATTTTTTAAAAATTTTCTGTCACATGGAGATGTCAATGAGTAATGACGCATAACCATGAGTGGACTAATTTATGCCATAAGCAATGCCATAAGCATTTGAGGAGGGAGGAGAAAAACAAAACTTTGCTATGTTTACTTGTTGCAGAATCAACTACTGTACTGGCATAGAATCATGTCCATAGAGTCAAAACAAAAAAATATTATCTTTTAAACATTTAATAGAGATATGGTGACATAAGTCATATATTAGAAATGTTTATTTTTAGAAACTTTTAGAAATGTATTAAAACATGGAAACATTGGGAAAAATGCTAAATCGGCTATAAAATCCGGAGATCTTGCCTTTCTCATGATCTTTTTTTATTATTTCTAATGTATTCTTAGATATTTAACTTTCATACGTACATGCATACATATATCCATAAATATGCATATATCCACATATATACATATATCCATGTGTTTATATAGGGGTGCATACAATGATATACCATTATATCATTTTATCTCTGATTTCATAAATAAAGAAATTTAATATTAGAATCATCACAAGAGCAAGAAGGTGGAGTAGGAAGCCCTGAACCCTCCTTCTCCCCACAAACATACTGATTCAGCAACAGTCACTGAAAAATTCACTTTGCGAGAAATCAGAAACTAACTGAAAGGAACCAGGAATAGAGGTTGAGGAACATCCCACTTCAACCCAGTAAGGCTGTACTAGCTGAATGCTTGCTATTAATAAGTATGGAGCATTGGACAGAACTTTAAAATATCAGTTCACACTCATTCTAGCTGTGATAAAGGTTTTTATTGAACCTAAAAATGGAAAATAAGCAAGGCAAATGGCCTATTGGCAAAATCATGATTGGATAAATCTTTTCTCATTATAGAATCAGTAAAGGAAAAACCCTGGCTGGATGTGGTGGCTCAAGCCTTTAACCCTAGCACTTTAGGAAGCTGAGGTGAGAGGATTGCTTGACACCAGGAGTTCAAGACCAGCCTGAGCAACATAGTGAGACCCTATCCCTCTAAAAAAAAAAAAAAAAAAATATATATATATATATATATATATATAGAGAGAGAGAGAGAGAGAGAGAGAGAGAGAGAGAGAGAGAAATTAGCTAAACACAACGGCGTGCACCTGTAGTCCTGGCTACTCAGGAGGCTGAGGCAGGAGGATCACTTGAGCCCAGGAGTTTGAGGTTTCAGTGAGCTATGATGACACCACTGTACTCTAGCCAGGCAATAGAGCAAGACCTCATCTAAAAAAAAAAAAAAAAAAGAAGAAGAAGAAGAAAGAAAAGAGAAAAAGAAAAAGTCCTGATAATTCATCACTGACAACTTATTCAAGGGCATGGAAAACAGAATGGTTTCCTACTGTTTCAAAGGATGATCCTAACTAGGAAAAGGTTGTTGGCTAAAAAACAGAAAAACTCTTCAAAATCTCTTTGAAATTCTTGACATGGAGACAATATGGAATTCATGAAAGATAATCAAGGGTATAACATAAAGGGAACTGAGATTTAAATATGAATGTATATGACAAATAAATATTTCAAAGAAAAAATTGTTTAAGAAAATTAAATCCTAACTGCAGAACTCACCTTTTAGCAAAGTATATTACTGGCATAGAAAAGAAGTTGAGGAATTCTTCCCAAAATTCAAAGTGAAGGAACAGAGAAATGGAAAAGGTAAGAAAATAGAAGATTAGATATGGGGGACACAAAGAAATTCAAAATAAATAATTTTGTCTTTAAAAAATCAGAAAGAAATGATGTATACATATACCAGGGGTGAGGGCAAGGACATAGGTGAGGAAAGTGAGGGACTCTCCTCAGAGCAAAATTTAAGTGACACCAAAAAACTCAGTTTGTGAGAAAAGTGATATTTAGAGTAATATTTTAAAAAATCAAATTGATAAAAAATCCATGATAAAAGTACTAAAACCTTAAATAATAACCGATCAGTGCTACTGATGTTCCCCTTTACGTAAGGCTCCAGTGTGGTGTAGCATAGCACTGTTATTGATCACGAATAGTAAAACAGAGCCAACCGAAGTTATTACAGCAAAAGGCTTTATTATAGGAATTTGAGATTTGTACAGATGTTGGAGAGATTGGAGAAATGAAGATCCGGAAGACTACAACTAGAGGATTATAAAATAGTCCTTATTACTTTAGTCTTATGCACTGGAATAAGTTGAAAAGCTACTACAGGTGGAAAAAAATGTTTAGCTACCAAATTGACATCGTGAAGTGAGAATACGAGAGAGTTGTATATAGCTCACCATTACTATGATATGTCAGTGGTGGAGCAGCCTGTGAAGCCACCATGTTCAGATGAAGCCACTGCATGTTTCCATGTCTGATATGATGTGTCACATTGATTTGCATATATTGAAACATCCTTGCATCCCTAGGATAAATCACACTTGATCATGATGAATGATCTTTTAAATGTGTTGTTAAATTTGGCTTTCTACTATTTTGTCTAGGAGTTTTCCATCTATGTTCATCAGGGATATTGGCCTATAGTTTTCTTTTTTTTGTTTTGTCTTTGTCTGGTCTTGGTATCAGGTTGATACAGGCCTCAAAGAATGAGTTTGGGAGTAGTCCTTCCTCCTCGAGTTTTTGGAATACTTTAAGTAGGATTGGTATTCCTTCTTTGAATGCTTGGTAGAATTCGGGAGTGGAGCCATAAGGTTCTGAGCTTTTCTTTGATGGCAGACTTTTTATTACTGCTTCTATCTTGTTACTTGTTATTGATTTATTCAGGTTTTGTATTTCTTCCTGGTTCAATCGTGGTAGGTTGTTTGTGTCTAGAAATTTATTCATTTCTTCTAGGTTTTCCAATTTATTGGCATACAGTTGCTCATAGTAGTCTCTAATGAGCCTTTGTATTTGTACTGTATCAGTTGCAATGTCTCCTTTTTCATCTCTGATTTTATTTATTTGGGTCTTCTCTCTTTTTTTCTTAGTCTGGCTAAAAGTGTATCAATTTTGTTTATCTTTTCAGAACAGCCAACTTTTTGTGTCATTGATCTTTTGTATTTTTTTGTGTGTGATTTCAAGTTCATTTATTCCTGCTCTGATCTTTATTATTTCTTTTCCTCTAGTAATTTTGGGTTTGGTTTCATCTTGTTTCCTGCTCTTTGAGATGCATCATGAGGTTGTCTATTTGAAGCTTTTCTACTTTTTTGACATAGGCACTTATTGCTACAAACTTTCCTCTTATTACTGTTTTTGCTGTATACCGTAGGTTTTGATATGTTGTGTTTTCATTTTCATTTATTTTTAGAAATTTCTAAAGTTTCCTTCTTAATCTCTTCATTGACCCTCTGGTCATTCAGGAGCATATCATTTAATTTCCATGCGTTTGTTTAATTTCCAATGTTTCTCTTGTTATTGATTTCTAATTTTATTCCAATTTCTAATTTTATTTCTCTGATCACAATCAGAGAAAATACTTGGTATGATTTCAATTTTTTTGCATTTTTTTGAGACTTGTATTGTAGCCAAACATATTCCATATTGTTGAGAATGATCCATGAGCTGAGGAGAAGAATGTGTAGTCTGCAGCTGTTGGGTGAAATGTTCTGTAAATATCTATTTGGTCCATTTGTTCTATAATACAGATTAAGTCCAATATTTCTTTGCTGATTTTCTGTCTGAATGATCTGTCCAATGCTGAAAGTGGAGTGTTAAGGTCTCCAACAATTATTATATTGGGGTCTCTGTCTCTCTTTAGCTCTGATAATATTTGCTGTATATAACTGGGTACTCTAGTGTTGGATGCCCATACATTTAGAATTGTTCTATCCTCTTGCTGAATTGACCCCTTTATCATTATATAATGACCTTCTTTGTCTTTTTTTCCAGTTTTTATCTTGATATCTGTTTTATCTGATAAAAGTATAGCTACTCTTCCTCTTTTCTGGTTTCCATTTGTAGGAATATCTTTTTCCATCCCTTTATTTTCAACCTATTTATGTCTCTGTAGGTGAAGTGTGTTTCCTATATTTTTTGTTTGTTTGTTGGTTTGTTTTTTTATCTGTTCAGTCACTCTATGTCTTTTGATTGGAACTTTTAGTCCATTCACATTCAGTGTTATTATTGATAGGTAAGGACTTACTACTGCCATGTGGTTATTTGATTTCTCGTGGTTTTGTGGTCCTCTCTTACTTCCTTCCTATCTTCCTTTGTTATAAGTGATTTTCTATGGCAGTATGTTTTAATTTCTTGCTTTTTATTTTCTGCGTATCTGAATGTAGGTTTTTTGATTTGAGGTTACCATGAGGCTTGAAAAATACATTTCATAACCAATTATTTTAAACATATGACAATGCAGCAGCTTACAAACAAAAAACAAATAAACAAGCAAAGAGAAATCTAACAGAAATTCTACACTTTAACTCCATCCCCCAACCCCTGTCTTTTTACCTTTTTGTTGTTTCCATCCATATCTTTTTATACAACCTACCGCTCAAAAATTTATTGCAGTTATTTTTGATAGGTTTGTTTTTTAATCTTTCTACTCAAGATATGAGTGATTTAAGCACAGCAATTGCAGCACTAGTAATTTGTGTACTTACTGTTTCCAGTGAGTTGTATACCTTAGAAGATTTCTTATTGTTCAGTAAAGTCTTTTTCTTTCAGATTTAAGAACTCTTTTTAGCATTTCTTGTAGGACAGGTCTGGTATTGATGAAATTCTTCAGCTTTTGTTTTTCTGGGGAAAGTCTTTATTTCACCTTCATGTTCGAAGGATATTTTTGCAGGATATAATATTCTAGGGTTAAGGTTTCTCTCCTTCAGCACTTTGAATATGTCATACCACTCTCTCCAGGCCTGTAAAGTTCCCACTGAGAAGTCTGCCAGAAGATGTATTGGAGCTCCTTTATATGTTATGTTTTTTCTTTTTTCTTGCTTCCCTTAGGACCTTTTCTTTATCTGTGACCTTTGGGAGTCTGATTATTAAATGTCTTGAGGTAGTCTTGTTTGAGTTAAACCTGCTTAGTATTTTATGATGACTATTAAATGGATTGAAGTAGTCTTGTTTGACTTAAATCTACTTGCTGTACCTGAATATGCATATCTTTCTTTAAGTTTCAAAAGTTCTCTGCTATTGTTTCTTTGAATAAACTTTCTACCCCAATCTCTCTCTCTCTACTCCCTCTTTAAGGCCAATAACTCTTAGATTTGCCCTTTTGAGTCTATTTTCTAGATTTTGTAGGATTGCTTCATTCTTTTTCTTTCTCTTTTTTCTCTTCTGACTGTGGATTCTCAAATAGCCTGTCTTCAAGATCACTAATTCTTTCTTCTGCTAAGCCAATTCTGATGTTGAGAAACTGATGCATTTCTCAGTTTGTAATTGAATTCTTAAGCTCCAGAATTTCTGCCTGATTCTTTTTTTATTTTTTCAATACCTCTGTTAAATTTCTCTAATAGGCTTCTGAATTCTTTCTCCACATTGAAAAGATATTGGATGTTAGCTCATCAATCTTCTCTTTGTACCCTATGTCCTTGGTTCAGTGTATTTATACTATAGAACTTTTGGTAGATATTTTAACTTTTCATTGGACACAGTTTACCCTCCTACTTTCTTCTACATTCTCCATTTAGAATTATTCAATCAAATGCAATTTCGTTTTTATTTTTTCTTTTGAGGCCTCCATATATATACATATACATATATATATGGCAGGGGGCTTTTAGTGGCAATGTCTCCACTATTTCACTTTTATGGAATAGGTTTTATATTTCTAGACTGTCTTATATGTGTATTATATACTATGACAGCATCATATTTTTTCATATAAATTATTTTTCTGAGACCATATATAAATACTTTACTTAAATAACTTTCCTTTCAACTTGAGGCTTAATTGGCTATTAAGGCTTTCTGGAAAAAAAACATAATTAGTCTGTATTTTCTTTCCTAACTACCCTCACAGAATATTTACAACAATTTAAAAACTTTCCAATTAAGTATTTATTGTCACCTACTCTATAAAAAACTCTCTCTTTTCATCAAAAAACAACATTCTTTTCTTCCTCATTTCTGAAAATAGATATTATTTTTTGACTATATGTTCCTACTGTAAAACAAACATTAGTCATAGATTAGCTATTTTCCTTTATTATATTTATAATTAAAATTCACTTATCTATGTCATTCAAATCTCTGAATGCATACTATTCACTCTTATCCTTATGTATTTGGCAATATAATAGATTAAACTATGTTTCACTAGTTTAAAGGAATTAAGCCTGTGGAATAATAAATAATATGTACCTAATATGTCTACAGGATATATTTAATATTATATGTGGTAATAAAAATAGGACGGCATAAGTCATAACACACAAGATACGGAAGCAAACTTGGCCAGTCATTGTCCTTTGGCAAGAACAAATATCTGAAACAATTACTGGTAGAAGGATTAGGGTGATTGAGGTAAAGAATTTCTTTTCCTTCTAATAAAAAACAACTTGCCAATAACTTCAATGGAATTATAATTACCAGGAGAATATTTCAGTGCTGAAAAATTTCAGGCACATATTCTAGCAAGAGATGTTATTATTACAAGTGTCTAGACAATTTGTACTCAGGCCACAAGAAAGAAGTTGCCATTTATGCACAGAGGTCAATAGAATAGGGAAAAGTACATTAGTAAGATAAAAGGTAAATGTAAAAATGTGAATATAAAATATAAAGAAAGGGAAATTCAAATTGTTAACTAGAAGCACTGCTTAGACAAAAAAAAAAAAAAAAACAGTGAGTAGGAAAACTGAGGGTTAAGGAAGTAGTTGTTAAGATTCATGGACTCTTTAAAAAACCTATTTTAGATTAAACAAAGCTAAAGGGTTTTCAACTCACTTATATTATAAGAATTTTTCAAATCCATGCTTTAAGATTTTCTTTTTTATTTGTTCAGCATTATCAGTTTTTAAGTTAGATCAAAGTCCCTTTAAATTCAATACAGACCATTTTTTTTCCTTAAAGAATTCAGTTAATACATAAATGGATTTATATTTTCACGATCATCTCCACTAGCTTGTCATGCTTTTTTTCTTCAGCTTATTTGTGGTTCTAGCACTTTTTCCCTAGTGGCTCTGTCTTCTTTATTATGGGCATATGCATGGCCTAAAAATCTGTTTCTTAGGAATGTTTTCCAGTTGACTTGATTTCCACTTTAACACATGGTTTAGAATTAACTCTTCCTACCTCTTTAAGCTCCCTTTAATTACCTGCCAAAATGGACCAAAAGATTTGCTTCTTAGTTGCAGTTAACAAACTCTCATCTGCTTTCCTGGATGAATCTTCCCTCAAATTGTAGGTGACTTCCAAGAACCCTCAAGTCTTCCTCTTTCCCATAAATTCCAGCTTTCTGCTGCCCTCTCCTGGCCTACTATGGCATATAAACGTTTAATCCTGGTGTTGAAAGTACAATCCTGAGTTTTACATTAGAGGGAAGTAAAGCAATGATTTTAAAAATTTAATGTGCATCACAATTTCTTAGGAGGCCTGTGAAAAATGTAAGCTACAAAGCCTTTTACTTAGAGATTATGATTCTGTGTATCTGAGGCAGGGATCTTGAATCTTCACTTTCAATAGACAATCTGTGTTATTCTGATTTATGTGAATTGTAAGCCATATTTCAAGAAACACTGGAATAGGAAAATCTGACTCAAGGTCTTGGTTATAACCTGTTTGACTGAAAGAGAAAACTTTGAACAGATAATGTTAATTTAGAAAAAATTTATTTGCATGCCTTTTAATTTAAATGTTTTAACTTTTTATGTAAATAGCTAAACAAAAACAGTAATTAGTGCTTTAGAGTTATCTAATTGATATTCAAAATTAGAGCAAAATTTAAAGGAATATAACTACCTAGGTACAAGTAAACACAATGACCTCTAACTTTTTTATTTATTAACCAATTCTTATTCGTAGAGCTTTCTGTTCTGGCCCAATTTGGATGTTGGTTATTCATTATAACACATCAGATCTTTCTTGCTATAGTCAAATAATTCTAACAAATTTCACTATTCTTATTTGCCGGTATCAGGTCAATATTCTTTAAAGATTGATTTGATCTAGAAAGGAAAACATATGTAAGTTGTTCAACTGTGCAGACATTAGACTAAATATTAAATTCCTTTCTCACTGATGCCTATAACAATATTTTTTTGCCTCGGTCTCTAAATCTGATTCGCAAACTTAGACCCATATGATAATTATCTGGAAAGTTTAAGAATATACCCATACTTGGGTCTCACTCCCAGAGATTCTGATTTAATTGATTTGGGTGCATTCTGGGTATCGGGATTTTTTATAGCCCACCAGGTGAGTTTAGTGTGCTCTGAAACTCTTTTTCACTTGGACTTCTGGTCAGAAAACTAGTTGTTATTAGTCTGTTTTCTTGTGCTCTTAGGCACTCCCTCAGCCTCACCTCCAGTTGCTATTATTCCATTATTCTTATCTTAGAACTATCGATAGAATATATAATCTCTCAAATACAGTAAACTGACTGGAGAGTATTCATGATTCTGATACAGCTGGTCAGGTCAGTACTACGGGGAAAAAAGACTGTTAGTTTTCCATTATTTCATCTTTAATCAGTAGACACACCTGATACTCTCCAAATATTGCCAGACAAAAGACACCTGAGTATTGATCCTTCTTTTTTTCTCAAAAACAGTTGAGAAAATAAAAAATGTAGGTACTACCTCTTTTTTTCCTGTATCCATTGATTTTACTAATAACATATAATTATCTTACTCTTTTAATTCTGATTCTGGCATTGAAATCTATATCTATGTTAGTACTAATTTGCATGGCATAGCCAATTCATATCTATCCTATACAAAGAATTGGCAACAAATATAGCATCCATCATCTTCTAAAAGAAAATGAAATTCTAAAAATAATTATTATACAGCTAAAGTTTTGAAAACATTATTAATGGGATGTAAAGTGGCTTCAGATCACAAGTAAACAGAATTTTTTTGAGTTTGTGCTCATCAGTATGAATTTGTCTAAAATATGGATTTAATGCTTTAAAATAAACTCTAAATAGTCATCAGTCTCTAAAGCTAGAATGCAGTTACATTAGTCTTTAATGTACATTTTTAATTGAAAGATAAATTTGAGCAGGAATTTGGACAGCATTTTAAATAAGGTCAAAATCTGGGTGAGAGAAAGGCCCTTATAAATCCTGTTCTCAACTCGTTCTAGAGAAGAGTCCACACATATATATTGAGATAAAGAAATTGTTATATTCTTCTTAGTTTGTACACGCTTTCTCTTAGGAAAAAAAAAACACACATTTGTGGGAAAAGTTATCAAAAAGTGCTCATCTTGAGACAGCTGGAAAAGTGGGCTTGTTGCCCCACAGAGCCAGGGACTATATGAAGAGAAAAATGAAGTAAAGTAAGGCTGAATAAAGAGAAGTCATGGAAAGTAGTTATTTCCAGAAAACTATTAAAATCATAAAATTATTGGTGGAAGGAACCTTTTGTGGAAAGTAGTGGAGCAGCTGCTTATTTCTTCCAGATAGGTCGACACCAGGATAGAGACAAAGGACAATATCAGCGTGTTAACTACAGGCTATTTTTCAGAAGTCACAGGGACATCTTACTAACATGATTCTCAAAGATTACAAACCAAGTTTAACTAGGTTCCTCAATCAAAAGGATTGTTAGCTTATGACTGGTTTACCAATGAATTAACATACAATCTCTAGATTTAATAAAATTCATCCACTTTTGTTGTTTTCTTAAACAGCACTGTCACTGGTACAGGATATAGTCAGGGAAAGAAGTGCTTTTCCTCCTTCCGTGTCCTTAAGAAGTCTATTCCTGAAAGGGCCTTAACGCCCTTACAGATGGGTGGGGCTTGGGAAAGAGATCTTTGCTGAGCCTTGGCATTGTGATCTGCAGATGCTGTTCCACCGGGTCCCAAAGCCTCTTGCTTGAACTGGGGAGCACATGTCACTATATAAAATGTTGATATTAATCGTGTATCTGTCCACTTCATATCCACTTTACATCCACTTTCGGAAAACTCTTCCCTCTCCTCCTCTTCGCATCTAATTTTTAGAAAAAGTTATCCGTACTTATGGAGCCCATTTCCCTCCTCTACTCTTTCAAAAACCTATTGCAATTGTTCACTTCCCACTACATCTTTAAATCACCTTTTAACAAGGTGATCAGTGACCACTATGTGGCTAACTCCAATTGGATTTTTTAATTTATAAAGCTTTTTTTTTTTTTAGAATTCTCTCTTCCACTTGTTTCTCTGACACAACCCTTAATTGATTTTTTTCTACCTCATTCAACATCTTTACCAATTCATTTTCATTTACCTGATATTTCGATTCAGGATCTTAATTCATGGGTCATAAAATTATCGTGCATAAGTCAAATCCAGTTTGTTTCCTAAAATTTTAAATCAAGCTTTATTGGAACACAGCCATGCTCATTCATTTGCATATTGTCTCTGGCAAAATGTGTAGTTGTGACAGAGAACATATGGCCTACAAAGCCTAAAATATTTACTATCTGGCCCTTTACAGAAAAAAAAAAAAAATGTTGACTCCAATTCTAGGTGTTAGATATTAGGCCATTTTTCTTATGTTTTTCTAATTGTTACTTTTTTAAATAAGAAATCTCATTGACTCTCTTGCCTCCAATTTGTATCTATAAACAGATGACTTTCAAATTTATATCATAAGTCTAGATGACACCTCAGAATTTCAAATCTATATATCCAGCTGCATATTCACTAGTTTTAATGGGCATCCTTACAGATATTTCAAACTCAGATTCCAAATTTGGAATTTGGAATTTATAATCACACACACACAAACTTGCCCTCATTAACTCCTTTCCTTAGTGAATGGCACCACCATTGATTCAATTGCTTAAATCAGAAGCCTGCCATCCACGAAGTCTCCCTCTCTTTACGCCACACCTTAGGAAACCAGTAGCAACTGTGATCAATTCTACCTTACAATATCTCTCAAAGCTGTCTAATTGCATCCATACATGTTAACTCAATCTTCATATAAGCACCCCTCATCTTTCATCCAGACAAATGCAATAACCTCTTAACTGGTCTCCCTGAATCCATTTGTATTTCTACTCTGTCTTCTCCATATTTTTTTAAAAGGGATCTTTTTTCAAAATTCAGAAACTATGAACTGCTGTCTGCAAGATGTGATTGTAGTTAACATATTTATGAGATGCTGGTCCACATGTGTTCCAATTTGTGCTTGCTTTCTTTCTTTCTTTCTTTCTTTCTTTCTTTCTTTCTTCCTTCCTTCCTTTTTCTTTCTTTCTTTCTTTTCTTTCTTTCTTCTTCCACTTTGGAGATATATATATGGCTTGTATAACTCAGACATTTAGGCAATCTCTAAGATAATCACACACTGATGAACCTGTTAAACTCCTACCTAAATGCTCTAGTGATATACATACCTATATACAGAGTTGTAATTCTGTGTATAGCTTACATCCAATTCCTGGTAGAATGCTTTATTTATAAAGCCAGATACTGCTGCAAACTATGCTAACTGGCATTATTAACTCCTCAAATTAAACCTTTCTGGATTACTTTAGCAACCCTGTTCTTTCAGACATGTATTTTTCACAATAAGCTATTGTACATTAAATGTGAATGTAAAGGACATAAAGACCCTCTGTCCCACATTATGCACAGTATTGGGACAGCATTTAAGTAGCCTAAATCTGGTACACTTATTAATCCAGCTACTTCCTTATGCTGCCTGAGTCCTGGCGCATAACTTTGTCTGCGTCAGCCTGATCCTGAACTCCCACGTCATTGTCAGAAAATGGCTGGTTTTAAATCACACACTGAGATCTGGGTAAATCTCCCCATAAAACAACATTCCATTCTATGTCTACAGTGCAAGTAATTAATTTGTCATTTGTATAATGAGTTTAAATGTTTATCCTTTGTGACCTAATATATAAATCCACTTAACACTAGCTCCCTTCTGGTTTTGCCTCCAAATTTATCCTAGTTCTCAGTAATCCTTTGAGGAAAAGTGCTGCAATATTTAAATGACGTATGCCTTCAGCAATCAAATCACCTGACTTTCCAATTGCCTGACTTAAAATACATGCCTGCTGTTTGGAAAATCTATAGCAGCTACAGGAGATGGACTAAGATCAATTAAACCAGCCATATTAGTCAGTGGATCTAAGCCTCTATACTAGTTTAATAAATTAATTTTTCATTCATTCACTCATTCAGTAAGTATGTTGAGTTCTACTATGTACCAAGAACATTTCTAAATTTGAGGAATACAGCAGTGAAAAAGAAAATAAAAAGAGAGAAAAAAATTCCTAATTTCATGGTAAAAAGGAACCGATGATAAATACAGTTTAACATATATTATGCAAATTGTAATGATTGTTTTGAGGAAACATAAAACAATAAGGAAGGGGATGAGGAGTGCCTATTCTTAAACAATTGATTAAATATATTTCTCAATAAGTTGATATTGGAGTAGAGATGTGAAGAATAAAGGAGACAAGTGATGTTATTAAATGGAGAAAAACATCCTGGTCAGCAAAACACAGGCTATGAACATTTTAGAGTGTTCAGGGATACCTGGAGGCCAGTGAGTCCAGAACAGATTGAGCAAGCAAGTAATAAAAGGCATCATTAGAAAAGAAACAAGAAAGGACAAATTTTATAGAGCCTCATAGGGCATTACGGGGACTTTAGCTTTTCTTTTGTGCAAGGAGAGAAGGCATGGGGATTTTAAGCAGAAGAGCAACATGATATAACATGTATTTTAAAGAGTCACTCCAGAGTCTGTGTAGAGAAGGATTCGTAGAAAGATAAGGATGGAACCAAAAGACTAGTTAAGAAGCTATTACAAAACTTCTATTGAGAGACAATAGCGGCTTATACAATGAGACAGTGGTGGAAATGAGGTGAAGTGTTTAGATTCTGCATACACTTTGAAAGTTGGGTCAGTAAGATTGGCAACTGGAATGGGAACTAGGAAATAAAGAGGAGTGAAAGATGTTTTTGGCATGAGCAAACTGGAAGGATGGATTTAACAATTATCGAAAAAAGAAATATCATAAGAAGTACAGGCTTAGGGGAAAACTAAGAGTTTCATTTTGGACATGTTAATTTTGAGATGGCTGTTCCATCTTCAATAGAGATCCTGTGTGTGCTTTTCGATACGAACATGTAAAGTTCAGGTGAGAGCATCTACATGGAGATATAAATTGGAGAGTCATTAGAGCACAGATAGTATCAGAAGCCACATGACTAAGGGAAATTGCTAGAGAACTTAATATAGATAGACATGATAAGAGGTCTGAGGACTGAGCTCTGGGCATTCAAACATTAAGAAGTTGGGGAAATTAGGAGGAAACAGCAAAGGAGACTGAAAAGAGGCAGCATACGTGAGAAGAGAAAAACCAGGCAAATATGGAGTCTCAGAATACAAGTGAAGGACATGTTTCAAAGAAGAAAGAGTAATCATTTCTTTTAAATCCTCCAGATAGGCCAGGCAAGATGAAGGTAAGAATCACCATTGGATTTACCAATAGGAAAATGATTAGTGATTTTTTATTTGTATAAATTTATGGGGTATATGTGAAATTTTCAAGTCAGGGTATTTTAGAGTATCCATCAGCCAAGTACAATACATTTTTGTTAAATATAATGATTTTGAGAAGAGCATTTTCCATAGAGTGGTGGATAAAAAGACCTAATTTTAAATAATTTATGAGAAAGAATGTCCAGATGACACTTTGGAGTTTTTTCTGTAAAGTGGTAGATAATAATGGGTCAATCAATATACGAACAGGGAAACACCCATATTAATAGGAGGAAAGGTAGAGTATAAGAGTGTGAGAGTAGATATATGGTGATATATGTAAATATAGTGAGGGAGCTCATGCAGGTTCCCTTCTCAGTGGAACAGGAAGAAAAATGATCAGCTGAGGATATAAATGGGGTAGGATACATGAAAGAATTGAAATGAGAGAATATGATACAAAACAATTTTGTAACAGGGTAGGAGAGTAAGTTAATATTATCTCATGGCACTAAAGGCCTACTGGTAATTAATATTTGGTTCTCTCCAAGGTTGAGATTTTGCCACATACATATGAAAAAGGAAGAAAAGGGCAAGGAAGTTCAGTGATTGTGCAAGAAAATGATTACAGTGATTGATCATGAAAACTATGTTGTGCATGATGGACAAAATTCTAATTTTCCTCATCATTTTTTACCAAGAATTAAAATTAACAAATTTATTTATTCAGCACTGTCATGTTGCTTACACACCAGAAAGTTGCTACTAGGGAAAGCAGATATTAACAAAATAAACAAATAATGTAAAATTACTATGGCGATAAGTAGCACAAATGAAAAATACATCATATAATGGTGAGATTTGAACATTTTATATGATCACAGAATTCTTAATTAGGGAATATGGTAGCCAGCTTGTGATCCGAAGAATAAAGAAAACTGGCCTCAGGCATGGGAAACAGTACATGCAAGTACATTGTGGTGAGAGCTGGTGTGGTATACACCTGGGAATGAACAGAGAGCTGGAGCTGTGAGAGTGAGAAGGAGCAAAGCTCAGAATGAGGCTTAAGAGGTAGGGAGAAGGCAGATAATAAAGAGCCTAATACTTCGGGTGGCCATAAAATTTATTGGCCAAATTATGTACGCCTGTGAGTGAAAGGGATGCTACTCACAATTATGCCACTAAGGTAACAGATATAAAGTGAGATTGCTTTGAGCAATGTAGTATGTACAGTCACCTACTCAGGAGCATGTTAAGGACTTAAAATTTTAATTTTATCCTACAAGTTACAGGGAATAATTGAACATTTTTATGTAGGGAGGTGAGATAAGCATGTAAATTTTAAAACAATCACTCTAGCCACAGTGTAAAGGTTAAAATGGATGAAATGCAAATAAGCTCTTTAAAGAGTAGTTAAGGGGGAGGAGCCAAGATGCATGCTAGAAGCAGCCTGCACGTGCCACTCTCTCAGACGAGATCGAAAGCGGGAAAAGATATTCACCCTTGGATGGATCATCTAGGAGAGAACATTGTGAATGAACAGAAAGGCAATGGGAGGCACCCCAGGTGAATATGAGGGGAGAGGGGTGACCCGCTTGGCAGGATAGGAGGTACCCTGGAAGGGAACTCACGCGTGGGGAAGGGACAGAGAACACCCAGACCCCGGGGCTTCACAGTTCCCCCGCGGACATTGCAATCCGAGCGGCAGGTGGATGCCTCCACCGCTGTAGGCATCCAGACTGATACAGGAAGCCGCATGGAACCTATGTGGTGGCATCGCTCCAGAGAGAAGGCACGAGGGTCCAGCTGGCTTCTGAACTCCGGGTGCTGCAGCTGTCAGCATTCTAGGGGTCCCAGCCCCAGGGCCACTACACCTGTCCAGAGGTCGGTTCTGTTTCTGCCACCTCCCCATGGCCCCTGCCAGGCCAGAGAGGAAGCAGGGAGGCTGGGAGCCTTTTTGCCCCCCTTGAGTGCGTGCCACGTGTCCCCATTGCCACCGAGGGACTCCGAGCTGTGTCCACAGCCCCGGTACCCACTGCCGCAGCCCACGTAGCCCCACCAAGACATTGCTGCTTTGGAACCCAGACGGAATGCTTATTAATAGCCCCTGGCACCCACTGGCACTGCCTGGGTGGCACTGCTGCTGGCAAACCTGGGAAGAGAGAAAGCCCATGCCACTGCAGTACTGCCACTGCACCACTGCCTTGCTGCCATGAACTACCTGCCACCGCCTGCTGCTGGGCACCACTGGCTGCCGCCAGACCTGGGCGGAACAAACACCCATGGCTCTGGCCTTTGCTGCCACCTAGGTAGCCCCACCTAGCCACCACTGCTGCAGCTGCTGGTGGACCCTGGTGGAAGACACCCCCACAGCCACCTGCCTTTATGGCGAGGGACTCACCCTGCCCCTGCCTGAGTTTTCAGCAATGGCTTGGGGACCAGCCCACCCTTCCAGAAGAATATCCCCCATTACCTGGTGGGACTGTGACAACCACAAGGGTATAGGGAGATGCAGGAAAGCAGCAGTGTTACCAGGCTCACAGTGCCTCTGCCCCTTTCCTGCCTGGTCAATCTTCTGGAGCACAACTCAAGCACATCATTCAGGGACCTCTCCCTCTTTACATGGAGCAACAGAGTTCCTACCAGAGGAGAAAAGGTGTTCTCGAAAGCATTCTGTTTTGCCCTGAGGGAAGAGATTCCGGATGAGAAGGAACCAGCATAAAACTCTGGCAACATGAAAAAAAAAAAAGACTCAACATTGTTAAAATGTCCATAGTGCCCAAAGTGATTTGTAGATTCAGTGCAATTCCCATCAAAATGTCAAGGTTATTTTTCACATATCTAGAAAAAACAATCCTAAATTTCATATGATCCCAAATACCCAATGCAATCCTAACCTAAAAGAACAAGTCTGGAAGCATCACATTACCTGACTTCAAATTATGCTACAAGGGTATAATAACCAAAACAGCATGGTACTGGTATAAAGGTAGACACATAAACCAATGAAACACAATAGAGAACCCAGAACTAAAGCTATATAGCTACAACCAACTGATTTTCCACAAAACAGACAAAAACTTATACTGGGGAAAGGACAACCTACTCAATAAATGGTGCTAAGAAAATTGGATGGCCCCACGCAGCAGAAAAAAACTGGATTCCTATCATTCACTATATGTAAAAATTAACTCAAGATTGATGAAAAACTCAATGAAATACCTGAAACCATAAAAATTCTAGAAGAAAATGTGGAAAAAACTCTTATGGACATTGGTCTAGGCAAAAAAATTTTGAACAAGACCCCAAAAGCAAATACAGCAACAACAAAAATTCTGAAATGAGACGATTAAACTAAAAATTTCTGCACAAGAAAGGAAATAATCTGCAGAGTAAACAGACAACCTATAGAATGGCAGAAAATATTTGCAAACTATATATCCAACAAGGGACCAATATCCAGAATCTATAAAGAAATCAAACTAATCAACAAGAAAAAAATAAATAACCTCATCAAAAAGTGGGCAAAAGACATAAACAGAGTTTTTTCAAAAGAAGGTAGACAAATGGCCAACAAGCATATGAAAAAATGCTCAACCTTACTAATCAGAGAAATGCAAATTAAAAACCCAATGAGATACCACCTTACCCCCATACCCCTGTCAAGATGACCATCATTAATAAGTCAAAAAACAATAGATGTTGGCACAAATGCAGTGAAAAGGGAATGCTTATACACTATTGGTGGGAAGGTAAGCTATTACAACCACTATGGAAAATAGGATGGAGATTCCTCAAAGACCTGAAAGTATACCTACCATTCAATCCATCAATCCCACTACTAAATATCTACCCAAAGTAAAAAAGACGCCTGCATCTGAATGTTTATGGAAGCACAATTGACAATTGCAAAGGTATGGAATCAACCTAAGTGCCCATAAACTAATGAATCGATAAAGAAAATGTGGAATGTGTGCATACACACACACAGACACATATTAATACATATACACACCATAGAAAGGAAGGAAATATTGTCTTTTGCAGCAACTTGGATGGAACTGGAGACCATTATCCTAAGTATCTAAGGAAGGGAAAAGCAAACACCACAGGCTCTCATTTACATGTGGGAGCTAAACACGGGGTATAAATGGTCATAAAGTAGAGTAAAGGACTTTGAAAACTAGGAAGGCAGGATGATAGGAGGGGGGTGAGGGATAAAAACCTAACTATCAGGTATAATGTACACTATTCTGGTGACTGGTACCCTAAAACCCTAACTTCGTTATTATACAATTCATCCATATAACAAAAAACATTCGTAACCCCCTAAATCTATTGTAAGAAAAATAAATAAATAAAATTCTTAAAAAGAATAATTTAAGGAGGTCATACTGAAAATAATGGAATGATGGATAGAAATGGAGAGAAAGTATCAATTCAAGATATATTTTTGAGGTAAAATTGACCCAACTTTGCCACATTGTAGTATTGGAAGGTGTTAGGACAGACTTGTATATTTCAGTCTTGAATAACCAAATGGGTAATGGAAACATTTCCTGAAATGGGAAATTTTGGAAGAGAATAAAATTTGTGGAAAGATTATGGGCCTGCTTTTGAACATGCTGAATTTGAAGTACTTTTCTTTTTTTATTGTTGACTATAGGCACAACATTATACAGCAGACCTCTGAAACCTATTCATCGCATATAAATCATACATGCTGAACAGCAACCATCCACTTATTTCACGCTCCCTTTATCCCCTGACAACTATCACTCTATCTCCATGAGTTTGTCTATGTTAGATAACTCATGCTCTGGTTGAACGTGCCCTCCAAAGTTCATGTGTTGGAAACTTAATCCCCAATGCAGCAGTGTTAAGAGGTAGAAGCTTTAAGAGTTGTTTAGGCCATGAGGGCTCCATCCTCATGATGGATTAATGCCATTATTGCTGGAGTAGGTTCTTGACAAAAGAATGAGTTTGGCCCCCTTTCATCACTTTCTTACCCTCTCTTTGCCTGTCCACCAAGAGACGATGCAGAAGAAGGCCCTCACCATATACTAATGCCTTGATCTTGGACTTCCCAGCCTACTGAATGATGAGCCAGTAAATTTGCATTCATTTTTAATTACCCAGTCTTGGGTATTTTGTTGTAGCAACACAAAATGTACTGAGACACCTCATAAAGTGGAATCATGAACTATTTGTCCTTATGTGACTGGCTTATTTCATTTAGCATAATGCCCTCCAGGATCATCTATATTAACCCAAAAGGCAGGATTTTCTTCTTTATTAAAAGTGAATAACATTCCACTGTATGTATATACATTTTACTTATCCCTTCATCCATCAATGGGCATTTAGTTGTTGTTTTTTTTTTCCCCCCTAATCTTGGATATTGCGAATGATGCTGCAATGAACATGAGGGTGCAGATATTTCTTTCATATCATGTGTTCAATTCCTTTGGATATAGTCAGAAGTGGGATTACTGGATCATACAGTAGTTCCACTTTTCATCTTTTGAAGACCCTCCATACTGTTTCCGTAGCAGCTACACCAATTTACATTCCCACCAACAGCTTGCAAGGAAGGGTTCAAGTTTCTCCACATCCTTACCAATATTTGATATCTTTTGTTTTTACGGTAATTGCTTCCTAAAAGGTGTGAGTTGATCTTTCATTGTGCTTTTCATTTGCATATCCCTGAGGATTAGTGATGTTGAACATCTTTTCATATACATGTTGGCCATTTGTATATCTTCTTTGGAGAAGGCCTACTCAAGTCCTTTGCTCGTTTTAAATCTAATTATTTGGGACATTTTCCTATTGAGTTGTAGGAATTTCTTATATATTTTGGATATTAACACCTTATCAGATATATGGTTTGCAAATATTTTCTCCCATTCTGTAGATTGTCTTTCCACTTAGTTGACTATTTCCTTTGCTCTGTAGAAGCTCTCTAGTTTTATGTAGTCCCATTTGTCTATTTTTGCTTTTTGTTCCTTGTGCTTTTGGTGACATATTCAAGAATTCATTGTCAAAACCAATGTCATCAAGTTTTTTCCTTATTTTTTCTTCTAGGTGTTTTATAGTTTCAGGTCTAACATTTTAGTATTTAATCCATTTTGAGATGATTTTTGTGTATGCTGTAAGATAAAGGTCCATTTCATTCTTTTGCAAGTGAATATTCAGTTTTCCCAACATCAGTTGTTAGAGACTCCTCTGTTCCATTGTGGATTCTTCACACCCTGTTGAATACCAGTTGGTCATATATGTGTGGGTTTATTTCTGGGATCTCTATTTTTGTTCCATTGGTCTATATATCTGTTTTATGCCAATATGATACTGTTTTGATCACTATATCTCTGTAGTTATTTTAAAATCAAAAAGTGTGATGCCACCTTTGTGGTTCTTTCTCAAGATTGTTTTGGCTATTCACCATCTTTTGTTGTTCTACATGAATTGTGGAATTGGTTTTTTCTAAGTTTGTAAAAAATTTCTAAGATTTTCATAGGAATTGCATGGAATCTATAGATAGCTTTGGGTACTATAGACATGTAAAAAATGTTAAGTGTTCTTATCTGTGTACATAGCATGTTGTTCCATTTATTTTGTTGTATAGTCATCCTGAGTATCTGCAGGGGATTGGTTCCAGCATCTCCACAGATACCAAATCCTGTGGATGCTCAAGTCCCTTATATAAAATGAAATAATTTTTGTATATTGTCTATGGCACATCCTCCTCTATACTTTAAATCATCTGTAAATTACTTATAATACCTAATACAATGTAAATGCTATGAACTAGTTATTATACTGGCATTGTTCATTATTTGTGTTATTTTCTTGCTGTATTTTTATTGTTTTTATTGGGTTTTTGCCAAATATTTTTGATCTACATTTGGTTTAATCTGCAGAAACCCACAGATATGAAGAGCCAACTATATTTAGTTTCTTTCATCAATGTTTTGTAGTGTACAAGTCTTTCATCTCCTTGGTTAAGATTATTCATAAGTATTTTACTCTTTGTGAAGCTATTGTAAATGGGTTGTTTTCTTAATTTCTGTCTCAGATAACTCACTGTTAGTCTACAGAAATGCAATTGATTTTTCTATGTTGCTTTCATATCCTGCAACTCTAGTGAATTTTGTTTACTGTTTCTAACAGTTTATATGTATGTATGTGCATGCATGTCTGTCTGTGTAGTCTTTAGGGTTGTCTACATATAAGATTATGCCATCTGCAAACAGTGATCATTTTACTTCTATCTTTCTTATTTGGAAGCCAGTTGTTTTCTGTTCTTGCCTAATTGCTCTGGCTTGAACTTCCAGAACTTCCAGAACTTCCAGTCAAATAGAAATAGTGAGAGGGGGCATTCTTATCTTGTTCCTGATCTTAGAGGAAAAGCTGTCCACCATTGAGTATGATATTGGCTATGAGCTTTTCATATATGACCTTTAATATGTTGAGGTAAATTTGTTATATAACTGTTCTGTTGGGAGTTATTATCATTAAAGGGTGTTGAATTTTGTCAAATAATTTTTCTGCATCTATTAAGTTCATCATGTGATTTTTATTTTTCATTTTGTTAACATAGTGTATCTCTAGGGCAGAAAAGCCAGAGACTCTGGGACCTACCTGCACTTTGGAAGGAAGTATTTATATTCCAAAAGGTTAAAGTGAAAACCCAGGATTCTTTCTATAGATTTCAAAGAGGAAAAGATTTTGTCCCTTTCAGGAGGAAAGAATGAAGCAGCTGTGTCTCTCTCCTGTATGTAAATAGCAGAATCTGATTAATAAATCACGAATAAATTTTTTGTCATTTTGATCTCCTGATTTCTGAGGAGGTATATTAAATTTTTCAACTATAATTATTTTTTAATTTCATCATATACTTTAAACAGTTTTCCTCAAATGTACCCCATAGCTTTGTTGTTAGGTACAGCAAATTTTATTTTTATTTCTCTCATTTCTGCCTTTAATTTTTTACGTTGAACGTCCTTTGTCTCTCATTATGCTTGCATTCTTTTATTCATTTGATATAACTTTTCTTCCTTTATACTCAATTTTCTGTTATATTTTTGTTTTATTAGGGCCCTCATAAATTTCCTTTATTTGGATTTTATTTTTCTGTTGTTAGTTTGTTGACTTTTTACTGATGTGTTGGTCTCTGTATTTAATAGATGATGATGACTTTAAGCCATTTACACATCATCATGATTCATGATATATTTGGATACATGTTGCCATTTTATTGTTTTCTATTCAAAATGCTTTCTGTTCTTTTATTTTCTCATTCTTGTGTCTTCTTGTATTTGTCATGTTAACTTTGTTCTATCATTATCCTTTCTAATGGTTTGGAAGTTATGTTTTTAATTTCCATTTTCCTAATGATTATCCTTAAAAATGTTAACATTATTGGAGTTAATGAGTATCTGATTTTTTTATTCCTAACTAAACAGAGTATTAACATTCTTTTAGTCCTCCCTGCTCTCTTCCCCTTCTCCATTACCATATCCAAAGCTGATGTTATCTAGACTTGATATTTAAAATATTATATTTTTAATAATCACTACTTAAATTGCCTTGATATTAATAATTTTTATTCATCATTATTTTATGTCATTGTTCTTTTATTCAGTATAATATTTAATACTTTAATAAATATTTACTGGCATTTAGCTTCTCCATGTAATAATTCTTTCAGACTGTCTATAACTGATAATTTTTCTGATAATCTGAGAGTCTAAAAATGTCTTCGATTCACACTTAATGATAAAGTGAATATATAACGGTACTTTTTAAATTCTTTTTCTTCATAACTGACAATATATTATATTATAACATATATTTTCTCTTTGGAAGCATTTAAGATATTCTCATCACCTTATGAGTTCCAATATTTCACCAGAGAATGAATTAATTTTTTTACTGTTACTTATAAATTAGGTGAGTTCTTCTAGCTTGAGCATTTGACATTATTCAGTTTGGGGCACTTTCCTTCTATCTTTCCTTGAGTTTTATCTTATGTTCATTTCCTGTTCTGTCTTTCCGAGAGTTCTCTTTGCTAGACGTTTTCATTTCTGGAACTAACTCCCAGGCTCTTAATTTTTCTTCCATGTTTCTATTTACTTTGCTCATTGTTGGCACTTGGAAAAAATTTTTCCTGTTGACATTACTGCTAATTAATTTTCTCTTCACCTGTACCAATTGTGCTATTTAGCTTTATATTTTGCTGCTGCTGTTGTTACTGTTTAATAAGAGCAAATGTGAATCATGAGAAAGACACGGTTAAGCCACTAGAATAAGTTATGAGACCCCTATAATCCGATTCAGGAGAAAGCCAGCAGAAAATTTCTCAGAATAACAGCAGAAAAAAATTCCCAGGATGATAGCTGTGCAATAGACCCAAGAGAAAATAATTCAGATGGAAGAAGAATTGAGATTCCCAAAGGAATTGTTTTCAAAAAGAAAAAAAAAATGGAGATTCATAGTTATGGGTTAAATTGTATCTCCTCCCCACAAGAACAGTATATTGAAGACCTCACCCTTAGTGCCTCAGATTGTGACCTTATTTGGAAAAAGAGCTGTTGCATATGTAATTAAGTTGAGGTCATACTGAAGCAAGGCCCTTAATCCAATATGACAGGTATCATTATAAGAACAGGAGAAGAGACATGAAGACACAGACACAGGAGTGGCGGGGGTGAGGGCAGAATGCCACGTTATGAAGGAGACAGAGATTGAAGTTCTGCAGCTGCAGGCTGAGGAATGCCCCCAAATCACCAGAAGCCAGGAAGGATTTTCCCCTACAGATTTTAGAAAAAGCATGACCCTGCCAAAAATTTGTTTTTAGACTTCTGGTCTGCAAACTGTGAGACAGTAAATTTCTGTTATTTAAGCCACCCAATTTGAGGTATTTTGTTATGGCTTCCCTAAAAAACTAATACCTCCATCAATTATCAGTGGTTACAGACAGAACTGAATAAATTTAAAAAACAAGGCAATTATTAGCTAACTCAGAAAGTAATAAGGAAACATAATCACAGCAGACTAAAATGTTCAGCTGTGAGTAATATTTGAATAGGCATAATAACATAATCGTTCAATATTGATTTAACTAAAATTTAATATAACCATAGTAAGACAATGGGAATATAAAAGTAGAAAGAATAGCATTGCCAAAGATCTAAATATTCACCTACCATAACAAGAAGTCAATGTTTTCTTCTAAAATCGATGAATTAAAAGACAACAGTGTATGTATGTTATTCAGATATGCGGAAATATGAAAATAAAAAAATCAGCTGAGTCGATGTTGCAAAGGGAGTGGGAGACTGGAAAATAGTGAAAAGAGGTCGCTAACAGGAGATTCTGGTTTTTTGTTTTAAATCATTTATTTATATTAATTTAGAAAATTATGTTTGTATGTTGCTTTAATAAAAGTAAAACAAAAGATATAAAAATTTAAAGTTTATGCAATGAAAAATAAATGTACAAAGAATAAAAAGGAATTCTTAGAAATTAAAAAGATGATAATATCCGTAACGGGTTAAAAAGAGATAAAATCTCAAAAATCTCCCAAACGTTAGAATCAATATTTGAAAATACAAAATAAATAATAAGAAACAAATATGATTATTTTAAAAAAGTTCATTACATAAATTCCAGACAAAACATAAAACAGATAAAAGATAGGAGAATGAATAAATATCTAAAGATGCCACAGAAGTCAAAACATTTAAGTAAGAGCCCTTCGGGACTGTTTTTCTTTTCAGACGCATCTCGTGAAAGCCTTTATCCTCTCACACAACTGCGTGATCCAACTTCACTGTTTTGTATGTTTTGTTTTTCTTTATATTTCTAAAACTTCCTATGCTCTCTTTCACAGCTGGCTTTTCTCCTATGCCATTTTCTAAGGTATGGAAATTTAACCCTCATTTAGTTTAGGTCTCAGCTTGGATGCCTCTTCTCTCTGGAAACTTTCACTAGTACCGTCCTTCTTTTTTTCTGGGTACAGGTTCCTCTCAGCATGCTCGTAACCCTCTCTCATGCCCATAATTGAGCACTTATTAAGCTCTCTTGTTCATTTTACTTGTCTGTATTCCAACACCTGACTGTAATCCTCACAGGGGCAAGATTGTGCTCAAAATTCTTATCATGGTGAGTTCTCAATGTTTCTTTCAGAAAATGAATGAATTTTCCAGCTATAACCATGGTCTCCAAGGGCGTACCAACTCCTTTATTTTCTAAGTAGTTCGACTTTCCTGCAAACTTCAATTAGGCACTCAGATAATATAAATAAAGCAAAGAAATAAAATACTACTTATATACTGCTTTTCTAATAAAATCATAATCTACTTCTAATTTCAGATCTGGAAAGATTATGAATTATTGTGCATATTTTCATAACTTTGTCAGGTGGCCCAATATCTTGCTTATAATTTAATATTCAATGATATGCTTAATCTTTACAAGATTACTCCAGTATCCTGATAGTCTCAGTTTATTACATAAATATTATCATAATCATATATCATTCCTTATACTATAGCATAATATAATTTTTCTTTTCTATAACATGATATAATTTTTAGCTTTAGCTAACATTTTTTCTTAAATATTTTAACTCGAGCTCATTTTTGTCATGTTTGCCCCAAGACTATAGGTTCTTTCTACTATATAAATAGAAAGTAGACTACAATATTAGGGAAACTTGAATGTGTATGTGATTTCTATCTAGTATTTATTGCTTGTAGGTAGAATAAATTATTACATAAATAACACCATTCAGATAATAGTATTGTTAAGTGTTTATAGTTGCCTTTTACAGAACTGCTAAAGGGTTATATTTTCTATGTCATTCCTTCATTTTCAAATCAGTAGTTCAAGACCATTGTTCATATTGAAAAAAAATACACATTTTATTCCCTAAATTTAAAACTGTAATATCCACATACTATTACTGAGAAAAAAATGTCAGAAGTGATAATTTCACATATAGATGAAACGCATTCAGAATCTTATTCTTCAACCCGAGTAAAATATTTTTTAAAATTTTTCTTTTAGTCTATACCAAAGCATTTTAGTTAATTACTCAGACTGTGCCAAATACAATAAGAAATACATATAGAGAATGTCATTATTATTTTCCTTTTGGCCAATAATTATTAATATTTTATATGTGTTAATTTCTTTGAACAAAAAGTAATGTAACAGGAATAATATTATATTTTTGCAATTCTGTCAAAGCTTTTTAAGTCTAGTAAATCAGATTTAAATTCACCTCAAGTTCTCAGTCTGTCTGCTTGCCACCTGGGAATGGTATCCCACGGGATTCTACAGACATAGTGAAAGACTGATATAATGATAAAGTGTTCTGAGGATCTCCTAAAATGTTCTTGGATGGAAATAAAAAGAAAAAGACAAACAAATAATGTTTTCAAGAAAAAAAAACCGACATTGAGAATGCAGTTTCATCCAAGCAAGTAAAAGATACCTTAATTGTCCACCATTTTTTTGCATCACTCATTGAATAGTTGAAAAATAACTCAAAAGTGAAGATAACCTAAAAACTCCAAACTCCTTGTTGATCAATATTTTGTTTAATAATAACCATCTTCATTTACCTTAATACCCTGCCAATTTTTTGCTCACGGTTCAAACTAGTTCCTAACATGGACATAACATTTTAAAGAAGAATATTTCAGAGAATGAATATAACTTCAATGACTTCCTTTTAAGATCATTTTTATCAGAAGAAACAGTTTATTCAGACTAGTCATGAAATTAGTTTTGTATAGATTCAGATTTATAGGTAAATGTTAATGAACTGAATTTATACATTTAGGATTATTACTTTCTAAATATTTTTGTTTATGTTTTGAATATCTTTAGGTGACACATTTGTTTCTAGGATAAGACACACATAATCAATACTTCTTAAGGTATATTTTTTATCAATTGCTACTAATTTTTAGCAAAAATAAATCTAAAATTTATACTACCTCTTTATGACTGATATACACTGTGATGGTTTACCAATTTAAATTGAAATGTAGCAAATAATTTTGTAAGATAGCTCTCTTGAGGAAATTCTGGCTAAAACAAGTCACATTAAATTTTATATATTTTTAGATTACCAGGGCCTACTGTAGCTCTGCTTTTGTCATATTTTTATTTTATGGTATTAAAAAAGCATCACCAAAAAATCCAGATTCTTAAATGTGCTGATGGCCCTTGTATATTTATCCGAAAGGCAGGGCAAAGTACAAATTGACTACTTAAATGAGCCACTGGGAAAAGCAACAGGGACTAACCTCAAATAACAAGAGGTCAAATTCTGTCAAGGAAATGGATTTGCTATCCTATGATTTTTAAAATCTCTTTTTAAAAAAGCCTGCTAGATTGGGGAGCAAGTTAAGCGACATGTCAAATACGAAGTGTGAGAGCTTCTGTCAGAGACACAGTGGTGAACTGTGACTTCAGCTAAATCCATGTCTGAAGGGAAACTGGCCCTGCAACCTGTATCCTTTCCCTGACAGGTTACAGCATTTTGAAAATGCTTCAAATGCCCAGTGCAACATTTATATCTGTAAGGAATGTTGAATTGTTGGATAATTCCATTTTCTTATTACTGTGGGAATTTAGTTAAATATCCATTACTTCTCAAGATTTTGCTTAGTAGATTATTTCTGAGTTTTAGAAAAATTCACAAACTTAAAACTTATGTCCACTCATATTCTCTGGTCAATTAATCTGCAGTTAGGATAGTACTTCTCATTTTTTCAAAGTCATTGTTTATTCCCACAAATTTTACTCTCTGCAAAATCTGTAACGTTATAATGTTTTTTTTAAAGATGCTTAGCCTTTATATACACATGAATCATGTAATTTTATGGCTGAAATCCTAACTGCATCCAGTTCTGCCAGTTTCTCCTCTTTTTGGACGTTTATGTATGCAGCACGTCAGAGGGAGGTATATAGGATGATGTTCAGTGTCAGATAGATTTTCAGTATTATTTTGTTCATTAGGCAGTTGTTTTTTAATATCAATATTAGCCCAGTTTTCATCAAAACATAAAATGCCTTTAGCAAAAGGCAATTGGCAGATAATTGAGCTATAATCGTTTGTGTTCGTACTCTCGAGGATAATCCCTGTGCAATAAAGGTTATCTATTGATTATACACATCAAGAATGTGGATGTGCTGGCTGATCCTAGTCCTTTTTTTTTTTTTTTTTTTTTAACTGTGAAATGCAAATTGTTGAGTAGCCCAGATGTTTAGGCTTCACCAATCTGTAAATAAATATAAAGTCAGGTCTCCATGTTACAAAAGTTTGTGTTTCCTCCTCATGATTGCTGCATCTCAAACTTCCCAACAAGACAGAATGTTCTCCAATTATTACTGGAGTCCTTAAAGGAGACTGTCACTTGTTCTTACAATGTAGTGTGTCCCCTGTAGTTGCAGCACAGGCTCTTCCTTTGTTGCTGTTCCAGTTCCCCCTGCCCAGTGTCCCTTCAATCACCCTAAGGGGATGGCCTATTTCCACCTGACAGTGGTGTTTCTTAAAACAAATAATGTCCTTGCCAGGGATATTTTCCCTGATACTCCAAAACTTCCCTCTCTGTGCAGTGTCAGGTTCTGAGTGTAAGTAGAGAGAATGGCTATCCTCTCAACTCTGAGCTAAAATTATTTATCCATGCCTCAAACCAAAAATACTTATGCCCAAAGTTTCAAAAAGTTTCTCTTGAAAGTAATTTTTTCTGCATCTCTCCTCAGCTGCTCATATCCTGCAAGTAAATCTCAAAAGTAAAAATCAACAATAAAAACCACCTCACTACAAAAATAACCTCTCTCATTCAAGCACACACAAAAACATATTTCTCTTGCTTCCTCACTCCATCCCACAAACAAATAAAGCAAACTTCCTCAGGCATATAATTGTAGCACATCTACACCTACCAATATATGATTACCTTCTAGTATACATGTTAACTTGTGGTTAACTGCTTCCCTAACAACTAAATCCCAAGCTATTAAGGCGATATGCCTAAAATGAAAAAGTACCCTGCCCCAACCGAAACAATTTAATTAGCTATGACTATGCCTGGTTTAGCTCAAGAAGTCTACCAAACACATATTTACCATTGAATTAGATATAATAAAACACGAGTTCAAGTCATTTGTTGTAAATTTTTGCATTAAAATGCAATATACCTAACAACTTGATTATTTCCAGGAGGATTATACTAAAGAAAAAAATGGTAGTCATCAAATACTTAAGCATGTATAAAATACTCCTCTAAGGCTTTCACAATATTATGAAAACAACCTAAGTGCCTATCAGTACATGAGTGGATCAATAAAATGTAGTATATGTATACCATGAATATTACTCAGCCATAAAAAATGGTAAACTAATACCTTTTGTAACAACCAGGATAGAACTGGAGACCATCCTTTTAAATGAAGCTCTCACATTTCCACAAGAATGGAAGAACAAAAACCATACGTACTCACTGCTAAATTGAAACTTATAGATCAATGCTCAAGTGCACATATGTTAGTAAAATTCAACAGAAATCAAGCAGGTTGGGGGGAGGAGGGGATGGGTAAAATCACACTTCATGGGTACAATGCACACTATATACGGGTGATGGACACACTTATAACTTTGACTCAAACTGTAGAAAAGCAGTTCATGTACCAAAACTTTTGTACCCCCATAATATTCTGAAATAAAAAAAGAAAGCAGAAAGAAAAAAAATTTAAAAAGTAAATATATTGAAAAAAGAAACAAGAAAAATAAAATAAAATGAAACAGAGGAAAAAACTTTAAAAAGAACAGAGCATCAGTGATCTGTGGGGCAAACTGAAAACAGTATTTCAAGATTAGGCTTTGTGAGATAGTGCTTTGAGGAAGGAAGCCGATGTCAGATTTATTAAGTCCAATAAAACCCACAAAAGACCCATAGCCTATACTAGGTATGGCACATTCACTTGCTAATGGTGCAGTTGAGTTAGAGGCAACAATCACAAGTGCACGCTTGTGCTGTGTATCTGTTGGTTTCTGTGGTTATACTGTTTATGTTGTTCCTACTTCTGGCACACTGACAACTTTCAATTTCTCATATCTTCTGAATTTAGGGTTCTTCATATACTCATTTCCATTATGCTCAGAATTTTTCATAATATACATTTTACAGATGTGGAAAATGAAGTAACTAGTTTTGTTAGGTTTACCAGCAAACAAGTGCTGAAATCAGTATAAAACCCAATATAGTTCAACTCATAATCCTTTCTTTTTATGGGTGAGCTACCTCCATACCTCAATTCATACCATTGAGAGGAAGCATTTAATCAGCCCTTATTTCCTAGCTGAGGAGAATTTGAGCTAATATACACAAGGAATTTTTAAGACAGCAACGTAGCATTCATATATTTCTTTTAAGACATTGGAGCCTGGACACTATTCTCTTAAAATGTCTTTGCCCAAATCAATGTCTACTTATTGGAGTCTTTTAAGGAGAGAAGTAATAGAAGGTATTTGAAAGATTCCTAATCTGAAGCTGAATAAATCACAAAACTTTACTGGGATTTTCAAACTCAAGACGGTGAATGGAGTCTAGAATTTTGAGTGAAAAGTGTTGCATTTAGATACATACAGTATCTAAATACAGTGTTGTATTTAGTGTTGTATCATCTAGTATTTAGATGATATCAAATGGTACCCAATTGGCATGACTCATCTCATCTACAGTTTATCTCCATATCTTCTTACTACTGCCCACCTACGTTTTATTTTAAACGTCATAGATGTGTATTCTAATATTCTCAATATGAAGAGCAGTTGATATTCCATTCCTGTGTGGTGCTTCTCTTTCTTATTTATTTTTACTTGTCATCAATTATGTATTTTTCTGTTTTTAACATTAAATAAATCTCTTATTACCTGAAGATTTAATAAATTGCCATTTGTATCACTTTCCACATCATTAATAAAGCTTATGTTAAGATTGATTCCTAAACCAGCTCTCTTCAACTTGACAGTCTGCTATTTTTCATGATTCTTTGTTTACTGTCCTTCAGCATATTGTCAATCTTTCTGGCAATACTCATTGCACAGGTACTGTGAGTTAATTTTTCAAGCATGATAATGCGAGAAATATGAAACAATTTTAAGAATCTTTTAATGTTGGATTCTCCTAAAGCAAAATTCTATCATTGCTTACAAAAGATATTTATGAAGTAATTTATCATTAATATGAGAAGAGAATAAAATCACAATTCTTAATCTAATGTATTAATATTTTAGTACTTTCTGTTATAATAGATATATAATAAAATAGTAAAATGTGATTGTAAATTGTATCAGGTTATTTAAACCATTTTATGAACAGGCTGTGCTCTTATTCATTTGTATTTATTCTTTGAATGCAAAGCTGGCTCTCTTGCTCTGTTTTGCTTTCCAATTATGAACTAGTTACAACTACTTTAATTAAGCTAAAATATTTCCCAATTTGCTAATTGTGTATAAAATGGTATCATTTATTCCATAAAAAGACTTACAATACAGCATCCTATACACAGGAGATATCTTCCATCTAGTTTATAAAAGGAGACACATTTAATGATTAGTGCATTGTCAGTTTCCTCTGGGAATTTCCTATAACCTTCAATCAATATTCCTTGGGTTTATCAGTCAAACAATTTTGTAAAATTTACACAATTTTTCCTAATATCTCCTTAACAGTCTATCTCATCAAAGATATATGTTTTGTTAGTTTTAAAAGTATGTCTTTTATAATCTCCTGTTTTACCGATGTAATATTTGTATGAATTTCTATTTATTTTTTCCAGGTAGATGTTTCTGCTTCATCAAAGAAAAGAAACACTGGTTATACTTGATTTAACTGTACTTGAATGACAGCAATGCCTATAATTTTATGATGATATCAGTTTACAATTATAAAACAATTTCCTGAAATCTAAATTAATGACATTAGCCCAGGTGTTGCCAAATGTTTTAAATAAGTAGAACACCCTTTTCAAATGAAATCATAACACCTCAACATATACAACATAAAAGCAGATGTCTCTATGTGAAACAGATGCAAGGTTTTGGAGGTCTTCTTCCATTTGTGTCTCTAGACCTCCAAGCTTTTCCACATCACACACCCTAAGGCACCTCCAGAGAACCCTAATATGGTAAGAATATCATTTTCTTCCTCAGGAAAGGTGGCATGGAGATGTATGGATTGAGAAATACACATTCAGAGGCAGATCAATGGTCCATGCCAAGTGTTAATGGAATAACAGTTAAATACACACACACACACACACACACACACACACACACAGGCACACTCATTTGCTTAAAAAAATCTGAAAATGTTCTATACGGACAGAGTTTATCCCAAGGAAGATTCTACTTTGTTAGCTGTGATGTGCCAAATGTACTTTTCTAATGGACCTGAAATTTTTCGTAAAGTCTATTTGTAATTAATTCCATATAGTGGCTTACAAATGACATATGAAGCATTTTGTGCTGCATTTATTTTCCAATTTAATTTAATATGCTTGAGAATAATAATAGGTTACATATACATATATCATTGAAATAAACAGTCTAAGATGCTTTGTGAAAAAAATTGTTTTCTTCATTTTTCATGCAGCTTAACAAGAAAATCTTAAGCTAATACTTAAGCTAATCCAAATGAAATAAGCTACACAAGAAAAGTACATTTTTGAGAGAATTTCTCTAGTATCTTTTGAAACTAAACATATAGAAGAAAAATAATTCTTCACTGAAGTAAAATTAAATCTGAAAATTGATTTATGCAATGGGATTATGTAAAAAATATAGTTTGTTCTTACAGAGAAGTAAATTACATAGTTAATAAATAGTGATATTTTCAGTACTTGTTTAGAAATATGCCATCAATTTCTGGATCACTTAGCTGTGGAAATTTAGATTTGTCAAAAAGTGTATTAATATTTCAACTTACACCTGTTCATTATAAGTTAAATACAGCATACTTGACAAGCTAAAAAATGTTTTATGACAACCCATGTCATTTAGTATGTTTCTTTCCCTGATATTTGCTTGTTATATTTGACAAAGCTTTGAAATTAGTTGTATTGTCTCTGTAAATGCACATACTTAGCTAATGATTTTAATTATTCTGAATAAAAAGTAAAAGGATTTTTTTTCACTCCTAACTGTTCTCATAATTTGAAAGTGTAACAAATATACTCATTTGATTGAGAGTGACCTGATGAGATTGTTAAGTCTTATATTTTCAGGCATTTTTTTAAAGTTTTTCCCTCCTTTAGACCCAAGGAGGAGAGGAACGTAGTTGCCTGGACCTGTGCTATAGAAGGCTCAGTTCTGGCTCTCATTCAGCTTTGATCCTTGTCATGATCCTCCCGACAATGTAAGGAGTCTTAAGAGTCAAGGAGATGAAACTCCCATTTAGGGTCTGTGGCTTCCCTTTTAATCTATTCTGTGAGTATTCAGAAACCTGGAATTTCCTGTTCCGAAGGATTGCTGCCAGAAGAGTCCAACCACTGCAGAGGATTACACACCTCTAAACCTGAGGGTAGCTAGGAGGCAGCTGTTGCCTTGAAGAGGGAGGAAAGGGGGAGAATCTGGGGGAACACATGGAGGGACCATGGTAGAGGGTCAGAGAAATTCAGGAATCCTTCCCTTAACATCATATTTTGGCATGGAACTCTGAGGAGTCCAAGAAGTATATAAATTCAAACATGAACATCCAGGTTTTTATGAAGGTATTTATGAAACTTGGAGGATACAGCATATTTTATAATATAAACTGTTGCTTTATTTTGTAACTTTTAAATACAGTCATGTGCCACATAATGATATTTTGGTCAATAACAATTCACATATGCAAAAGTGGTCCCATCAAATGATAGATTCCTATCGCCTAGTGACATCTGGACGATGCTGACCCTGTGTTAGCCTAGGCTAATATGTGTGTCTACTCTGTTAATGGTAAGTGCCCTATACAGGTTTAACATTTTTTATCTTTTATACTGTATTTTTACTATACCTTTTCTATGTTTAGATATGTTTAGAGACACAAATACTTACCATATTGTTACAATTGCCTTAATACACTAACATGCTGTGCAGGTTTGTAGCCTAGGAGCAATAGACTATACCACATTGCTTAGGTGTATAGGGCATATTATCCAGATTTATGTAAGTTCACTCTGTGATGTTTGTATGAACACAAAATCACCTAACAACACATTTTTCTGAACATACCTCCATTGGGAAACAACGTGTAACTATATTTATGAATATGATACAAGAATCCCTCTCTATACTCTGGCTCCAGGCAACCCAATGTCAGAATTTGATTACAATGACAATCTACACAGCAGGTAAAGAAAGAAAAAGGTTGAGGTAAGTCATCTTAATTTACAAATAATTCAAGTAATACAATATCTGAATATTTGTTTTTAGTTTGTTTTGCCCCCTCTGGGTAAGCTGAATTGACAGCCAACATGGTCTTATAAAATGGCAAAAATGGACACATTAATTAATTTTTTATCTATTTGGCAATGGGTGAGAATTAAATGAATAATATAAACATGTTTATTCCTTTTATTCTTATAATCATACATCATATTATATATATCATTTGTATGTCACACATGTATGATATAATACATATGTATGTCACACTAGTTAATATTTTTGAGACCTTACTACAGTTTAGAATAAATTCTTCCTAATTCTTTAATTTGAGATTCTAAATAAAATCATTTTGATTCAAATGCTAAATGGGCACTGAGAAAAATCACACATTACATGAGGTCTTACCAAAAGAAACAGAAGATTCAAAAATTAAATATTACTCATATATGTCCCAGGATATATTGAGTTATCTTCCAGAAAACAAAAAATTTTAATATATTTCCTTAGAAGTTATTCATGAGGTAAAAATATTCTGTTAATGCAAGAACTCTAAGTGATATAAACACTTCCAGTCTGAAAGTATATACAATAATAGGATTTTGATGATCATGAATTATATACGATTATATTTTTATGTATTTTATCTGAGCACCAATTTCATGTGTGATTGATTTCCCGAATGTGTTGAATAGAATACATTTTCAAGGTTCATTTATTCAAGATGAGATTCAAGTCACATAAAATACAAATAATTTCTTAAGAATTATAGACATAAAACAGTCTCCAAAACACCAGAGTTCACATGGACTCCTATAGTAGAGTTCTTTTATTAAATGGTACAATATTATTAAATAGTATTTTTACAGAGTCTAATATACATCTTTAAAAAATCAAGTGTATTCTATAATCTGATTATTCAACTTAATCTCCCCAGCCAGCATGCAAGGGAGGAAATTTTCCCCTAAAATTTTCTGCAATGAATGGGTGTATTAAACTCTCTCCTACTTCTCATTCACCCATTCACTTGTACACGGAGACATTCATTTATTCAAAAATTGTTAATTGAGAGGCCACCACATGACAGAGATATACTATGTGCTGGGACACAAGTATGTGTACACGCATAGACAAACAGATTACTACATAAGGAAGTTAAGAATATAGCAAGGAAGACAGATACATAATTGGATTTAATATAGATTGCTAAACTTTCTGTTAGAAGAAAGTCCTTTCCTGAATGTTTCTATCTGTTAAAAGTTATCAAGGTAACCTCATTTTTTCTTGAACATGGAAAATATAATTTTTTTCAGTATATTAAAGTTGGTTCATAGTTGTATATATTCTATATATATATTCATAAACCAACAAAGGACAGAAATGGAATTATAAAATTTACTCATTTGATTCAGAGAAATAAACACAAAGAAAGAAGTTAAAAGAAACAGAATAGATGGGATGAATAGAAAACAAATAGCAAGATTATAGATTTAAATGTAACCATATTGATAGTCACAATAAATGTAAAAATGATCTAACCATCATACTGAACAGGCAGAGATTATCAGATTGGATAAAAAAGTAAGACCTACCTATATGTTACCTCACCAAAACGAAACCAAAAACAAACAAAAACACTTTAAAGACATGTAGAGAGTAAAAGCAATGCATATTTTTGGCTCCTCTGGAACTCAAATGTTTAATAAAACTTGCCCTGTTTTCCAACAGGAAATACAGAATTTGCAGTTCACACTGGTACATATTCCCAGGGGTCAATGTCAAGCACATTACTGGCAAGTAGATAATACTGGCAGATTACCAACTGTTCCAGTTAGACTTAAATGGATTTATGTATTTTGTGGGTTTGACTCTGTAAATTAGTGACTGAAGCCAATTCCTCTTATGCTATGAATTACTAAAACCAAAAATACTATACGAGTTTGGAATTCCTACTTGCCTTTCATCAAATCAAGGCATTCAGATCTAATCGTCCCTGCACTGGCTATAATTAAGGATCCCAGAGGCTAGCAATGTTTCAAAACAGAATATTTTGTTTATTAAATTGAACTAGTGTTCTAGCTTTAATTTAAAAAAATAAGGCAAGTTATTTTCCATTTTTTAATCTAAGCATATACAATGCGATCAATTATAGCTAAGTGAGGAAATATTAATCTACCTATAAAAAAACAAAGACAAAAGTCACAACACTGCACATTATATGGAAATTGGTCTGTGGAATGTAACAGAAAAGTAGAAGAGAATGGGCTTTGGAATGAGAAAGCACTGGTGGTGGCTTCAAATCCATTTGCTCAGCTCTTTTGGTAAAAATTAAAATCATAACATTTTATTTAGCTAATTTTATTTTCCAAATGCTGTCACAGTAGTAGCTCCCATCCCACCTGCTTTTTTGCAATGTGACTTTACCACTGCCTTCTTCAAGAGGTAATGTGTGATCCCTCTCCTCTTGAATCTGGGCTAGCCTCAGTGACTTGCTTGTAACCAACAGAATGTGGCAGAAATGATGCTACATGTTTCTTCAGACTAGGTCAGAAGGAGGCTTACGGTTTCTGGCTAAGTCCCTGGGAATGTTTTTTCCCCAGAAAGGCAGTTGACATTCTGTGAGAAGCCCGAATCTCATGAAGTCACGGTTGGGATCTCCAGTTGACAACCCCAACTAGCCTAGCCTTTGGCTCCTCCCAAACCAGGTAACAGACATGTGAGTGAAGTCCCTAGATGATGTTAGCCCACAGCAATTCAAATAACTCCTGCTATCCACGTGGGAAGCCATCAAGGCCCCAAACATCATGAAACGGGGATATGCCCTCATATGTGCCATCTGAACTCTGGACCGAGAGAATTCGTGAGCATAGTATAATGGTTGTTTTATATTATTAAGTTTGGGGTAATTTTCAGGATTGAGGTATTAAAGAAGATAACATATAAAGATGCCTAATTTATTAAATACCCATTGTCAGCTCTCACTAAGGGTAAATTTTCTTATTTTATTTCCCCCAGTTCAAGAGCTCAAATTAGATTGATAATGTACCAAAACTGTAAAATGCCCTAAATATTATAGGAATAATAAGAATGACAAAATATATCTCTTTGGATAAAGCACTGTACAGTTTTCTAAATTCCTATTTCAATGGCTAATAAGCCTTTTATTAATATTTTAAAGTCATGTAGAGTGAATGAAATAAAAATTCAATTTCATATTATACCTGATTTTCCTATGGAGTTTAGTGGATTTTTTTTTTTTTTTTTTGGAAAGTCTTTGCTTTCTTTTGAATGTTAACACCCAGTAATAATGATGACTTTATTAGTTACACAGTTAGGGGAGTAAGCCTTGATTCATAGGAACAGTCACAGCTAAGCTGGGAGCCTGCAGTTTTCTCAGCATGATCCTTGTATAGTGAACTCTTCAGGACAACATGCTATTTCATTAAATCATTCTTCTTCTAGCCAATTTAACTACTACTTCACACAGCTTTCCCTGAAAATGCAATCATTGTTACTTTCTGTTGTATATACTTCTGAACATATAATGTTTTGAGTTTGCTAAAAAAGCAAATTAGGTAGCACTAATTTTGTTCAGAACGGAGCACTAGTTCTAGGACAAACATGGATTATTCTACTGTAAAACAGGACATGATACTTACATCACTCCACTTCTCCTATCCTAGAGGCACTGTTAAGTTTCCACACCCTGGGAGAATGTTACAGCAGATATGAAATTATTTTTAAAATATGAACATTAATATTTATGCCTGTTGGAAATATTTTAATTTCCCAAACATGGCTAAAAGGAAATGGTAAAGATTAAAATATACATAGAAATGTATATAATGATTATTAACAAATATTTACCTCAGTTTTCCTGACTTATACCATCTGGGAATAAAAAAATTATAATAATAATTATTATTATAAATCAAATTTCAGAGAATAATGAGAATGCTAGTCACCTTAAAATCCTCCCCAATGATTCAGAATGATACCATAGCCTTTTCTGCTGTGATGGTGACATTTAACTTTTCTCCTTAATCATGTCAGGTGTTAAAATGACATTTGATGACACATTTTTGTCTAAGGCCTGTATTCTGCATCAAAATATGTTTTATGACATACCTAAAAGAGAACTTTTATTGAGAGTATATCACACTCCTCTATTGGACAAGTGGAAAATTTATTCTTGTACTCAAAAATTTGAAATAGAGTCTTATTTAGTTCTACTATATGCATATCTAGAAGTTCATTTTAAAACAATTTAAATGTGAATGAAATATTTTATCAGACTAGTTCACTTGCAGAATTTGTATCTGATTCCTCAGAGTAGCTTCCTTCTAGTCTTTTCACATACCCAATAAACTTTATATATTTGCTTTCCCTGTGTATGTGTAACATCTGGAGGAAGTAAAATTGTTTCTAAGTGTGTGGGTTTATGGTAAAAATCTTTTAAAATCCTGTAGGTCCTATTAAGTGGGAAGGAAGAAATAGTTCATTTACTTTTTTTTTTTTTTTTTTTTTTTTTTTTTTTTTTTTTTTTTTTTTTTTTTTTGCCAGCTAAGAGGTACAGTTGTGTGTAGGTAAGAATTAACTACAGTTGGAAGTTTCTTTTAGCAGGGGGTTTCATGACTATAATGAAGGTATCCCTTCTTGTGTGTTTGCTTAATGGCTTGTTTTACTATAGATTCACATCACCTGAGGTGTTAGCTTCTTTGGGCACTTTGCAAAAGTGACCCTATTAAGAATCATTGCATCAGGACTCACCAAACCGACTCCACCCTCGCATACATATGGAATATTAACAAATACTGTTAAGTTATCTTGCAACCTAAGCCCTGTTGGAAATTGAGACTGCTGAGACCTTTGACCTCTCACAGTGTCCTGCAGTTATGAGTTTCAGGTGGATTTCTACTAGTAAAATTATAACTTCAAATGCTCAGACTAGAAAATAAGAAATGCCTAAAATTGACTATTTTAGCTTCCACGTTAAGCAACTAGAAAAGAGTGAAAATAAGCAGGAATAAGAAAGAATAAAAATAAGAGTTAAAATTAAAGAAATAGAAAACAAAAAATAGAGAAACGCAATGAAAACAAGCTATTTCTCTTTAAAAGATTAATAAAATTGATAAATCACTAGAAATACTACAAAAAATAGAGAAAAGATGTTTTAATAATATCAAGATTCAGAGTGGATAAATGACTGCAGCTTCTATAAATACTAAGTAATATTTTGTTAATATTATGAACAACTTCATGCTAATCAATTCAGCATCTTTGGTGGCTTGGACAAATTTCTTGAAAGACACAAATTAACGACGAAGAGTCTGGAAGAATCAGAAAATCAGACTAACTCTATATGAACTAAAAACACTGAATTCATAATTTAAAACTTTCCCCAAAACAAGGCATGGATGTCTGCTCACATCACCTCTATTCTACATTGTACTGGAGGTGCTAGTCAGTGCAGTAAAGCACATAGAGGGAACAAAAGGCACACAGAATGGAAAGGAGATAGAAAAACTGTATTATTCACACATCATGGGATTGACTATAAAATCCAAGGAGTCTACCAAAAAAGTCTCTATGACTAAGGCATGAATTTAGGAAGGTCACCGTGTATAAGATCACTGTGTATGTTTGTTTTTATACTAGCAGGAAAAAAATTGGAATAGGTTAATTAGGGAAATATTGGCACTTACAGAAACAACAAAAAGATACACTGCAATGAATTTAACAAAAGGCACGTAAGCCCCAAAACTGAAAATATGAAAAATTGCAAAGTGAAATTAAACATCTAAATGAATAAAAATGTGTACTATGCTCATGGATTAGAAAATTCAATTGTAAATATGTCAATTCTCTGCAAATAGCTCTGTAGTTTCAATGCAATCTCAATTAAAATATCAACTGTTGTATCTATGGAAAAGATGATTCTAAAATTTATACGGCTAAGAAAAGGACCTAGAATAGCCAAAAGAATCTTAACAAAATAAAAATGTGAAATATTATTTTGATGTACTATCTGATTTCAAAACTTAATTAAAGCAACAATATTTAAGGCAGTGTACCATTGATGTAGGACAGAAAAATGGATTAATGAAACAGAGCATAGAGTCCCTAAATGGACCTACACATATAAAGTAAGCAGATTTTTTATGAAATCTCCAAAGCAATTCAATGGGGTAAAGAAACACTTTTCAGGTGGTGTTGCTAGACCACTTGCATAAATTCAGGGGAAAAACTAAACTCGACCCTTACCTCACACCACAAAATTAAAATAATTTGAAATCAATCTTAAGCCCAAATATGAACACTAAAACTATGAAGCTTTGAAAATAAAATGTACTAGAATATATTTCATACTAGAGTATATTTCACACTTTACAGTAACCAAAGCTTTCTTAGAAAAGACAGAAAAAGCACCAATTATCAAACATGATAAATTGGATTTGATCAATATCATAAACTCTCATCAAAAGTCATTAGGGAAATAAAAAATAAAAACCACAGTCTGAAAGAAAATATTTTCAAATACACATATGCAACAAAATACTTTTATCCAACATATATGATGAACTCCAACAAATTATTCAAAAAATTTCAAGGTTTGGGCAAAACAAAATTGAAAAGACATCTTACAAAGAAATATATAAATGGGAAATAAGTGTATGAAAACATGTGATGGTCTATATCTTCAGTCATCAGTGAAATTACATTAAAAATACAATGACATACCACTTCTCATCTACTGGAATACTTAAAATTAAATATCAGCATCAATATTGGCAAAGATGTAGAGGAACTGGAACATTCATACATTTCCGGGCAGTGTAAAATTGCACAATCACTTCAGAAAACTGATGGTCTTTATCAAGCAAAATATATATTTACCCTATGACCCTGTAATTCTACTTGTTGGGTTTACCTCTCCCTAAATAGAATATATATACAGTAAAATCATCACATATTAAATGTTCTAGTAGATTTATTATTAAATGTCAAAATATGTCAATCGACAGGAGAATGGATAAACAAATTCTGATGTGTTCAGAGTAGAATATTATTTGGAAAAAAATGATCTGCTGATTCATGCAACAACAAGCATAAATCTCAACACTATGTTAAGCAGGAGAAACTTGACATGAAAAAGCACAAATGATATGATTACATTTATATGAATTTTGAGAATTAGCCAAAGTATTAATAATATATTTTAATAGAATCAGAAGTATGATTGTTTACAGAGGTTGAGATTAATTTGAAGACACAAAAAGAAATTTCTGGGTCGACAGAAATATTCTACATTGTAACATTTGTCAAATCTTTTCAAATCGTACACTTAAAGTATTATGAGTTTATCACAATATGTAAATTTTACCTTAAAAAGAAAGTCCAAAAAGTCCCAGTGTTGGTGAGAATGTGGAATAGCTATACTTCTTATATTGTTGGTGGGAGTGTAAAATGGAACAACCACTTTTGGCCATTTGTTGCCATTATCTACTAAAACTGAATATGCACATACCCTACGACCTAGCACTTAGTTATTTATGCAAGAAATATAAATGTACATGTCCCCAGAAGGGATATTAAAAATACTCACGCTACTTTATTTTTAATGTCCACAAACAGGAAACAAGCTTAATGTCCACCAAAAGGAGAAGATAATATAGTTAATTAAGAGTGGCAAAATTGACATTTTGGATCAAATAATTATTTTTGTGGGAACTATTTTGCGCATTGTGGGATGTTTAGCAACACCCTTGGCCTCTATCCACTAGATGGCACTAGCAATCCCATGGTTATGGCAATCAAAAATATCTTCCAACCATTGCCAAATGTACCCTGAGGAGGCAAAATCCCCTTCAGATGAGACCCACTGGGACAGATAAAGTAAAATGGTACATTAATTCACTGGAATATTACTCAGCAATGAAAATTAATGAACTATTAATAAACACAACAGCATAAATCTAAAACAAAGTCGTTTGCTGGAAAATGTTTAGCAATCTGTTCTCTAAGGTGAAGGCAAGAAGAGGCTGATATGGAGCATTTACTGATTCCCATGGTTTCTACAACTATTTCAAAGTCTAGCTTTTGGGTGGTACTAGATATATGTTTTTAGGTAAAACATTTATAAAATTTAGGCTATCCCAATGTACCTGGAATGGTGGTATATCTTCATTAGGGAATTTATAGATGCTGTTTCAAAATTTATTGAAGATATTGCATAAAAACTTGTGAATCCATAAACTTTGAAGTCTTCTATTAATAATTTTGAGATTCTATAATATTTATAATACTAACATTTATCCTCAACAACTATTGCTTGTTTCCAGTTTATGAAACAAAACGGACCTAAATTTTTAGTGATTTGTATTTTTAAATATATGTTCCCATTATATTAAATTTATTTGTATATCCAAAATGTACCTTTTTATGAGTCAGTCGCTAAAAAGAAATTACTTTAAATTTCAAAAAAGAACATATTTACATACATATATGTGTGTAAAAGAGGCCTTTTGTATACACAAGTAAGTAAAGGTCAAAGGAAGAAAGTCTCAGAAGTAAAAGATGAGACTGGGACCACTGACATTGTTTTCCTTGAGGCTGTGGTGCTGAATTGCTGATAATAGAGATATAAAATGTGACACTGGATTCTATCTAAAGACGTACTAACAATGGCAATGAACAGGGAGTCAAGAAAGGCAGCCTGGCATTTGACTCTAACAGAAAAGATTTGACATCAATTTGTATATCAAATTAAACAATCCATGTCATTGCAAATTCTGTAACATGGCTATAATATTGAGATTTTTAAGTAAGTAGATGTGAATTCTTGACATTTAACTTTACTTGTTCATCACCATTTCACTATTTTTTTCTCTCTGCAGACCCAAGATGGAGGCTAATTACAAACTATGCTTGATCACTAAAGAACTATTCAAAATCTTTTTTGGATTTGAAAAGTTCCTGGATTGAGTCTTCAATTCACACCTTATATACTAATGCAGTCACTGAAGCTACCAACATATCTTTGCGAAATGAGGGGTACTTTGCTTTAGCACTCAAGTCAATGTCATTCAATAATTAGGGGAAAATATTCTCTGTAAAATACATTTACTAACATCACACCATGTGTAACTTCTTAGAAAGCAAAGGAGGGTAAATATTGGACTCTGCCTTTCCTCATGTTATTTGGAGAATGTAAATTAATTAATATTGGTAAAACAGTGAATGGCACTGGAACATCTCTTTTGCATCCTTCACTAGTGTTCAAAAATACTTAATTTCAAAAGCATTTCACAAAAGTTCTTTACACTTTTCAATAATGGTTTAGGTGTATATAATAGAAGTTAGTTTTAGTAACTCAGTGGTTGTGTGTATTCTCCTGTACCTTAATCCTTAAATTTCATTAACTCCACATCAGGTTTCTGATTATAAGATTACAATTACCCTCTTGGACACTAGATAACAGTACAAAATGTTTGTTTGTTTGTTATTGAAACAGGTTCTCCCTCTATAGCCTAGGCTGGAGTGCAGTAACACAACCATAGCTCACTGCAGAGTCAAACTCCTGTGCTCAAGTGATCCTCCCACCTCAGCCTCCTGAGTAGCTGGGACTCCAGGAGCCCTCACCCTGCTAAATATTTTAAAATTTTTTTAGAGATGAGGTTTTGATGTATTGCCCAGGCTGGTTTTGAACTCCTTGCTTCATGTAATCCTTCCACCTCAGCCTCCTGAGGAGCTGGGATTATAGGCATGAGCAACCACATTCAGCCCAAAGTATTTGGGAAGGAAATTGGCACTGGTCTTGGTAGCAATACTCAGTGTATGTTATTTGTGAATATTTAAAATTCTTACTTAGCTACAGTGAAGTTAAGTTTGTTGTGAAGAGCAAAGCAACTGTCCCTTTAAAATATAGGGACATAAATTCTTATACTTGGCTATAAATGTTAAAGCATGCCCTTGCTAAATAATATGTCTTCAGTACCATACTATAGCTGTAGTGAGTAGATTGATTTCTTTGAAAAATTTAGCCAGTGCCAGGTGTTAAGAAATCTTATATCATGTAACTTATTATGAATTGGGGATATTAATTTACATTTATGCCATTGCATGTTCAATGTAATTATTTGGCATCTCTTAAAAGTTTATAAAATTTATAATATTAAAATCATGTTCCAAACATTCCCAAAGACATGAAGCACATTAAATTTTCCTGGAATTCAGACCTATGCAATTTGCTTTATTTAGGTTCCTTTTGCCTCAGTTCTTCAGAATATGACCACAATCTCCTATAATTATGAAGTACTTCATACCTTAAGCAAGTTTTACAGCCCACTAAAAAGCTAATTAATGGTAAGTTCAAATTGGTTCTCTTGCACTGACATTGCTGTGTGAGTAGTTGGCTTGGCTCAAATATAAAGTGCACTTTCCTTTGACCTTATATAGCTGAATGCAAGGGTAGCTCATTAAGAGAGTTGCAGCATTTCTCTTATATTACTAATGGTTGCCTTTCCGAAACATAAAAAAGGTGAGGGAGGGGATGCAAACTAGTGAAAGTTCAGGCAAGGTCAGATACCACATGCAGTTTAATGCTTCTTTTAGCTTGCTCTTGACATTGGGCAGGAAGCAAGTCTCTAGAAGTCAGATGTAAAGAAAATGTTTATGCCTTCTTCTTTGTGCTAAGCTTTCTAATTTTGGTTTTAGAGCATTCAACCTAGGGTTATTTAACCTTACTGAGAGTTTATACAAAGCAATATTCCTGTTGTGTTTTCCAGACAAGTGTAAGAATTTAAGTATATGTATAACATGCCTCTTGTTGCCACTTCGAACCCTCCTGGCCCCACCTCTTCCTAAGCCAATGTTCTGGTCATCATCTCCCTGCAAGCTCTAACCCTTTGTGAAATGTACTTGTCAGTAACTTGCCTCATGCCAGTGCTTTATATGTCTTTTCTCCTGCCCTAGGATGCACGGGTTACCTGGAAGTGTGGGGAGTTAGAAGTTATGAAACCACTCTCAACTAATAGAGATAATTTCTCTCCCCCTCTTCCAACTGTAGGCATTCCTGAGCTAATTTCATAAAAGTCCACAGGATGTCCACCTGCATAAAAAGATCAGGTGGCTAGTAACAAATATCAACTTGATATCTCACCCTTGGATAGTTTTCTCATTTCCCTGTTTTATTTCTTAACTCCTGCTCCCTGGGGTCATTTCCCAAATAACTGCCTACATGCCAAACTTTCCCTCAGTCTTGACTTTCAAGAACTTCAGACAAGACAATAAATGAGACATAGAACAATGGACACATTGAAAGTCTTTACTAAATGTAATTGTCTCATGCTTTATAATATGATAAATATTAAGAGACTATTTCCAAGCTTTTTAATTCTACTGGCTGGCATTTAAAAAAAATAATAAGGGACTAATACAGCACTGGCAACTTTTTCTTAACAAATATGAACATTTAAAATTAAAATAATCTTATTCTTACCATCCTAAGTCCTAAAATTTTGCCTATATCTGAATGTGAGGAATGCCACTTGCTAGGACATTAGGCAAGTTATTAATATCTTGAGCCTCAGCTACTTCATTTGTAACATGGGATAACGATATCATAATAGGCCAGGCGCAGTGGCTCACACCTGTAATCCTAGCACTCCGGGAGGCCAAGACGGGAGGATTGCTTGAGCTCAGGAGTTCGAGACCAGCCTGAGCAAGAGTGAGACCCCCGTCTCTACCAAAAATAGAAAGAAATTGGCTGGACAACTAAAAATATATATTAAAAAATTAGCTGGGCATGGTGGCACATGCCTGTAGTCCCAGCTACTCGGGAGACTGAGGCAGTAGGATTGCCTGAGCCCAGGAGTTTGAGGTTGCTGTGAGCTAGGCTGACGCCACGGCACTCTAGCCCGGGCAACACAGTGAGACTCTGTCTCAAAAAAAAAAAAAAGATGATATCATAATAAAAATTGTAATAGTAGTATAGTAGATAATACGTAAAAAACGAAAGTGTGTCAGATATCTCTTGTGGCAATAAACCAACCCCAGACTAAATGGCTTAATACATTGACCATTTAATTTGCTCAGGGTGCTACAATTTGGGCTGGGGTCAGGAGCATCTCTTCTGCTACTCTCTCTTTCCTGGGACCATTCAGGTAGTTGTCATCATCTGGAAGTTTCACTAGAGTTAGGTGGTTCAAGATGGCCTCGCTCTCATATCTGGCGATAAGCAGGGATGCCCTGGATCTCCTCCATGAGGTCTCTTCAGAGGACTGCTGGCGTTTCTTACATTGAGCAAGCAGCATTCCAAGTGGGACAGAATGGGATCTGTAAAAACTCCTGAGGCCGGGCCTAGGAAGTAACAAAAAGTTACTTCTGCCTCATTCTATTGGTCATAGCAAATCACAGGGATTGTAGAGAAAAGGAAAATCTCCACCTCTTCATGACAGAAGCAACAAAGAATTTGTGGCCATTCTAAAGGTATCCGTTCATGAGAGTGCCACCCTCCTGATTTAATCACTTCCCCAAAAGCCCCACCTCTTAATACCACCACAGTAGGGATTAAGTTTCAACACATGAATTTTGGAAGGGACATATTCAAACCATAACAATTATTAATATTTAACAGCTTTGTATTATTTTTCTAAACATCATTACTATATAGGTTTTCATAAAGTGAACGCATGTAAGTAAAGGATAGCAGAAGATTAAAAAGTAAATTTACTAATTCATCAGGCATTTCTGTCTAATAATCTTTGAACTACTTACGTAAATGTTCTTGTGAACAGAAGGTAGTTTAAATTTGCAGCGTAAAATATGCCACAGTGAGGACATTCGTGTTGTTTGGGAGAGTATTTGTTTTCCTCACGGGACTTAGGAATAAAATATTTCATTCTAAATATCAAGGTCTTTAAAGGAAAAGGAAGGATTTTTACATGAGGACTGGAAACAGAAAATAAAATACAACTGCAGGAAGCAAGGGTACCGTAGGAGCAGATGACTGTAGAATGGAAAGCAAGGAATGAAAGTGAATCCTAAGTTGTGTGGAGAAAACTAAAGAAATACAGAAAAGAGATTATGCGGAAGAAATAGAAATCAAGAAACAATGAGTCTGAAGGAATATGTTGTGAGTAAAAGGAAACCTTAGGAATAGTGATGCTAATAGAACAGTAAGACATTTGAGGAAGCAGCATTTAAACCCTCTGAAACAAGCCAAAGGAAAGACCAAAGATAAATCAGGACAGTTCTTGAGGGACCATTACCACATTCCCAGTGAGTAGCATTCGAAGGCCAAGATTTAACTCACCCTTGAGTGCTTCTGTAATTGAATTTGGAATATTTGCAGTGATAAATAGTCTGGTAAAAATATTGATTGGGAGAATGGTACAAAATGGAAAGATCTTGGAATGTATAATACAACCAAAAAAACTGGGGTTTAAATTCTAGCTCCAGCTCTTAATAGCAATGTGACCCTGGGCAAATTATTTCAGTTCTATTGAGATCATTTTACTGAGATATTTATTGAGATAAGCCTCAATTTCCTTATGTGTGAAATGACATTTTAACTGTCTCATTCTGTTGTGAGTAAAATTGTTAAGTCTAATAAATTATAATAACTAGAAATGCCCTATCTGGATTTTGCTTGGGAGAGAAATACTTATTCTTGAGAGGTTATAATATTCCTTTAAACCAGTACTCTGGTGTACATCACTGTATATCTTATCTTCCCCCTTGTTTCTTAAAATTAGTAAAGTTTAAATAGAAATGTTGGAAGTGACTGAATCTAATATCATTAACATCATTAGAGTATTTAAATTTGTGGAATGATAATTTTATTATAGAATTTAAAAGGGGGTTTTAAGAGTGCTAGGAAAGAAACTGCTTAAGCGTTTATTCCTTTTATAGTTTAGCCTTTAATGCAGCAATTTCCCATTTTATTTTCTCCCTGTTTTATGCATTCTTAAAAGACAAGTGAGCATAAAAAATCCTATTAAATAGTTGCATAATTAATTTTTGAAGGTTATAGTCCCACTTTCTTCTGTAAAATTTTTAGATTAATAGTACCTTAAAATAATTAAGAAAAGACATGTTTGTGTCCAAACTCATAAACCAGATGTTAGCCTTAAAAGAATTTCTTAGAGATTCTCTTTTCTTATCATCTATCAGCATGGGATAACCAGATAGTTTAGGGATTTTCCTATAAAAGAAGATACTTTTCTTTTCCTGTATTCACCACCTACCCCTTAGAACTTCCAGTTGAGAAAGTAAGAAATATTACTTTAAAACAAGTTCCATATTGTTTACTCACTTATAATGGAATTTTGTTGATTTAAGAAAGGCACATGTGAAGATTGTTAGCATGTGACATGATCAGATCTGTATTTTTGGACTGTAACAGTTGGCAGTCTGTAGGATAAATTAGACTGGTACAAGAATGGGTAAAAAGAAACAAGAAAGGATGTGACTGCAATAGTCTGGAAGGGAAACAGACTAAAATATGAGATCATTCATAGCATAAACACCATCTTATATTTCCCAGTAAATAGTACACCCTCAATAAGCAGTCCTTGCATCCATTTAATTAAAGACTGAACTAGAATTACTCAAGTGGAATGGCAAAGGACCTAGGAGATTTAAGGAGTGGTGGAATGCTTGCCAGCAGCATCTGATACATGACTGGCTATCGAGACTCATCAAATAGGAAAGACAGAGCTGACTATGAGGCTATAATATTCCTGAGGGTTGAGGAACACATGACTAGGAGAATCATGTGAATTAAGAGACTAGGTTAAAAATACATCTGCATATGGTAATCTAATCTTTGACAAAGCTGACAAAAACATACACTGGGGAACAGAATCGCTTTTCAATAAATGGTGCTGGGAAAACTGGATAGCTACATGCAGAAGATTGAAACTGGACCCCCACCTCTCACCTCTCACAAAAATCAATTCAAGATGGATAACAGACTTAAACCTAAGGCATGAAACCTTAAGAATTCCAAATGAAGATGTTGGGAAGACCCTTTCAGACATCGGCCTAGGCAAGAAATTCTTGAAGAACCCCAAAGCAAGCTGTCTGTCTAGCTAACAATTGGACAATGCACCCAAATGTTTATGGCAGCACGATTCACTGTTGCAAGGATGTGGAAACAACCCAAGTGCCCGTCAATCCATGAGTGGATTATTAAAATTTGGTATATGTTTATAATGGGATATTACTCAAACATAAGAAATGACAGAGATCTAGAACCTTTTATACTTTACTGGATTAAACTTAAGCCCATTATCCAAAGTGAGGCACCACAAGAGCAGAAGAATGGGCTCCACTTGTAGTCACCATCAAATTGGTACTAACTGATCAACACTAGGGTGATCACATGGCAGAAATACTCTCCAAGGATTAGGGGGATGGGGGGTAAATCTGCAACTAAAAAACACGGGGAGCACTGTAGGGGGTGAAGGGCATGTCTTTAACCCGCACTTGGGTGAGGCAAAGACATAAAGTGTAACCCTAATGTTTGTACCCTCACAATACCCTGAAATGAAAAAAAAAAAACAAAAAAGAGAGACTAGGTTAAAAATAATGGAGAAGTGGGAGCAAGTTTGGGGATGGAGGATGAATAATTTTTACAGGTTAAAAATGAGATACCTTTAAGACATTGTATTAAAATGTTCTGCATGGAGTTGGAAAAAGGTTACAACTGTAGAAATATCCTTACAAAGGTAATTTATCTAGAGCTGAGGACTTAAACTCATTTAATATGGCTCAATTCTATTGAACAATCTTCTTAGCTGTCTTGGGATTCATTCCCCTGTTATCATGATTAGTTTCAGACCACCAGTTCCTAACAGAGAAGTTAGAAAGAAAATTGGAACTTACTCTCCAACAATATAATGGATTTCTTTAAGCCATAAAACTTTCCCTTCCATGTTTTTCTTCTTGCACCAAGTCCAAAGTATAAGCATGCCTTTGTTTTCCTATTTAGCACTTTTAAAGTCTCACTCAAATATAAAGCACCTTATATTGGTCAAAGTGAGCACCCTTCTTTCAATGTTTATGTATATCTCTATAAATACTATTCCCATTATCCCTCTAATTTTTATTGTAAATTTACAATCTGATTAAAACCTTCTATCTCTAGTCAAAATTTTTACCACTTGCAGCTCATAACCACCCTGCTATATATTACACGTAATGATTTTTACGAACCTCAAAGCTCTACTTTTCCTGTTTCCTAAAACTTCTATTTCCTCGATCAGTTACCTCTTACTAGTTTAAGTAAATTATAGCAGCAATACTTTCACATGACTTCCTCTATCTTCTGAGATTATTCTTCTCAGAAAGATGAATGTGGCTCCATTTCATTCTGCCAAGTGTAACCTCCAGGAGACATACACTATGCAGTATGGCATGGTGTTTAAGACCACTGCCTGGGAGCCAGATTGCTTACGTTCAAACCTTGAGTCTGCCCCTCGCTTAGTGGCTGTGGCACTCGGCAAACCAGTTAAACTTCCTGATCCTCATCTGTACCTGAGTAGTACAATAGCTTCTATTCCATAGTGTTTCATGCCATTTATCTTATGTTTACCCATCAGATTCCCTTCTGCACGTACCTCCAGCCTGCTCTGTGCTCACGAAGGCCTACTCATATGAATGGTCTCTCTTGTCTTCTACCTTCCCACTGGACCAGACAAGGAGGTGGTGGGGTGTAAGGGAAAGGTATTTATTCTCCTTTCTTCTTGCCAGGTTACTATAGATTGGCTACATCCACCAACCAAAGGCCACAGCTTCTGGTTGGCGACACTCTTTCTATAACTGCAGGTTCCATTAACTCTTCTTTCCTTTTGCCCCTTTGGGCCTAATCTAGTGAAGTCCCGAACTATGCTAGCCCTATGCTATCAGTACCCCTTCCTAAGGTAGATTCAGCTCTCCTTATATGGCTGTTTTCTATATGCCCTTACATTCTTGTTGGCAGGGAGTAATTGAAGGAATTAAGTGAGGTACCGTGTGTCCAGTGCTTGGCACAGAGTTAGTTCTACAAAAAGTGTTAAGGATTGTTCATGTTGCCGGATATTTGAAGTGTTTCTGTAAGATAACAGCTATTGTTTATATAGAGATAGTGAGGTCAAAGTGCTCAATGTAAATAAACTAATTTGATACCACAACCCTCTGAAGTAGCTTCTATCATTTTACTTTACCAAAGAGGAAACTAAAGAATAAAGATATTAATACTAAGTAACTTGCCAAAGATCATACCTCTTGTAAGTATCAGAGCTGGAATTTAACTTGTCAATCAGCTTCCACATCACTTGCTCTTAACACTTCCTATATTGTTTCATATTTTTTCTGAAGTCCATTTTTATTCCGACATGTCTCTAATATCACTCTGTTCCTCTCTTCATTTATCTCCATGCAAATAAAGTTTATCTTGTTTTCACTCTCATAGTTGTGCATTTTGTGCTGATATAAATTTATTCACCAAATACTAAATTACCTTACCTCCTAAAAAATCAGTTTGAAGTGTATGATGTACACATGCATTCACAATGAGCCAGAGAATAGAAGCAAAACTAAGAACTTAAATGCTCATGTTTTAATGATGGAGCTTAAATATCTGTAAAACAAAAATCATACAACCTTCCATCATGCTAATATAGAGAAATAGGGACAAATATGGGGTTAAATCAAGCATCTTAGAGAAAGGTAATAGAAAAAAAATTCTTCAAGTACAAAGTGCTTCTTGCCATTTAAAATATTAAACATAATAACATAATTTTAAACATAATTCCAAGACCCAATTCTAATCCCTCACAGTTTTTAAATAAGGAATATAATGTAGTTTTTATTGGATTTAATTTAAGTAAGATATAATTATCAAGTATTAGCATATGTTTATGGTACATATTTAACATATTATTAATTCAAAAATATAATTATTTTATTTCTTATGTTTTGTACTATTTTGCCTTTCCTAACAATGGTGCTTTCATGTTTATCTCAGGAGGAAACATCTTGACATTTTAAACACGGGAGCAATACTTGCTTATGAAGTAACACTCAGAAATATGATTAGTTTTTATTTACTTTTAATTTTTTATACACATAAATATATATATTATAAACTTTAATGAAAATATATATTAGAGGCCTACTATGTTCCAGATACTTTGCTAGTTACTGTGATATGAAGAAAGATTCAGATTCAGGATCTACTCCAGGAAGCTCACCATCTAGTAGAGATTAGATATAAGAATAAAACATTTCAATTAAAAAATAATGAAATATCCTGAGGAAAACCCCAAAGTGAGGAATATGAATAGTGATTGTAAGCTATCAGGGAAGGTTTAAAGAAGAATTAATCAGTTGAACTGAGTTTTAATGTTTTAAAAGATTTCAAAAAGGACAGAGCCTGGGGATGGAAAGAGAAGCATTTCTAGTGGAGAGAACTACTTAAGTACAGGAGAGTGGCTGGAAAATGAAGCGCATTTTCAGCCTAACCACACTCGCCTTCCTCTAAGGTATATTGGGTACTAAGTATAATAGTGGAAAGTAAGCTATGAACGGTAGGGTGGTGGCAAGCCATGTAAATTCTTGAATGCCAGCCAGCGAGTTTAAATTTCCTTTTCAAAAAGCCGAGTGTGTCTGCTTTTAAAAATGTATGATGTCATAGGCATATGAGGTAGACTAGCAAATTCCTCTCAAGAAAGGCATGTATTATTAGACTAGATGACTTTCCACCTCTCATACGAGAACCATTATGAGTAAATAATTTGTATTTACTAAGGCAAGAGTAAAGAAAAATTGGATAAGAAAAAAGAGAGCAAAGTTTTGGGAAGGAGAAACAGGCTAAAGCAAAGGAGAAATGATATAGTTTGGATGTTTGTCCCCTCCAAATCTCATGTTGAAATTTGATCCCCAGTGTTGGAGGTGGGGCCTACTAAGAGGCATTTGGGTCATGAAGACAGATCCCTCCTGAATGGCTAGGTGTCCTCCCTGCAGTAATGAGTGAGTGAAATGAACCTCATTAAAAGGTATAGATCACATAATTCAAGTATATTTTACTGTCAACATCGGTCTTTTTATTGATGTTTTGATGCTATTTGGGAGGCTCTTCTGGGATTCAGAGCATTAATTAGCATATAGGTGATCCTGAGTTTTTAACTATGGAAAGATACCCCCAAAATTAAAACTTCTGTATGCCCACTTTTATCTGTACCAGAGAACAATCACGGCAAATGAAGAAATTCCCAGAACAAAAATTCGTAACAAGAAAGCCTCCTAATAGCTCACTATCTCTTTATTATCTACTTAAGCAAAGTCTCCTTGAGAGTAAGTATGAGGCATAATTGTCTATTCCAGATAAATTGGAAGAAATCCCAATGTATCCTTTGCACCTAAATTTCTTTAAAGTCTTATATTTTGAGAGAATATGAAAAACCTATATAGGCTTTTGGCTCCTCCCAAGGCAGTGCTAGATATACAATAAATAAAAAAAGATTAATGGATTAAAGAACAAAATATAAAAGTATGAAGCACTTTCACTGAGGAAGAAAGTGGTGTTTACTCAGTGCGTGTGCAAATGGGCAGTGTGGAAAAGTTGGTTGGTTATCCCAGATGGGTAACACTTAGGGGATCTTTTCTTTTCTATTCCCTACCTTTACTAGGTAGGTCAATGCCTCCTTAAAACTGGGAAAGGTGGCTCTGATGATTTATTTTATGTGTCAACTTGGCTAGGCTACAGCAACTAGTTATTTAATCAAACACTAATCTAGGTGTTGCTGTGATGTGTATTTGGCACATGGCGTTAACATCTACAATCAGTTCATTTTAAGTAAAAGATTATCCTAGATAAGGTGGGCAGGGCTTATCCAATCACTTATCCAAGGGATATCCTCTTGAAAGCCTTAAGAGGAAAATTGAGATTGCTCAGAAAAGAAGAAATTTTGCCTCAAGACTGCATCACAGTCACATAAGCCATATTCTTAAAATAAATCTCTCTCACCTCTTCTCTGTCTATATATAAAGTTTTTATATAGTTTTATATATATTTTTATCTTTTGTATGTTATATATATATATGAAATATAAAAACTCTAAAAAGATTTACACACACATCCATGTAAATTATAGTAAAATTCAAGAATACCTAAAATAACATGAAATTTTCCCAAGCATCTAGAGAAAGTGGATCTGTCCCAAAATAGCAAGCATCAGATTGATGCAGGAATCATTGATACTGCAGGGGAAAAAAACAAAACAAAACAGTGTTACATCATTTTCAAATTATGGAAGAAAAATACAAATAATTTAAATTAATGCATAGTTTTACACTAGCAAACTCTCACTTTAAAAAAAAGACGAAATAAAAATATTTTCAATTGCACGACTCTCAAAAGTTTTAAAACAAAATAAACTACCTAAAATTATACATGGAGAAAATAGCCAAATAAGGACAAAAATTAACCCAAGAGGATGCTAATACATAAACGTTACGTGAAGGTGAGTAAATAACTTACTGGATTGTACTATTGTCTAAATGTGCAATAAACAAAAATATTCAAAAGAACACACAACCAAAACTCAAAATAATAGCAAAACTACGGTTTTGGAGGTGAGCGTAGAAAGTGAACAATCAGGAAATGAATATAGGTCAAGTATTTTGAAAGGAAGAAAATTTTCATTATGTCAAGAGCTGGAACGCATTCTACTAAGTGAAATATCCCAAGAGTGGAAAGACAAGCACCATATGTACTCACCGTCAAATTGGTATTAACTGATCAACACACAAGTGCACATATAAGAATAACATTTATTGGATGTCGGGCAGAGGGGGGGAGGGGGGATAAGGGGACAGGTATAGGCATACACAAAGAGTGCAATGTGCACCATCCCAGGGATGGACACACTTGAAGCTCGGACTTGGAGGGGAGCGGGGGCAAGGGCATCATACGTAACCTAATCATCTATACCCCCATAATATGCTGAAATAAAAAATAAAAAATAAATGTATTCAAGAAAAGAATAAATTAAATAACATGCAAAAAAAAAAAAAGAAAGCGATAGAGAAAAAAGATTTAAATGACCTTAATAAATGAGATATCACTGAAAAACAAAAAGTCAAATTTATAAATTTGGTTATCTACTGAAGGAAATTATACCTATTCATTGACTAAAATAAATGTAATGCATTAAATTCACTTATTAAAATAGAAATTCTCAGAATGGATTTATGAAAACAAGATTCAGCATTATGCAGTACCCAAGAAATACATTTTGAAAGAGCACAGTGGTGGATAAAGAAAGCTTGATAGTAAAAGAATGGAAGAAGATATACAAAGAAAAATGAACCAATGGAAGGCAAGAGTATAAATTTTAATAGCAGGTAAAATGGAACTTATTTTAATTGAATTTATTATGATTTATGATTGTTGCACCATCATAAAAGACCGATAATATAAGTAGCCCTGAACTATAAAGCTTCTATAAATAAATATTAAGAAAATCTTTGTGACCTTGGTGTCACTGCTTTCTTTGATAGGTCACAAAAATCACATCATTAAATTAAAAATCTATGTAAAGAACTACTGCAATTTTGTAAGCTAATAAATAAATAAATCCAATTAAAACAAATAGGGCAAGTGTTGAATGTACACTTCATAAAAGAAGATATCAAATGGTCAGGGCTGGGCACGGTGGCTCACGCCTGTAATGCTAGCACTCTGGAGGCAGAGGCAGGAGGATTGCTTGAGGTCAGGAGTTTGAGACCAGCCTGAGCAAGAGCGAGACCCTGCCTCTACTAAAAATACAAAAAATCAGCCAGACTTGGTGGTGCACACCTGTAGTCCCAGCTACTCAGGAGGCTGAGGCAGGGGGATTGCTTGAGCCCAGGAGTTCGACGTTGCTGTGAGCTAGGGTGATGCCACGGCACTGTAGTCCACATGACAGAGTGAGACTCTGTCCCAAAAATAAGTAAATAAATAAATAATAAAAATAAATTTAAAAATACGAATAAAACTAAATGATAAGTAAGTTTATGAAATATTGCTTAACATCATTAGTAATCAGGGAAGTCAGTTAAAGCTACAATGAGATGTACATAAGGTCCAGTAAAATGGCCAAAATTAAAAAGACTGATAACTCTTGATATTAACAATGATTTGGAGCAACTGGACTCTTAAATTTCTATAACATATCCAACCATTTTGTAAAACTCTTCAGTAGTTAAACATGTGTTACATGACCAAGCATTTCCACTCCTAGATATTTACACGAGAAAAATAAAAGCCTATGTCAAAAGAAAACATCACAAGGATGTTCATAGTAGCTTTATTTATATTGCCCCACACTGAAAATAGCTCAAATGTCAATCAATAGGAGAATAAATAAGCAAATCGTAGTGTACTCATTTAAAGAAATACTATTTAGCAATAAATGTAACTAACAATTACTAATACATACAAAAATACAGATAATTCTCAAAAATATACTGAACAAAAAGTGTCAGATCCAAAAAATAATATACTGTGTAATATCCCCTTGTATGTCAACTGTCTCAAGTGAGATAGTACAACAACTTCAGACAAGGCAGGCACGACCTTATCAGAGAGGGAGGGTTTGCTTCTGCTGCTAAGAAACGTTCAGTGGAATTTAGACTTCAGAAATACCTGAATACACAGAAGTACCCCATATTAATTCTTAGAGTCCCACTCTTTTCCAATGGATGCTCTAAATTTAAAAAGATGTTTAGAAAATCTATGATTTCAACTTATTTTGTAATTTGGCAACCCACAGGATCAGACTTTGTTTCTGATTTTTGTATGGTCGTATTTTACCTTGGAGAGACAGATTGTATTAAGAGGTAACCTAGAAGATCTCCAATCCTCTGATAATTCAGAGGAAGAATTTTACAGCTCTAAGGTTATGATTTTATTTTTTCTTTAAGCCCCCTAAGCAATCAAAAAATAACCACCTTAACACACAGTATTTATATTACACAATAAACTCTTCATTCTAGGTAACTCCACGTAAAAATGTAAGTACCTCTTTCACAAATATGGACTACTTACTAGCATTGCCTCATTCTCTGATATTTAATTCTAGAATCTAACTAGGAGGATATTTACTACTTTCAAACCCAATCAGATGAGTTTAGCAATCTCGACCTTCCCTTTCTTTGAGAATCTCTGGCCTTCCACATCTCCATGCAATATTTACTCTATACGTCTATATTCAATAAAATAAATATTCAATAAATATTCAATAAATAAAAAATAACACCTTCTAGTTAATTAAACAGAAGGGGATTTATTGAAGGGTATTAAGACTTACAGAATTGCTGGAAGTTCTGATGAAGCAGAATAGAGCCTGAGCTGATAGGAATGAACCAAAGCTACTCTGTGGAATTTGCTCTCCAACTGCTGCTCTAGCCAAGATCAAGAGGCTGCCTGACAAATTGGGAAGCCACTACTACAGTATCCTTTGCTGCAATTCATACTACCATTGCATGAATTAAATTATATACGAGTGTTAAATAAGGTGATAAGGAAAACATAGTGTAAAACGGTTTATAAAAATGTTCCCCAGTTTGTTAATCTTTTATATCAAGCTATAATATCTGAAGGCACAGTACACTAATACAGTCTAATGCAGCAAGCACCAATAGGTGGCGCTCTCTCCCTAAACATAGTATCCATTCACCCCCATCTTTTCCTGTGCTCCATGTGTCAGGTAATCTTATAGGTGCTTAATGTGCGTCTTTCCCGTTCTCTGGGTATTTTGCCTCTACATCAATAACATATCGGAACGCAAATATTTTGAGGAAAACATGCATCATCTTGTATCAGAAAGTTCTACTTAGCTTCTGTTACAAACGGCATTCTTAAAATGGATGTCACTAGATCTACCACTCTATTCCTGCTTTGTGTGATATGTTTCTCTGCTGGAAGCTCAATCATGTCCAGAACATGAGAAGCAAGACAGCTGGAGAAAAGTAGTTTTAGCTCTTTTTTTTTAGTTTTAGCACCCTAGAAAGCAGTGGGAATAGGTGTTGAATCAAGCAATCTAACATATCTATTAAAGGGGGGTTGTTGGCAACTGGAATCAAAGAATTGTATGTAGAGAAAATCATACTCCAAAAAACCCACTAAATAATTCACAATTTAGAAAACAGAAAATTCTGCATTTACCTCACAAAATGATCCGACGCCATATTCATTACTACTGCACTTGTCTAAGACATTTTAAGAGGTTTTCTGGTCCTCCACTACTTTCTTCGGCCTTAAGAAAGCAAAGCAAACAAACAAACAAAAACAGCTACAAGGAAGACAAGGAAGAAAGTAAGAGAGCAAATGGGGCAAGAGAGAAGACGTCAAACATGAAAACATTAACTCCTCCATCTATTGTAGACTTCTAAGCTTACTCAAGTAGGCTTTCCCCTTATCTACGGAGTGGGAAAGATTTGAACTGTATTAAAATTCAAGTTTTCTTTTCTTTTTTTTTGTCAGATTGGCCAAAAAGTAGGAGAGATGCTTGATTTTTCACCAAGAGCTACAAAAGAGGTTTCTACATATGGAAATCATAAGACCTGAAGTGAGAAAAAAAATTGTCTTTTGCTTGAATCCTGCTATATACATCTCATTAACAAATCACTTACCTTAGGTAATAGATTCTTTCCAATTCTTCACTTTCTCGGTGATATAATTATGCAACTATGGCCATGGTATAGCTTTATTATGGTTAAAGTGTACTTGTCCTAATCTTGACACTGGGGACTTGAGCATGGAATTTCTTTGGCCAGTGGGATGTTAGTGTAGGTTACATAAACAGAGGCTTGAAATGGGGCTGTGGAGTTCAGCTTGTCTTCTTCAACACTGGTGATCCACCAAGGTAAGAAAATGACCCCAGTAAGCCACTATCCTTCACCCTGGATCACAGAGCAAGATACACAGAAATGGACACATGCGCTGGATGATAGCTAGGCCCAAAAGGTTAAGCATAATAGAGCAGACCTGAAACCAATCTGTACTCTAGAGTTGGGCACCTGGAGCTTAGATGTTAGAGTTCATCCAAGACAAGCCATGATGCAGTCACCCCATGACCATGAGTATGAAAATTATTACTCTTTTTTAAATAAACTCATATTTTATAACCTCAAAGTCATAAATATCAGCAAATATAATTCTTGACTTGGGTTACATGTGATATGACATGTCAGTAAAAAGTAATTCAACATTTTAGCATGTATATTTTTTGTGACCATTGCTGATTGATTTTTTCTTTTCTTTTTTCTTTTTTTTTAAATTGTTTTTACTTCAGGATATTACATGGGAGTACAAATATTTAGGGTACATATATTGTCTTTGCCCTGCCCGAGTCAGAGCTTCAAGCACGTCCATGCCCCAGATGGTGCACACCACACCCATTAGGTGTGAATATACCCATCCCCTCCTCCCCGCTTCCATCTGCACGACACTCGATGAATGTTATTACTATATGTGCACTTAAGTGTTGATCAGTTAATACCAATTTGATGATGAGTACATGTGGTGCTTGTTTTTCCATTCTTGGGATACTTCACTTGCTAGAATTGGCTACAGCTCTACCCAGGATAATACAAGAGGTGCTAGATCACAATTGTTTTTTGTGGCTGAATAGAATTCCGTGGTATACATATACATTTTACTCATGTATTGATGGGAACTTGGATTGTTTCCATATCTTTGCAATTGTGAATTGTGCTGCTATAAATATTCAAATACACATGTCTTTTTTATAGAATGTCTTTTTTTCCTTTGGGCAGATGCCCAGTAATGGGATTGCTGGATCAAATGGTAGTTCTCCTTGTAGCTCTTTGAGATATCTCCATATTAATTTTTACAAATGTTGTACTTGTTTGCAGTCCTACCAGCAGTGTATGAGTGTTCCTATCTCTCTACATCCACACCAACATTTATCGTTTTGGGACTTTTTGATGAAGGTCATTCTCACTGGAGATAAGTGATATCTCATTGTGGTTTTGATTTGCATTTCCCTGATGATTGGAGATACTGAGCATTTTTTCATATGTTTCTTGGCCATTGGTCTATCTTCTTTTAAAAAGTTTCTGTTCATGTCCTTTGCCCACTTTTTGATAGGGTTGTTTGATTTTTTCTTGCAGATTTTCCTGAGTTCTATATAGATTCTAGTTATCAACCCTTTATCAGATGTGTAGCATGCAAATATTTTCCCCATTCTGTAGGTTGTCTGTTTGCTCTCGTGATAGTTTTCTTGGCTGTGTAGAAGTTTTTAATTTGATCAGGTCCCATTTATTTAATTTTGTTGTTGCTGAACCACTGGTTTTTAGGGTGGCTTGTTATACAGCATTATTGTAGCAATCACTGACTGATACACAATATTTTAATTATATAATTTTATTCCTGACTGTATATTTATCTAGCTTAGTAAAATTAACATAACATATTTTAAGTAAGAAGTGGTTGAAAGATGTTCAAACTACTATGAGATAAATAATTAGAAAATGATAGCTATTGTAATTAAAATAAAATATTGATTAAGATTTTAGCACACAGCTGACAATACATTTTCTAACCTTGCACAAATCTTTCTTGCCTTTGCAGAATAATTTTTTGTTAGTTTTAAGGCTAGTTGAAAGCATCTTCATAGAAAAAAAAAAATCTCAACTAATAGCAGTAGGTCTACAGAGGGGATTCAATGTTTGCTACGATAAATTTTATCAAAAACTGCTGGGTAGCTACCCAAAGGAAGTGAACTCATTTTATCAAAAAGACACATGCACTTGAATGTTTATTGCAGCACAATTCACAATTTCAAAGATGTGGAATCAACCAAAGTGCCCTTCAGTTCATGAGTGGATAAAGAAAATGTGGTGTGTATAAATACCATGGAGTACTACTCAGCTATAAAAAGGAATGAAATAATGTTATATGCAGCAACATGGAGGGAACCGGAGACAATTATCCTTAGTTAAGTATCTTAGGAATGGAAAAACCAAATACCATATGTTCTCACTAGTAAGTGGGAGCTAATGGGTATATGCAGGAACAAAGCAACATAAAGGACATGAGAAACCAAGAAGTGGGTAGGGCGGGTGGCTGGGGGTGGGCCAAAAGGTTACCCGTTGGGTACAATGGACACTGTTGTGGTGATTGGCACACCAAAAGCCCTGATTTAAGCATTATATATGATATCTGTGTAACAAAAACACTTGTATCCACTTAATTAATACTTTGAAATAAAAAAATCTTCAAGTAGAACTCAATTACCTCAATCATGGAAAAATTTATGAAATAAAAATGCATGCAAATCTCATGTAAAACTGAATTTGAGATATTATCTAATTTGACCTATAATATAATGTTCAAAAATTCCCATTATAATAATTATTCCTCTTTATGGATAAGAAGGCCAAGGTAAAATTTCTTACAGGAAATATCAGTAAATAAAATTCATTCATTTAACATTTAAATAAAATAGGTTTTTAATATAGTTAATAAATATAATGAAAAATATTCAAAAGTTTTCAAATTGATACTATTTTCCCTTATCATTTTAAAAGGAGTTATTTTAGCCACTTTCCTAAAAGTCAGTACTCTCCATGTATCAAGGTGATAATGGGTAAAATGTGGCCTAGATTTTCCATTAAACAATTACTTAGAAAAACACTTCAAAGTATGACTATAATGCTTCTTGTTTGAAACGAAGACCAAAAGAAAAAAAAAAGTCAGCCTATTAAAATTAATTCCCTCGAAAACACGAGTGCCCCCTAATGTATGCAATACATATTTTAAGGAAATAAATACTGCTAACATCTTTACTTTTCTTCAATGCAAGCTCACCCAAGTGATTTAAAGTTTAAAAAAAAATAAAATTAAACTTCGAGATTTCCGAGAAAGTTATAAAACTCAATAGGTAAATGACTGCATACACCAAGAGCAAAGTAATAGCAAAGGTAAAAAAGCAAGGCAAGTTCTGTAGGACCGGAGTAATAAGCTGTGTGTGATCTGACAACAGTGATGTCCGTTGCCTTTGAAATGTGAGTACAGCCCTGTCATGCTCTAATACTCCACAGGGCAACAGAATGATTGGAGCCAATATTAACTTGGACAGTTCTGGGGAGTCTCTATTTTGCAACGGCTGTATGACGAGCACAAACCTAATATTGTAGGACAGGATAGATAGTGAAGTACCACATTATCTTTTGGTCATGGGGCACCGTTACATAAACGCATCTGTGTTGTTCATTTGAGGACTGCCAGCAATGCTTTATTAGATTAAAACAAAAGGGCGAAAGTCAAACTACACAATATGCAATCGTAATAATCTTCCCCTATACTCTATACAGGTGTGTTAGTGTGGAGCATCCATCCATCTGTTAAAAGCAGGTTTGTTTTTCACAGTTTGTGTTCCCTTGTGAGGTAGTATATCATAGTGCTTAGGATCAAAGGTTTGCCCAATTGCACATCTGGGTGGGATTCTCAACTTACTACTGATCTGATCTAAGAAATATCAAACTCAGAAACAATCATACATCGTACATTCTTCAAAGAGTGCTTGGAGATATGACAACTAATACATATTAAGCCCTTAAGACAGTAATTAAAACATGGTGAATACTGACTATATTTTGTCTTGTTTTTATTATCAATATTGTCATTGATCCATTTTCATATGCTTTTTTCAGTTTTTCTTACTTCAAGTTTTAGACCACTTAGTTACAAGACACATATATCTAATGTGCTAAAGGAAAATGTGAGAGGGAAAGAAATGATGATGAGAGAGAGAGAGAGAGAATAACTGAATAAAAAAAGGTTGGTATAATATCCAATGAGGTTTTGTTGTGCTCAGAGTTGATCTGGCATAGCAGTTTAACAAGTCTACAAACCAATCAGTGCAATTCTTTCTTCAAAATCCCATAAACATGGCTTGTTCTTCCTGCTACATACAGAAAGAAACCACCATTACTGTATTCATGTAGATCGCTGCCTTAAAATTCTATAATATTTTCTAAAGTTTACTTAATTGTCTATCTTAATCAGTTCATGCTGCCATAACAAAATACTGGAGACTGGATGGGTTATAAACAACAGAAATTTATTTCTCACACTTCTGGAGGTTGGAAGTCTTAAGATCAGGGTACCAGCATGGTCAGGTTCTGGTGAAAGCCTACTTCTGGGTTGCAAACCACCTACTTCCCATTATAGCCTCACTTGATGGAAAGAGAGCTGGCCAGCTCTCTGGCCTCTTTCATAAGGTCACTAATCCCATTCCTGAGGGTTCCATCCTCCAAAAGGCCTTACCTTCAAATACGATCACATTGGGATTAGGTTTCAACATATGAATTTTGGATGGACACATTCAATCAATTGCTTTTTTAAAAGCCCATTTATAGAAAATATAACCTAAAACCACTCATTACAATAATTCAAATTTGCACATTATTGATATAAAATTATACATGATATGGATTCAAAAGAATAAATATAATGCTCTAGCTGTAATGGAGAGAAGCATGACTTATTATTAAATAATTAGCTACAATAAAAGACCTAATGAAGTGGTTACATTCTTCCGCCTCCTTAAAATAATATAACAAGTGCAGGAAAAGAGAAGAGAAGAACAGAGGTGTGCCCAGATATTAAAAAAACTGTATTAGGCTAATTAATACTTGCTAATTGTTGGTAAGACAACTAATAATAGTAATATATAATACTATAGACCTGTGTTGTCCAATATGGTAACACCAGCCTAGTGTAGTTACGGAGCACTTAAAATGTGGTCAGATCTACTGAAGAATTGACTTTTTAATGTTATTTAATTGTATTTATTTATTTATTCCAAAGTATTACAAGGGTATGGATGTTTTTGGTTACAAGGATCGCTTTTGTAATGCTTTAGTCAGGGTTGTAAGTGTGACCATCACCCAGATATTATAGTGTTCATTGTACCCTTAAGGTAGGTTTTCGCCCATCCCCTCCTCTCTAATTGATTTCCATTGAGTTATACTTCCCTCTATGCACATGTGTGCTCATCAGTTAGTTAGTTCCAGTTTAATAGTGAGTAGTACATGTGGTGTTTGTTTTTCCATTCTTTAGATACTTTGCTTAGGATAATGGTCTCCAGTTTCATCCAAATTGTTGCAGAAGGCATTAAGTCATCCTTCTTCATGGCTGAGGAGTATTCCATGGTATACAGATACCACATTTTGTTCATCCACTCATGAATGGACAGGCATTTGAGTTGATTCCACTTCTTTGCAATTGTGAATTGTGCTGCAATAAACATTCAAGCGCAGGTGTCTTTTTGATAAAATGTCTTCCTTTCCTTTGGGTAAATACCCAGTAGTGAGATTGTTAGATCAAATGGCAGGTCTACTTTTAGTTCTTTGAGGAGAGTCCATACCGTTTTCCATAGAGGTTGCACTAATATGCAATCCCACCAACACTGTATAAGTGTTTCTTTCTCTCTACATCCACACCAGCGTCTTTTTTGTTTTCCTTTACTTTTTAATAAAAGCCATTCTGACTGGGGTCAGATGGTATCTCATTGTGGTTTTAATTTTCATTTCCCTGATTATTAGTAACATAGAGCATTTTTTCTTATGTTTATTGGACATTTCTCTATCTTCTTTTGAGAAGCTTCTATTCATGGTTTTTGCCCACTTTTTAATGGGGTTGTTTGATTTTTTCTTGCTGATTTGCTTGAGTTCTTTGAAGAGTCTGGTTATTAGTCCTTTATCAGTTGTAACAGCTTGCAAATATTTTCTCTCATTCTGTACGTTGTCTACTTGTTCTGTTGATTATTTCCTTGGCTGCGCAGAAGCTTTTTAATTTAATCAAGTCCCCTAATATTTATTTTTGTTGCTATCATTGCCTTGGGGGTCTTCTTCATAAATTCATTGCCTAGGCAGATATCTAGAAGAGTTTTTCTAACATTTTCTTCTAAGATTCTTATGGTTTCATGCCTTATATTTAAGTCATTTATCCATCTTGAATTAATTTTTGTGAGTGGTGAGAGATATGGATCCTGTTTCATTCTTTCTGCATGTGGCTGTCCAGTTTTCCCAGTGCTATTTATTTAATAGGGATTCTTCTCCCCTGTGTACATTGTTGTCTGCTGTGTCAAAGATCAGTTGGCTGTATATAGATAGTTTTATATCTCGGTTCTCTGTCCTATTCCAATGGTCTGTGTACCTATTTTTATGCCAATACCATGCTGTTTTGGTTACTATAGCCTTGTAGGATAGTTTGGATTCTGGTAATGTGATGCCTCCAGGTTTGTTCTTTTTGCTTAAGATTGCTTTGGCTGTTTGGGCTCTTTTCTGATTCTAAACGAAGCGTAGAATTATTTTTTCTAGATCTGTGAAATATGACATTGGGATTTTGATGGGGATTGCATTGAATCTGTAAGTCACTTTGGGAATTATGAACATTTTAACAATGTTGATTCTACTGATCCATGAGCATGATATGTTTGTCACCACTTCTATTCAACATAGTCCTGGAAGTCCTAACGGGAGCATCAGGGAAGAAAATAAATTAAGGGTATCCAAATTGGGAATGAGGAGGTCAAACTATCACTTTTTGCTGACAATATGACCTTATATCTAAAATCGAAAACCCCAAAGATTTCATCAAGAGACTCCTGGAATTGATAAGCAAATCTAACAAAGTCTCAGGTTACAAAATCAGTGGCATTCCTATACACCAATAATAGTCAAGCTGAGAGTCAAATCAAAGACTCAATAGTATTCACAATTGCTACAAAGAAAATAAAATATCTAGGAATATACTTAACAAAGGAGGTGAATGATTTCTACAAAGAGAATTACAAAACACTGAGGAAAGAAATTGCAGATGATACAAATAAGTGTTATTTAATTTTAATTAAATTAGATTGATAGTAAAACATAAGGAAGTCTAAAATATCTCTATAATGTTTACATTGATTACTTACAGGTCGAAAGATAATTTGGAGATATATTCTGTTAAATATAATATATAATTAAAATTAATTTTCCCTGTTTCTTTTTACTTTTTATAATGTGGCCACTAAAACATCTAAAATGATATATATGGCTCACATTTATGGCTTGCATTGTATCTTAGTAACACAGTGTTGCTAAAGCCAAAGTGAGTGGTAGACCTTGGAGCATAGTGGGAGGAGAAAATTGATTAATAATAAGTAATCTCCCCAATTTGTTTTAATATGTAATTTCTATAACCAAGACATATCATTTCAAAATGTGATTTCAGTAACCTAGATTTCTGTTACAAAAAATTAAGTTACACACATGTACATATATGTAACTTTAAAACAATTATTAAGCATATTTCTGTGAGAATTGTAAATTTTATATGTGCTATTAATGTTACTCAAAGTGTGTTAAAAGGAATCTCATGTTTCCTCTATTACATATACGCATCAGCAATGTACTTTTGCCAGAATTACACTGCAGCCCTCACAGCCTTTCAACCAAATATTTTGGAAAGTCCAGAGCCACTTGCTTCTTTCCAAAGAAGTGTGTGTAAGTCTCAACAGCATTCAAAATGTTTCATAATTAGGTTAATTAAAGTGTACTTTGGCCCCCCAAAACACTGGGCTTCAGCTTGATTAAATTTTTCAGACAATTTTGGCTAACAATAATCTTCATCTATTTCATATGAATTAATTATCCAGTCCAGCTTTGTAAATCAAACCAATTTTTTTTAAATCTAATCATCTTCTCATTTTAGCAGCCATTAAAATAATAGAAATCTATTTGCACTTATGTAACTTCTGCACATAAGTGCAGAAAATATAAAAGTATAAAAATTAGCTTGATGCACAAGCTAATTTCAAATAATATATATTATATGTTTGTTAACAAATCCTATGACAATTCCGGTAACTATAAGATTGATCTTATTTTCTAGCAGCTTATAAAGGAACCCACTTACATATAAAGATATTTGCAACATATGTCATATCATTTTTGTGATATTTGAATTGCGATGCTTAATTTTTAATTTAATGAATAAAAACTTTTTAAATAATTGTAAATAATAAAAAAGTTTGAATATACATTAAAATCCATCTTATTTTCAATTTCAAGCTCTAATTATTACCATTGCCTTGTTTATTCTTAATTCTTTTTTAGTAACACTGAATACAACATTCATTGATTTTAAAGTATTTCTTTAATACTGATACCTAAGTAATTTAATTTAATAATATAATGAATTACTAAAGCACCAAGAACTAAATCCACATTGTAGACCTACTGTGGCTAATATCCAAGCAGTGATATTTGGAGAGAGAATGTTTTTCTATGAGATATTTTTAAAGGATTTGAGAATTGACAATCTCTCTCATCTATTCTCAGTAATTTTCAAAGTAACATTTTTCATGATTTTTTAATCTTCATGAACCTTACACATACATAAGCCATAATGATTCATTTTCACACCAAATACTTTCATCCGTTGCATGCAAATTTGCTTGACTGCAGTTCATTGTACTGCTGATCTTCAACATTTTTCACAATCTCATCCAGCCTTCTTGATGCAATATTTTACTCAGTAAAATACAAGAAGTTTTTTTATTTGGACTTCTTTCCAACATAAAAATAACAATGTCTCATACAGCTGGAAAGACTAGTTTTCTCTAATACTTTAGTTTTATGTATCTTATAACGCATCATGCTATTCTGTGAGAAATAATGAGACATTTATTCCTTGAATTAAGGTATATTTAAAACACTCCAGTGACAGTAACACAATTTCCTTATAAATTTCAGAAACATGATTATTATATCTTTGATAATTTAATCAGTGTGCTTCGTGGAAAAATTTACATTTAATTTTGCTAGTTTCATTGTTTTATTTAAAAAGGTGTTGACAGATTAGACATATGAGAAATTGTTAAAGTATTAGACAAACTATAAAATCCAATGCTAATCAGCTGAATATAGTTGTTACATTTTATTTATATTTGACATTTTTAAATAAGGATTTTTAAAGATGCATTAATACTTATATACAGAATTTCCATAAATGTAATATTATAAATGCAAATGTACGCAGCTATGTTACATGGGTGACTCAAATGTCACAAGCAACATTGTCATGTAGTCTAGTTTTCCAACAACTTTTGACAAAATTCGAACAAAACAGTTGACAATATGCCCTTGGTTTATAGATGAATTCCAGGAAAATTCAGTATATATTACAATCACTGAAAATATTTTGTTTATACATATAATGGAGTTAGTTTAAAGGCTCAAATGACTCTAAATGGCAATGAGGGATATTCCAAATTTCTGTGACCTGAGAGAATTGTGTTTGTTTTGCAGGACCTCTACAACGCTAGACAAGATGCCTAGCATTCTTGTTCTTGATCTATTAATGTGGCAGCACCTAATATTTTAATAATAAAAAAAATGCCTCCAGTAAATTTACAAAATGACCTGAGGGGGTGTGGTTCTGCCCCCAAGGAGAGCACTGACTAAAGTATAAAACCCTGAATTCTGCTATCCATGTGAAAACTATCACAGACTTGTGCCACATCTGCCTCTCACATGTGTGTCCTTTTATATTCAATGAATAATCTTTGCTATATTTCAATCCCTTTCATAAAAGCAGATATTATTTACAAATTTATCTTTGAAAGAGACTTGTAACGTTCATCACAGAAAGATGAAATTTGGGGGTGTCTTAGCAAATTTATTTTTTAATATATATATTTTTTATTTCAGAATAATGAAGGAATCATTTTTCTTACATACGTTACACAAAATTTGTGCCCGTAATGCCAGATTCATATTCATTTATGTCATAACACATAATATGTAGATGCACATTTAATATCTATTATACAAATACAATCACTTTTACTAAATGTTATAGTGACCACAGTATATATTTAACATGAAAAAAATCAACATAGCCTTATCCTATAAAACTCATATAAAAATAAATCATTGACTTGCTTCTGCCCCCAGTATGTGTGTCTTTATTGCAAATGGAGAAAGGAAATGAATACTTAGTGTGCATGCAATACTAGCAAAATATCAAAATAGTTATGCAATCCTTACCACAATACAAGGAAGCTATTTTGAAGATGAAGAAACAAATCTCAGGAGATTAAATGACTTCATCAAAGGATATAGTGAAAATCAAGTTTGGTTAAGCCTTTCTACCCTACTGCCTGCCATCCACCTTACCTTATACGTGCATGGAGTGCTCCAAACTTTTCCTTTTAAAAGGCCACCTTGTTACCGATAAATAAATACCAGAGTGACCTACTGCTTCTTTTCCCCAAAATATCAAAATTATTTTGGAAGTTGTGGTTGAGTGCGTCTGTTTTTTTTAATGCTCTGCCCCTTTACTTATTGTCACTCTACTCAGCATATTCCCTGTTAAGGATACCGAAGCATCCTCCTACACTTAATTATGTGGTCTTCAATATACTGGGCATTTAGGTTACAGAATAAGTGATATGTACATAGTCCTAAAATATGTTTGCTCTAGTCTATGGATTTTGAAAAGAAGCCAATGTTACTATGTTTCACATTTACATTGAAAATACTGATTTTCCTTAAACAGGTAAATTTGAGTTGTATTTGATGGAACAGTTTTAAGAATATTGATGGTTTCACAATTAGAACTGTGAGAAAAATCTCATTTCAGAAAGCTCATCAGAACTATCAGTGTGAATGAATCTGTTTACTTCATTTTAGACTCTTGCTTCTCAGTATTTTAGTTATCTGAGATGATTTTATAGTCACAATTCTTTTGGGTACCCGTAAATCATCTATTCCATTCGTATTAGTCTCATTGAAAAGCAGTATTTATGATGGGATACATTGGAAAGCTATTTATTATCTCTCTATGGTCACTCAGTTTTTATCCCAGTCTTGGTTGCATCTGCATTTCTTCTCACCTTTAAGGAGACACTTTCAGTCCAGCCATGATATTCATTAGTCGTTAATATAAACTTAGGTTTTTAAGCACTTACTCCTGTGAAGATTTATACAGTTTCTCTTGCAGTTTTATGTTGCTAATTGGTCCAGGCAGTGTTTCTTCCCACAGCTTCTTTTCCAATCATCTCCCCTTAAATTTCCCACCACAGAGTAATTTCCCAATGTTGGAGAATAATAAGCACATTCTCTCCCTGATTCTGCTGTCAGTTCCTGAGTACCTGAAATACTCCACATTATTTTCCTAGGCAAAATTTTTAGCCTTTTAAAAAACAGACATAGACTCATGGAGGGGGATGGATAAAGTAAAATATTTCTTCCCTAGGCAAGCTGGGGTAAATATCTGCTACAAGTTTAAGAATGTCTGATTATTTTCACTATCGTGCTCTCTGTTTTCTCATTTTCCTCTCCTCCACAAAGGCAACATTTCACCGATCTCTCAAACCCACTGTTGAAATAAATGCAGAAGTTATAAGGGGGGAACCGCATAAAATTGCATCTCTTCCTCATTCCTAGTATTGATAAGCCCTGAGTTTCTATTCATGTGTGTGAATATTATAGAGCCAGATAGTTACTTTTTATAGATTTTTCATTTTCATAAGTTTTTTCATTCAATAAATACCCCATAAACATTTGATTTTTATTAAGAAATTAATTTGTAGAACAGTTACTGGTAAAACTTGAAAAGAGCTGTTATTATTTTCCACCTTAAAGATAAATAATTACTTATAAATTGGATGCTGTATGTATATTTTGATCTACATAATACTGACTTGTGATGAAAGAAAGTGATAAGTAGAAATTGTAGGGAAAAGAGCAATATCTATGCTATTTAGAGATGAGAGGAGAAATTAATTGAGAAGGGAATTGGTACTGCACTATTTCGACAAAAATGCAAAGCTGGGTTAAAAGGAAGAGAGTAAGAAGAAAATCAGATTACTGACCTTAGAAATGAAGTATAATATCCAATTCTTCAATAGGGACATGGAGTCTCATGCATTTAAGATACATAGCAAAAAGCAGGTATAAAATCTGAAAATACAATCGAATTTAAAATGAAAATCTAATGTGTAGAAACTCAAAACACGAATCCAGAAAATAACAAGTTATGCACATTGTACAACAGAAAGAAATTCCTTAAAAATTAATAAAACCACCTCAAATGTCAATTCATTTTATATTTGCAAACACTTACTTTGGGATACTTGCTTTTGCATAATTAAAAATGACAGAAAACAATTTTAAAACATTTTATACTTCAAACAAAGAACTGTTCATAAGAGGGTACCTATAGGGAAATAAACATTCCAGGATAGATTCTCCAGAAATGCACCTTTTACTACAACATTTCCAATTCTTGCATTCAGGCCCACTGAAGTTTTCACTGATTTCGATGGAACAGAGAAATCATACATCTGCTTATTAAAATCATACACCCTATTACAGTGATTTCTAGAGTTAATGTACTTAAACAACTAAACATATACAATATATTCAAAATGTTTAATCTCACTAAAAAAATAGAAAAAGATTCAATATCACTAAAAACAGTAATAAAGAGCTAAATGTTTAATATCAGAAATAAATACATGTGTATCAAAACAATGGGATAACATTGAATGCTATAAAATTAACAAAATTTAAAATATAAATTATATTAAAATTATTTTAATATGATTCTAAATAATATATTTTATAGTATTATAGCACAATATTGCATTACAATAAAAAATTTAAAACCTGTAATTTATATTGTCAGAATAAAAAAAATGCCTGAATGTACAAAATTGAAGTCAATGAAAATAATTTTAACATAGAATCTAGTTGATAACTGTTAGAAGATTATGTTTTTTAAATACATAAAAACAATTTTTAATGATGCTAATTAAGCAAATATTTTTTGAGGAAATTTATTTTAAAATAAATCAAAGGAGCAAAAACTTTTTAAGAAAAGGCTATAACATAAAACATATTCTTCCTTTACATAAATACTAGCACAGAGAGAACAGAAAGTGACTTTGATAGCTCTTCAGCTACTTCTCCTTACCCCTAATGGTAAAAACAGTAAAATTTACCAAATATTCTGTGTGCTTCCATGTGCGGGTAGATAGAGCCAGAAACTAATTCTGGGCAATGGACTTTGAGCAAAAGTGCACGTGCCACACTTTCAGGATAAGAATGGACATGAAGGTGTGAGTTCTCTCTGTCCCATGTGTTCTGGATGTTCTCTGAGTGACAGTGGAACAGAGCTCCCTCGATGATGCATGTTGAACGTGTACCCTCAGAGATAATTACATGTGTTGAGACACTGCAGTTCCGAAGTTGTTGCATACCATGACTCAGGCCCCCAGAATGAGCAAGGTTTCCATTCGAGTCCACATGCGCAGACACGCGCTACTTCACTAACCTCTCCAAAAGAAGTTCTGGCCTCTCCTCTCAAAATACATCCCATTCATGAAGTGGCAGGATCACTGAGATCATCACTATTTCCAGAGAGTTCGGGTTAGCCATAAGTTTGAGGTTTGGATGGAGACTCAGTGTAAGGTTCTCACTACTTAATAAACTCTCAGGGAGCCACAGCCTGAGAGTTGCATATTTCATCTGAGTCTAGAGATAGCTTATACTATTGAAGAAAAATATAGCTCAGTAGACAGAAGAATAAATTTTGGAGTTGGTGAAATCAGAATTCAAACAATTATGTCACCATTTATTAGCCCTGTGAACAGGGACCAGTTAGTTATTGAATGTCTGCAACCACACTTTGCCTGTCTAGAAAATAGAAATAGCAAATCTGTTCCTGTAGAGCTGTTATTTGGATGGAATACAATACAACGTGAAAGTGCTAAGCCCTATATCTAGCATCTAAGAAGAATTAGCAGTTATTATATGCTTACTAAGTGCTCTATAAATAGAAATTAACAATGCCTTGGTTCTTCCTCAATGATATTGTAACTAACCGAGGGACCAGACCAAACTTGGCCTACTCTGTTGACAACGAAAAGTCATATTACCGTGCAGGTAGGTATAACAAGGCGGAAAACTGCAAGTCATGTAGCCCGGACATGCGCAACAGGGAAAAAAAACCTCTAAACCTCTTTGACCTCTAACAACGTCTGGAACCAACAGTTTTTCCCATTGGAGCCAAGAAGACTGGTACGTGACTGGAACCTGAATGCCGGAACTGTTTCAGAAGTGACTGGTCTGTTGGCCCCAAAGAACAGGGCTAAACTCCGCCTCAACATACGTTACCATAAAGGGTCAAATTTGAAGCCCTCCAAACAGAGCCTGCCAAGCTAACATTCCTAAATCCATTCCCTTGCTCTCCGATCCCATAAATTTGCCCAGACCCCAAACTGGGGAGAGAGATTTGAGCGAGCTCCTATCTGCCTGCTGGCTGGTTGTGTGCATCAGGAAGGGAGCCCATTTGCTTGATAAAAATATTCTATAACTCAAAACTGTGTATGTTGTGAAGAATCATTCCTATCTTTGTCTATTTTCTTCTCCTTAAAAGTTTGAAGGCATCATAATCATTTTTATGTAATTCTAACCTATGCTTTTAACCTGATTATGGCATATTTGTGATTTAATACTAAATTTGATCAAAGGTTTCCATAAAAATTAATAATACTTTAGGTTATGAGCTTAATACAGTGTGTGATCTATAGTAGGATTCAAAAAAGGCAGTATTATAATTATTGTAACAAATTCATTATCAACATTTATTTGGCATGCAATTTTAAAGCACTGACTGGATAAATAGACCCAAATCTCTGTTTTCAGTCCTTCAGCATGACCTCAGAATCTCAGTCAAGGTAAGCACTAACGCGCTGGACTTTTGGGGGTAAGTGTTGTGCCAGGCAGGAATGCTGGTGGAGAAATGAGTGGTAGCTGTAGAAATCCTGATCAGTGAATTTATAGTTTCTAATCATCTTTCCTTTTTTCCTAACACACTTCTCTCACTGCTTGCCAGCCGGTGGACTCTTAAGTCCCACTCCTCTTCAGAGACCTGCTTAACAACAAACCTAACCTCGCTTTTGTCTTTCCCCCATGCTATTCCCATTTATGACTTTAAATTTTCAGTGATCCATACCATACACTCTATATGTGACAAACGAGCTCTCTTTTTCCCTACAAAGCTATTTAAATTCTCACATCGTTCTAAATGGTTTTATTTCACTTCCACAGAACACTTCTTGTATTTCGAATGGGGTCCTTGAAAGGGAAAGGTCACAAAAGCCGTACTTTTCCTTTCCTCTTTATTTTTCTTCAACTATAAAAGCATGTGGGATCTAGATGGTAGCGGGTCCTCTCTTGAAAATCTATTCTGTATTGGAGGAATTTCATGTCAAATGATTTTGTCAACAGAATCTGGCACCCTCCTGGGCTATGTTGGGTGATTATAGCGGAATACAGTTCAGAAACATTCTGGGAAAGCAATCACTTCTGCATTGTCTAGCGCACAGAGTCTGTACTCCACTGGCGCCTCTAGCTCACAGTTCTCACCTGCTGGCTGTCATTTTTAAGAAGGGCCTTGATTGCAAATGGCCTTAGCTGCTGGGTAGCTCTGGAGCTGTATATTTTTCTGTTTTTAGTCTACTTTTTTCTACCTTCCTGTTGCTTTTGATTCCCAAAAAAGAAAAAATGTCAATACGTACATACATATCTACGTATCCACACATATTCACTTTATATTGTCTTAAGAATTTGAATTATGATATATTTATATGATTAACAAAGTAAAAATAAAGTTTTTCTTTATTTTTTCCAATTTTATAAAACCAATGCTTTATTTTGTTTGACCCACTTCAACCTAAGTTAATTCAATTCCCTTTTAATACATTTAGAAATCACAAAGCTTCCCGAATCTCCCTCAACATTTTTTTAGACTTGTAGGTAGAAAACATACTCAACACTGTAGCAATGCAACTAGGTCAGATAGAAACTCCCTGGAGGAAGTAGGAAATGTATCTATCATTTTCATACACTTATTACTAGGAGCCCATCTGAAATCTTATTAGTGCCGAGTATGGGTTTTTTTTTTTTTTTATTTCCCTTCCCTTTGGCTAATGACTTATTTACATATTGACTCATTCCATGGGATTTTGGGGGAGAAAAAACAATAAATGGGCATTCGACTAGAAAATAAAATAGCATTCAAAAGTGTATTCTTATGAAAATCCTTCTCTTGTTGCATTAACAATTTGAAATGATTATTGTGTCATGAAATAATCACTAAGTGACATACGGCTCCTTAATCAGTATTGTTCACTGCTGGCAGGATCATAGAGTCATTGGACTTGCAAATGCAGGCCTTAACTTATGGTGGCTTAGTGTAATGTATGAAAATCGGAGATGGGGTGTTTCAAACCAGGAAAATTTAACTTTGATTTTACATGCATGAATAGTACTGGCCTGTATAACAAAATGAAAGCTATTACTCCTTTTTCTCCTATTATTGTGAGGTTTGCTTAGGATTTTTTGTGTGAGATTTTATATGAAATGAAAGACAGATATTGAACCCCTTTTTACAAATTGTATGTATTTAAAGATAATTGTGCTAATGACGTAGCTAACCTTGTTATAGTGTTGATCCTAAACCATATTCCCCATATTATTTATAGAAAAGTGTCTCTCTTCAGCAAATACCAGCTCACAATATTGGTCTGCCATAAGGACAAACGTTATCAGAAATGGAAACACTGTTTTTGATTAAGGATATTATCTCCATAAAATCAAAACTTTTAACTGAATACAGTAAGTATTAGAAGAAATTAAAATATTATCTTTCCCTAATAACTTGGTACCAAGTACAGGATTGTCATTTTTTTAAAGGCAACTATATTACCAATATCAATAGCTTTCACAAATAGATACTATTGAGATGATATATTGAAGATTATTTCAATAAAACAACATTGTGTGTGTATGTGTGTGTGTGTGTGTGTGTGTGTGTGTGTGTGTGCGCATATGTAATATATATTGCAGATGAATAGGAGCTGCCAAGGCGTGGATTTTTCTCTGTTTATAGCAGAACATAAGTTCTTAGATAATAACCAACTTGCTCTTTTTAGCAATGTACTATTTAGCACTATATTTATATATATTAATACTTGAACTTATTAATCTGCTTTGTTCTTATAAAACCATTTGGGAGAAAGAGAAATAAGAGCAATTTTCCTTCTTTTACAGATAGAACTATAAAAGTGATTATGATAATACCTCAAAATTGCCTAAATTAAATTGTTGTCAAGAAATATTTTTTGATATATACTGTGCATTCTGAACATACACTTGCTTTCACATGTTTATGTTATCTAAATCGTTGTTATAACACCTTAGATTGTCACTTTCTGATTTTTTTAGAAAAATAAATGTCTCACAGAGGTTAAGTGACTTTCAGAAATTCAAACAACTCCTTGGTGAAAGCCTTAACATTATAATACAGTTCTCCCTTCTTTTCGAATGCGTTTTCCATGTCTATTGCAAATTGAAGAGAATAAAATTAATCCCAAATGAGAATATATCAGCTATTTCTATGATAAACAAAGACTATATTTCCATTACAATCTCTGGACACAAATACTGTTCCCTGGATTTGTTTCAGGACCACAGTTTGGCAGTCTCAGTCTTACCTGTGACTGATAACAAATCAAGATTGCCGGTACAGTAAGCTTTACTTCTAAGCTTAAGGAAGAGAAAGAAATAAGAAATCTGTGAACTCATAGCTTTATATTATTAATTCTATTTATTTCTAACTAATGACTCCGTACTTCAGAAAGATTTATCATGTCTTCAGTAGCACTTGTGCACACAATTCATGGAGTACTGATCGTGTGCCCCTTAAAACACCTTTCTTTTTCTGAGTGTCTTTTGCCTCTTCAGTTAGAATATGAGCTTTTTGATACCAGAGATATATTTTATGCTCTTTGCCATTTATAGTGCACCAGGACAAAGCCTCTACCTAGCATTTTCCGGATTATTTTCTGATTTTTTTTTTATTATTTTATTTATTGGGTTTGACTTGACTTAATATTTGAAAACGTTGCATCAGAAGCATTGTTATTTTCTTTTTATTATGTATGTCCAAATAAAATTATTTAAATAATATCACCTATTTCTCCCATGATAATTCTCTGCATCTGAGCTAATTTTAATAATTTTTTAATTCCTAATTTTCTTAATTTTAATAATAAAACTTCAATTTAACATTCTTTTGCTTCACTAGTACTTTATTCATGTAACAATTCATCAAATCCTATCAGAAATGGATCTATTCATTTACCAAAACTTTTATATGTATCTTCAGAGATCACATTCTCCCCTCACATTTTAATTAAACAAATCACTGCTACCTCAAAAATTGCATTTTAGTGCATATTTTTATAGATTGTAATTATACATTTTCAAACCAGTATTCATATTTTCTTTCATTAAATGCCTCATGTTTATTTATAAACCATTTCTTACAATTGCATTTTAGGCATATCTTTGAATAAATTATATTTTTTTGGACATATTGTCCTGGATGGGCCTCTCTTCGGTTATCTTGCTTCTATTTTATAAAATAATGTGATGTTTTATTTATGGGAGAAAAATGTCCAGTGATACTTTTGCACCTTCACAAATAATGTCATGAAGATATTCTATTTTTCTCAACAGAAGGCTTTAGCTGTTATGTTATGATTATTATTCATAGTCTATTAATTTTCAAGTATAGTGCGAGATAGAAGTTTCTTTTTAAAAAATATGAGTACACAGTTGCTTCAGCACCATTTGTTGAAAATAATTTTTGTTTCTCCATTGACTTGCTTTGGCTACTGGGTCAAAATCATTAGATGCTTATATATGAGCTTTTAGAATTTTTTTTCTTTTATTCCATTCATTTATAGTCTTTTCTTTCACCAGCACCACAATATCTTGATTACCACAAATTTATAGTTATCTTGAAGTTAAATAGAGTAAGTCTTCCAAATCTGTCTGTCCTTTTTCAAAATTATTTTGCTTTTTTTCTATATAAATTTTAGAAACAGCAAGTCAATTTCTTAAAAATATTATTGCTAGGATATTGAGATTGCATTAAGTCTATATATCAATTTGGGAAAAATTCAAATATTCATAAAATAAAGTCCTTTTATCTACATACATGGTATATCTTTCTATTTCATTGGATCTTTTTTATTTCTCTTCTCTCTCTAAAATACTCTTAGAATCAAATCAAATGATCTTTCAGGGAAAAAGTCTTGCACATTTTTCATTAAATTTACCATGAAGTATTTTATGTTTTTTGAATGCTACTTTAAGTCATACTTTAAAAATTTTTGTTTTGTCAAGTGATTTTTAAATATCATTAATAACTTAGTGTCTTAGTTCATTGTAGTTGCCATGATAAAATATCACAAACTGGGTAGCTTATGAACAAAAAAGATTTTTTTGTCACAGTTCTAGAAACTGGACAGCCCAAGATCAAGGTGCCCGTAGATTCAGTGTCTGGCGAAGGCCATTTTCTGGTTCATAGAGGACATCTACCTGTGATCTCACATGTCAGAAGGGACAAGACAGCTCTCTGAGGCTTTATTCCATAAGGGCACAAATCTTATTCGTGAGGACTCTGCCCTCATGCCCTACTCATCCCCTAAAGATCCCACCTCCCAATACCATCACACTGGTGATTAGGGATCAGCACATGAATTTGGGGGACACGTACATTTGGACCATAGCATTTAGTGACCTAAATTGTTGCTGAATTCACTTATTGGCTCTAGTAGACTCTTTGTAGATTTCTTTAATTTTATTTTTCCCATTGTTAATTGATGGCATTAAGAGAGAGAATAAACTTTTGTGTATTGACATTGCGTCCTTCAACATTGGTAAATTCACTTTTAATCCTAATAGGTATTTTTTCTTGATTTCTTACAATTTTCTCCTTTTTTTGTATTTTTTAATTTTCAAATATTAAGGAGGTATAAATGTTTTTGTTACATGTATTACACTGTATAATGCTGAATTCAGGGCTTTCAGTGTGCCCACCACCTGGACAGTGTTCATTGTACCCGATAGGTAAGGTTTTCAACATCACCTCTCTCCCATCCTCTTCCTTCTTAGTTTCTAATGTCTTTTAAGTCTCTTTGTGCCCTTGTGTACTTATCATTTAGCTCCCACATACTAGTGAGAACATATGGTGTTTATTTTTCCATTCCTGAGATACTTCACTTAGGATAATGGACTTGGTTTCTTAACGATTTTCTACATACACAATAGGTCATTTGAGAAAGACAGTTTATTCCTTTCTTTCTAATCTCTGTATCTCTTATTTCTTTTCCTTACCTTCTTATACTAGACAGTATTTCCTCACAATGTTGAATTAAAAAGTGAGAGGAAAATTCTTTGCTATGTTCCTAATTTTAAGGGAGAAATATACACTATTTATTATTAAGTATGACATTAGCTACAGAAGTTTTTAATCACTTTATTCATTTAAGGATATGTCCTTCTATTTCTAGTTTGATGAGAGATTTTCCATCAGTGGATATTGAATTTTTGTATTTTTTTTAATAAACTGAAGTGACCACATAATATTTTTCTTTTTTATTAATGTAATGTGGTAATTACATTAAATGACTTTTGTAAACTTTTGTATATTAGATTAATCTTATTGGGGTAAACCGTATTTTCTTGTACTGTTTTTTATATATAGCATCCAATTTGCTAATACTATTAAAAGAATGCTTGCATTTTATTCATGAGATATCTGTCTTTAATTTTCTCTTCATGAGTATCTTTGTTTGGTTTTGGAATCAAAGATATATTTGTCTAATAAAATAAATTCAAAATACTTTTTATCTCCTATTAATATAATTTGTATGACACTGTTTTTATAATTTTCTTAAATGCTTGGAATTCACTAATAAAGTCACATTGTCCTAGAGTTATCTTTGTGGAAATGTTTCATAATTAAAAATTTAATTTCCTTAATATATATAATGCTATTCAGATTTTCTATTTCTTCTTGTGCCAGTTATGTCTTTCAAATAATTGTTCCATTTTTAACTAAGTTGTTGAAATTATTCAAAGTTTTTAATTATATTCTCTTATTATTTGGTTTGACTTCCATAACATTGTTCCTTATCTTGGTATTAATAATTTATGGGTTCTATCTTTCCAGAGGATTGCAAATTCTATTAGTTTTTTCAAGAATCAGCTTTTTACTTTGTTGACACTTTACTTTTTGTCCATTTTCAGTCTCAATGACATTCAGTCTTATCTTTATTTTCTCTTTTTTCTAGTTCCATAAGTTTTAGGAATAAGTCATGAATTTTATAATATATTTTTACTTTTTAAACGTCATTATTAATTGCTTTAAATTACCCTGTAATAGATACATCAGCTGCATTCCACAAATTTTGATAATTTGTGTTTTTCCTTTTATTCATTTCCAACTATTTTCTAATGTCCTTTCTAATTTTCTTTTCTTTTTGTTTCTTGACCCATGGTCATTTAGAGAATGTCGGTTACTTTTCACAAATTTGGTGCCTGTCAAAATACCTTTCTCTTATTGATTTCTTTTTTAATTGCAATGTGGTCCAAGAACATACTCCCTGTTGATTTCTGTCCTTTAAAACTTATATTAGCATATTTTGTTATATTTTTACCTACATACTATAGTTTTGATGTCGTCATAAATGGCATTTCTTTTTAAATTTCAAAATAAATTTCTTTTTGGTATACAACAATGGGAGGAAGGAAGAAAGAATTGGAACATTCAATAACATTGCCAAGTTTTCTCAATTTGATCTATGGATTTAACAAATTCTCAATCAAAAACCCAGCATGCTCTTTTTGTAGATAACCCGTTGAAAAAATGATTCGATATTTATATGGAAAGGCAGAGATACTAAAATAATTGAAACAATTCTTCGAAAGGAAAATGAAGGTACAAGACTTACAATACCTGATTTTAAGACATGTTATGACGTTCGATAATCAAAAATGTTCATTATTGACAAAAAGATAGAAATACTGATGAATGGAACAGAATAGAAACTGCAAAAATAGACTCACACCAATGCAGTCAACTGATTTTTGTCAAAGGCACAAAGGAAAGTCACTGAGACAATTGGATATTCACAGGCAAAACAAAACGACACATACCTCATGCCACATGCAAAAATTAACTCAAAATGAATCATAGTCCTAAATGTAAGAGTATAAAGCTTCCAGAAGAAAATTCAGAACAAAACTTATGTTACCTAAGGCTTGATGACCATAAGTTTTTTAAACACAATATTAAAAGTTTGATCCATGAAAGAAAGTAATGATAAATAAGATTTTATACAAAATTCAAAAATATATTGCTCTATGAAGAACACAGTTACAAGACTGAAAAGACAATTCGTAAACTGGGAGAAAATATTTGCAAATAACATATCTGATAAAGGACTTCTATCCAATTATTAAACAGGGAAAAGATCTAAATAGACTCTTCACTGATAATTCCAAAAGCTTCCGGGGATCAGAGCAACAGTAACCTTTATTCATTGCTGGTGGGAATACAAAATGGCACTTTGCATGGTAGTTTGGCAGTTTGTTACAAAACGTAACTTAGATTTATCATTCAGTGTAGCAATCATGTTCCTAGATACTTACTCAACTGACTTGAAAACTTCTGCCCACAAAAATGAACGCACAGGAATGTTTTTAGCAGCTTTATTCATAATCGCCAAACATTTGGAGCAACCTTCAAATAATATCCTTCAGCAGATGAATGGATAAACAAACTATGGTACATCCATAGAATGGAATATTATTCAACTATGTTATTTTATAGTGTCCCACAAATCTTGCACGCTCTGTTCTATTTTATTTACTCTTTTAGCTTTGGTATTTCAATTTGGACACTTTCTATTTACCTGTATTTAGGTAACTGGTTCACTGATTCTTTGCTATGCACAATCTGCTGATAAGCTCATCAGAAAAATTTTTCATTTCTGTTACCATATATTTCATATCTAGCATTTCCCTTTGACTTTATCCTTTGTAATATCTATCTGTACTGATAGTTCCCATCCGTTCCTGCTTGCTGTCATCTGCCTTCTGCACAAGGAGCTTTAACATATTTATCATAGTTACTTTCATAAAATAGCTGGCCTTTTCCATAAGATCCTTTAACATTTTTATTATGGTATTTTAAAATCCCTGACTGATAATTCCCACATCTCTTGACCTCTAATATGAGTCCCATTTTCTTTCTTCATCATTTGTCTAATACATTTTGCTTAAATTCCAGACAATTTGTGAAAAACAGATACCGAAGTAAATATTTATGTCAAGAAAAAAGAGGACATTCCGTCTTCTGAGGCAACCTATTCTATACTTAGGTTAGGTCTAGAATTGTTGTTTCTTTAGTTAGATTTAGTTCACTCCAAGTTTCAACTTATTTGAGAGTGTTTTCAGAATCTTTGCTTCTACAAACTTGGGATCTGAGTTCCTGCACCATTTCTCTGTTTTCTTGTCTCAGACTTCGTGCTCTTGCACCTTGGAGAGTTTTATTCCATCTTTTTTTCCTCATACCCAGCCACAGCTGGCTTCTGCCTCATGCTTACTGTAAGACCCAGAGAGCCTGTGGGGATTCTCTCGTTTTGTTCATAGTCCTCAGACATCAGTGATCTCTGTGCACCAACACCTTAGGGATTACTCACACCTCTCCTCCAGCCATAGACAGATGCTTCCTCATACTCAGTATAAGGCATGAATGGCCCAAAGGCTTTTTCTCGATTATCCTGCTCTGCCCTCACAGTTTAGCAAGCCGAACTCCCTCCCCCCACATACTGAATACCTGAAGTGCCTGTGGATTTCTCTCAGTTCTACTCTCCTCCCCTTAGACTTCAGCAGCCCACACACACCTGAACCTCCCATGGAATCTGTCTCAGCTCTCCTATGCTGCTAGCAATCTCTCTCATGAATGCTAAGTGAAGCTTGTGGAAGAAAGTTGGCAGGTCATTGCAGATTTTCTTTCTCTCTGACTCCTAGGGAGTCTAAACTGTCATACCAACCCATTATTAGTATTTCACAACTTATTGAAAGTGCAACTGTTTTCTCCTTAGTCACAGATGTAGTTGCTTTTTCCCTTCTTTAGCTGTTGCACCAGGGATAAAATCATTATGGGTCACTTCTGTTCCAGGTCAGGCAAATTACTTTGTGGGTTATAATTTAGTAGGTTTCCTTGCATGTATATATTTCTACTGATCTTAAGAAACTATGACTTTAAGGTTCTCATTGTTTGAGTGAAAGGAATATCCCCTTGCAACTGTCTCTGTAAAGTGTAAGTGGAAACAGAAGACTTTACCAGTTATTTTTAAGGGATTAGTTCCTTCAATATTACCTTTGAAAAATGATTAATGAAAGATGTTTTGATTTTAGGATATTAAGAATTTTGAACATATAAAATAAGCAAAGATTATCTGTACTACAAATAATGTATTTTACTGAACAGCATGAACAAAGGTCAACCCATGATCTGCCTCCAGCTCTGGCTGACCAATGATGTAAAGAGAAGTCTTGGCACATGTCCTCAGTTGGAAAGAAAGGAAGGAGTTCTACAGTCCAATATTGAAGAGGCCAAACATCAAGATACGATATAGCCCATCTCTGATCTTGTTCTTCATTTATAATAAATAGCATTTGACTTTCTCCTAAAAAAAATATGCTTTGAATTTCAATAATATATAAAATTAATTTATTTTATTTAAAAAAGTTTATTGCCTTTAATTTCTCTATAAATATTGAGATGCCCACCATTGGGGTGTCTCAGAAGGATACATAATTTCTAGGTCTTGGGTTTAGCAAGTTCCAAATCATGATCCTAAATTACAGCAGCTAAAGTAACATATATGGCTAACTGCTAAGAGAATATTCTGATTTTCCACCAAGAGTTAACAGCAAAATTTCCCCATCTTTAAAACTAGAAAAATATTGCTATGGAACTAAGAGAAGATTAAGAATTCTGAAGTGTAATTACAAAAGTCCAGGCGAGATTAAGATAATTGTGGGAACAAAACAGGTCACATGAAATACAAACATTTATCACTTAAGCCTAATCCTTGGGATAATGGAAAATTAGTGCAATTCATTGAAATAATAGTGTCTATTTCATCGACCTTATATATTTAAAGTTAAAGGAAGCAAAATAGTATGCTTGACATAACCTGAATATAAAATATATGCATTTTAAGACATAATTACCTTGAATATAAGCTTGAAAACTTCAGATTGATAAATTCTGAAGTACTAATAGTTGTATCATTATAATCAGTATTATTCAATAAATTCCAAAATGCACATAATCATCCAAATGTAGTAACGAGTTGGTATTACTAGCTTAAATATTTCAACAATGTATTGCTAGCTTGAAAATGCATAATTGCCCAATTAATCAGAAAAATTCTAAGTTACAAATTAACAACCAGATAATTCAGAAACAGAAGAAAAACAAATTCTTTATTAAATCCGAGTGTAGATATACCATAAATGTTGACTGAAAACTACATTTGATATTAAAAATCACTGATGAATTAATTGTTCAATATGAAAGGACTAATTATAACTGTAATATGGATAAAAGGGAAAGGAAAAACTGAATGTTATTAAGTAATTACTGTGTGCCTGGCACTGTTACATCAGAACTTTATTTACTTATCACAAGGTGCGTTTTATGGAACTTGTGGCTCAGAGGTCAGTATCTCATACTTAGTCAAACACTAGTGGGGCTTAGTGTCAAAATCAGGTATGATTGACTTCTAGTTCCATGTTCTAAGGAAAAAAAATGGAAGTGATAGGATCAGAAGGATAAGAAGAAGCCTAACTTCAAAGATAATAAGTTTTCTGTAAAACCACAGAGAGCAGACATCAGAATGAGGACAGCCATCAAACAATACAATTCTCTCAGGGACCATAAAATCAGTTCTTGACCGCAGAGAAAGGAATACAAACAATCTTGCAGCTCTACACACGGGTTGTCTAGCAGTGAAACAACTTAGGCAGGGATTTAAAATATTACCAAATCACTGAGGGCTGTGGCTGGAAGCATCAATCACAGGAGGCATAAAAATGCCTCACAGTTGAGCCTAGGGACTCTTTATAAAATAAAGTTTGGTTAAAACATAGCTAGAGATAAGCAAATAGCTTAAATATCCTCCAGCAATGCTCAAGGCAATGAAAGAGTTGACTGTGTTCATATACAAGCTCCAAGATATTCAAGTAGTAGTGAGATTGGCAATTGTAAGATGTAGAATGGCCCTGAAATACCAACCAGCTGGAAAAGGCAGCAACCTTCTACTATTCCAAATGGTTGTCTTCCTGAAACTACTTTTTGCCCCTGGATATCCTTTATGAAATTAACCAAGAATTAACTTCATATGCATTAACTTTGCAAACTCAGTCCACAAGCCATAATCTTTATAATATACAATATCTTAAAGAAATGTCTACATTTGGATACCAGCTCTTATTTACGCCATTAAAATGTAGATTTTGATCAGAAAAATTGAGAGCTTTTTATCTTGGCTATGTCATATGATAAAGGACAAAATTGCCTGGAAGTGGAAATTTTGAAAATTAGAATTCAAACAGATAGATAAATACATACACATGTATATGAAGTCAATTACCAAATTAACTAGAAATTATCCTATCATGCTGAAAAATTTATAATATAGCTATGAAATATAGATGTTTAAATGCTATTTTATAAGAAGGATTATTTTCTTTGCAAGCTCTGCCTATAAAAATAAGCAATATAGGTCAGTAGGTTTGTTTTAAAATACAATGTTGCTTCAAAATATAACCCAGAAGAAATTCTAATAAGTTATTGGCATAGTTTATTTTTTCTTTCATAGAGAACTTAATAAAAATGATAATTAGCAGATCTATGAATATATTTGTGAAGTTTTATTTTTTAACTGTAGTGTATGATTTTCCTACAAGTAACAGAGAAACCAGTCAAGAAGCAAGAAAACTTTATTGTGCTTAATGAGAACCTAAAGTAAAGCAGCTACTCTTTTCATCATGTGTCTCAATAAAATCAGAAATACAAGTCAGCATGATTATTAGTTAAGACACTAGTTTTTTTTTTTTATTTCAGCATATTACGGGGGTACAAATGTTTAGGTTACACATATTTCCCTTGCCCCATCCGAGTCAGAGCTTCAAGCGTGTCCATCCCCCAGACAGTATACACCACACCCATTAGGTGTGTATATACCAATTCCCTCCTCTCCCTCCCATCTGCTCGACACTCAATGAATGTTATTACTATATGTGCACTTAAGTGTTGATCAGTTAATACCAATTTGACGGTGAGTACATGTGGTGCTTGTTTTTCCGTTCTTGTGATACTTCACTTAGTAGAATGGGTTCCAGCTCTCTTCAGGATAATACAAGAGGTGCTGTATCACCATTGTTTTTTGTGGCTGAGTAGACCTCCATGGTATACATATACCACATTTTATTAATCCACTCATGTATTGATGGGTACTTGGGTTGTTTCCCAGCAATCCCATTACTAGGCATCCACCCAAAAGAACAAGAGACATTCTATAAAAAAAGACTAGTTTTGGATTTAAGGGACAGGAAACTCAAAATAAAATTGGGTGAAAAATTTGGAAGTTTAGTTCTTTATTACACAATAATCAAGATACGTGGGCCATGGCTGGAAAGGTGCTCCACAGAATTGGAGCTCTAGCATCCTCCTACCTTGTTGCACCATTTTTGTAGAGCTTCCATTTCCAATTCACCTTATGGTATAGAAAGAATGCTTTAGCTAGCCCTTCAGTCTAGACAATAATAGAATAAATTAGAGAGAAAAAAAATCAGAAGTTGCATGACTTTGGTCAGAATTTAACAACCTGACAGCAACTAGCATCAAGAAAAGTTGGTACATATAGACATTTCAAGCAGCCATGAGCACAGCTAAAATTCAGAAAGTCTGCTATTAAACAGTGGGATAGCTGTTTCTATTACAATATTTCTGCAATTTTCTTGTTTTTCCCTAAGATGTCAAATGATTGCCACAGCTTCAGCCATTACATAGTTAGAAGACATATTATTCAAGGACAGGAGGCAGGAGAGGCAAGAGCTATCCCCACATACTATCCTCATTATCTGAGAAGATATTCCTTTCTCAGTGCTCCCTAGAGAAACCTTCAGTTACAGCTCATTGGGTAGTACTAGGTCATGTGCCCAGCTCTGCATGCAAGGACAGTTGTGAAAGCAAGGATCTGTCAAGAATAAGAAGATCGACTTAAATGACCAAGACCTATAATAATTAATCCTCTTAGACTGTGCACATTGGCACCAAAACACAGTTAGAGTACTGTTGGTAAGCAAAATTGGAGGATAGCTACTAGTTAAGCAAGAAGTATTTGCTATTATAACAATGTTTGGGGTGTGCTGTTAAAAATTCAATGACAGCTGGGCGCGGTGGTTCACGCCTGTAATCCTAGCACTCTGGGAGGCTGAGGTGGGAGGGTTGTTTTAGCTCAGGAGTTTGAGACCAGCCTGAGCAAGAGTGAGACCCCATCTCTACTAAAAAAAATAGAAATAAATTAGCTGGACAACTAAAAATATATAGAAAAAATTAGCCGGGCATGGTGGCACATGCCTGTAGTCCCAGCTACTCGGGAGGCTGAGACAGTAGGATCGCTTGAGCCCAGGAGTTTAGGTTGCTGTGAGCTAGGCTGATGCCACGGCACTCTAGCTGGGGCTGCAGAGTGAGATCTGTCTCAAAAAAAAAAAAAAAAAAAAAAAAAATCAATGACATCTTGTATTTTTTTTAAATTTCAGAATATTACAGGGGTACAAATGTTTTGGTCAAATATAAATATTAACCTTTTAGAACACTAAATAGGTTTGATGAATAAACATGTGAGGCAGCCTATTCTAAAAACTTTGGCCCAAAACAGGCAAATTGTTGAGAAATCATTTTCTTTTTTATTCCAGAGTCATTGCAAAAATAAATAAAAGACCCCAAAATGTAATTTGAGAACTTCAATGTGAGAAAATTCTACAAACACAAATAAAATTTAAATAAAACTCGGGAAAAAATTCAATGACATAATAAAGCCAAAAATAAAATGTTTAGCACAAATGTTCAGTTTTGGAAAGTGGTATTAGACAATGGAAAGAAAATGAAAGGAAGAAAGAAGGAAGGAATGGACGAATGGAGGGGGAGAAAGGAGACCACATTTTTTAAAAATGTACAAATGTTTCTTCAATTAAGTAGGAAGCCAAAATATATTATAAACTATTTAGAATTGAATAAAACTAAGACTATAACATTTAAGAATATTATATAAAATGCAGCTGAAATTTTTCAGAATAAAATTAAGTCTTAAATGTTTTAGGAGAAAGTAAGAGAATAAAAAATAAATAACCCAAGCATTCAATTTTAGAAGTAACAATAATAACAACATATCAAATCAAAACAAAAGAAAAAATATCCAAAGATGAAAGTGAAAATTAATTATTTAGAGAGTACAATTCAAGAATTCTTTAGAAATAGACATCTATTAATCAGGAATAAATATTAATAGAAACCCCCTTATTAACAATTAACAAGGAAATAATGCCCCCAATCATCAATTATTGTTGGCATTATTCTAATAAATATGATAAGAAAATTAGAGAATTTAGTCACCTAAACAATTAAATGTTAATAATTATGATAACTTTTATTATTACTACTAACAGAAAATATATTAACTAATATAGTATTCAAATTTATCAGAGAATGCAAGATATACCATATACAGTCCCATACCCGTGTGATACACTATAGCTCTATAATACTATCAGAAATAACTGATTTTTTAAAAGTAGTATTAAGGTACTTTACCCACAATAAGAGTAAAATAAACAGCATTAATTTACGAGAATTTTATGAAGAAAATAATAAATCTCTATTTACAAACATAAAACAAGACTCGAATAAATAGCTATCACATATTTCTAGATAAAAAGAATAACCATGGAAAGCATTTTATTTCTCTTCAAATTTGTATAAATACAGTAGAATTAAGTTTTTATCACCCATTAAAACCTGAGTAAATCAACTTCTTCAGAATGTAAGATTAGCAGTGTTTCTGAAATTCAAATTGGAGATGCCAAGAAGACCTCAAATAAACAGCTAATCTGAGAATCAACAAAAAGTCTTGCAAGCCTAGCAATTTCAAAAGACATGCATTAAAAAATCATGGTTAGTTTGATCAGGTCCCATTTATTTGTTTTTTTTTTTTTATTTCAGGATATTATGAGGGCACAAACATTTTGGTTACATTTTATGTCTTTGCCTCGCCCAAGCGAGGATTAGCGGCATGCCCTTCCCCTCTGCAATGCTCACTGCGTCCATTAGTTGTGAGTTTACCCCCCCTCCCCCAACCCCTAATGGATTTATTTTTTTGTTGTTGTTCTGCACAGGAAGGAAACTGTCACAAGAGCAAACAGACAACCTACAGAATGGGAGAAAATATTAGCATGCTACACATCCTATAAAGGGCTGATAACTAGAACTCAGGAAAATCAGCAAGAAAAAATGAAACAACACTATCAAAAAGTGGGCAAAGGACATGAACAGCAACTTTTCAAAAGAAGATAGACTCATGACCAAGAAACATATGAAAAAATGCTCAACATCTCTAATCACCAGGGAAATGCCAATCAAAACCACAATAAAATATCACTTATCTCTAGTGAGAATGGCGTTCATCAAAAAGTCCCCAAAAAATAAATGTTGGCGTGGATGTGGAGAGATGGGGACACTCACACACTGCTGGTGGGACTGCAAACTAGTACAACCTGTGTGCAAAGTAATATGGAGATACCCCAAAGAGCTACAAGGAGAACTACCATTTGATTCAGCAATCCCATTACTGGGCTTCTACCCAAAGGAAAAAAAAGACATTCTATAAAAAAGACATCTGTACTCGAATGTTTATAGCAGCATGATTCACAACTGCAAAGATATGGAAACAATCCAAGTGTCCACCAATACACGAGTGGATTGTCTATGGCCATACCACCCTGAACTCGCCCAATCTCATTTTATCTCAGATTAATAAAATGTGGTATATGTATACTATGGAGTTATATTCAGCCACAAAAAACACTGGTGATCTAGCAGCTCTTGGAGCCCGTTCTACTAAGTGAAGTATCACAAGAATGGAAAAACTAGCACCACATGTACTCACCACCAAATTGGTATTAACTGATCAACACTCATGTGCATATATAGTAGTAACATTCACCTGGTGTTGGGCAGATGGTGGGGGCAGGGAGAGGAGGGGATGAATATATGCACACCTAATGGGTGTGGTGTGCACCATCTGGGGGATGGACACACTTGAAGCTCTGACTAGGGTGGGGCAAGGGCAATATATGTAACCTAAGCATTCATACCCCTGTAATATGCTGAAATAAAAATAAATAGATAGATAAATAAGGAAAAAAATCATGGTTAGGCAAAATAATCTAACAGCACCCTCACACACATGCAGAGCAATGAAAATGACAAGTTCAACTGATCTGTATTTCATGTAATAATTTGAGAAAGAGCTGCTGTTCACAGTAGGTAGTTCAAGGTTGAGAAGCTATAAAGATTATTTTCAATAGTGGCTAATAGTTCCACTGAGCCAAGACAGATAAACTAACTCATTAAAAATAAATTTAATGTAATACCAATGCAATTGTAAGGCAATTTTTTTAAAGTTGAAACATTTATTCTAAAGTTAATTTGGAAAAGTAAATATGTAAATTTCAGGGAATAATTTTTTCTACCAGTTAAATTTAGAAGTATTCTGTAAAGATATTGTAAATAAAATATAGAGTGCAAGGCAAATAGATCAATGGACCAAAATGGAAAGTAGGGGAATAAATTCATCAGGAAATGTAGGATTTGATGAAGTATTGAAGGTCTGTACATGTTCATAAAATAGTGTTGGCATAAATGACTATAAATTTGTAAAAAAAGCATCAATTATATGTTACACCATAAAAACAAAACTCAAGTGCTAAATGAATGTTTCATAACCAAACAAAACATAGGTAAATTTTTAAAAGTTATCACAAATATTCTGGGGGAAGTTTTCTCTAGGCATGATTTGATCAGCCACAAAGGAGATACAGTAAACAGACATAAATTACTAGACCCCAGTGCTCTGTAAGAAAGCTCAAGGCAAATCTTTGCAGGAGAAGCAACTCATGCCTGTTTCTTCTTCTGGAGCATAATAATTTGAAATATTCATCAACCATTTAAAATACATACGAATGAGTTCTTCTTTAAAATTCAGAAATCTATAATTTTTCCCTTTTCATCTTAAACTTGTGTTTCCATTCCACTTCCACCACCAAATTGCACAGCAATATAATATCACTTTATGCCCATCTTGTCACAAAATATATATATACTCTAAACTTTATTTATTTATTTATTTATTTATTTTTGCGACAGAGTCTCACTCTTTTGCCAGGGCTAGAGTGCCATGGCATCAGCCTAGCTCACAGCAACCTCAAATTCCTGGGCTCAAGCAATCCTGCTGCCTCAGCCTCCCGAGTAGCTGGGACTACAGGCATGCGCCACCATGCCCGGCTAATTTTTTCTATATGTTTTTAGTTGTCCGATTAATTTCTTTCTATTTTTAGTAGAGACGGAGTCTCGTCTTGCTCAGGCTGGTTTCGAACTCCTGAGCTCAAACAATCCGCCCGCCTCAGCCTCCCAGAGTGCTAGGATTACAGGCATGAGCCACCGCGCCCGGCCTAAAATTTATTTTTTATAAAAATTTTATATAATAAAATTTTATTATATGACTTTTAGTGAATTTTTTCTCTTTTGGGTTGAGTTGTATTATGATTTTTGTTAGATAATTAATATCTACTAACAATTAATATGCATATGCATATGCATATTACAAACTTAATAAATAATTTTAACTTGAAATAGTTTTTTTCATAATGCATATCTTAATGAGATTAGTAAAGCTATTTTTCAATGACTGATCTTATCCATGCATAAATGAGTTATTATTAGAATATGCCAGTTTATAATCAATTCTATTTATGCTTTTCATTTTATTACTTGAAATATTAAGAAAATTTGTTTATGTGTATGAGCTGATGGAATGAAAGGGATTTTGTTTTAATAATGTCACTCAATTTGAACTCCTTCAGAATTTCATGGCGAAATAACAAAATAGTGTTGAACTCCTTCAGAATTTCATGGTAAAATGACAAAATAGTGTGTGATCAAAAATTATTATTTATTATGAATCAGTTGGCAAGTAGATTGTCGTCCTTCAAATTTCATGAAAGCAAAGAATGTGAATCATACGAACTACAAAATACTTTTTAAAAGCCCAGTTATTAGCATCGTTCACTGTCTTGTACTTGGTTTTTAGGAGAGATACCCAAAAACGTTCTATCGAGAATTTGTAAATAAAAATTTATTATAACTCTTTCTCTTAAATGCACTTTGTTTAATGTGATATATTAAGAAAGGGTTTGTGTTGGGTAGCTTCTGTGTGTTCCTCCAAATTTACTGTCTTTTCTTCTTTACCCTGCTTTCCGGGATGGTATGCTGACCTGCATGGAATAACCAATGGGCTCCCATACCTTCTAATTTCTTTCTGGTTACAGCTAATAGGAAGCTCAGCAGATGGTCTGAAGGAGGGAAACAGGTGAAGTCAGTGTATTTATTCTCCTGAATCCTTCTCTTTCCAGGCAGCCTCAGACTGGTTGTGTCCCTAACCAAAGAACAGTGTTCATTTCCAGCCTCGTTGACAAGAGCAACGCTACTTCCAGGTATCAAAAGTCTCACCTTAGCCTTTGGCTGAGGGGTGGTGACAGCTTCATTGTTGCTTGGCCCTACTGCCCATTGTGTTCCCTGTGGTTGTCCTATAGCCCCATTATTCCCCTTTAATTTGTCTCTTTTTAAATAAACCACCTTCACAAATTCTAATTTTTGTGTGCTGTAGACATCTTGACTGATACAGAGTTAAAGTAATAAAGATATTTTAATATTCATAATTTTATTAATTTAATATTTTTAATTTATTTATCTTGAACTTGACATTTTTGTCAAGATATTTTTGAGCTGCAATTTGATTCATTCAATTTATGAAAAATGTTCATGATACAGCCCAATAAGCAAAGCTGATTTTCATTTCTAGCCAAACATCCAATTCTTTCTTTCTGTCACATAAAGTCCAATTTCATTTATCAATTTACATAAATGTGTTATGTGTTTCCAGGAACATTATTAAAAATATTGAGAAACAAATAGTGGCACACATTTATAGAGTAGTAAATGCCATATACTCAATATCGAAATGTTGTGCCTCTGATGTAAGTTTATTCCTTTTAAGTTGTAAAAATTAGATAATATGTTTCTATTTCTCTTTATTTGATTTTTATAATATCCAATATGTGCAGCTAAAATTAGTCATGTATGAAGCAAGGATATATTAATGATATGATAAAATATGGTATACAAAATATAATAAAACATATAATATTCCTTTGAATATTATTGAACTTGTATGCTTGCATACATTTTTGGCTTTCAAATTATTAAAGGCAAGAATCAAAATCAGAAATAAATTCATTTAGTTTTTTATACATCATGATCAAATTTTCTTATATGTTTAATGATGCTAAAACTAATAGATCTGATAGCCAGAATAAAATTTAATTTTTTACAAATTAGAAGCAGAAGAAAGTAATCTCTTATAACTGTAAATAAGATAAAAGTTGATTGTCATTAGAAATACAGTTTATAATATGATTTGGTAAAATAGGTTTTAACTTCCTTGTTAAATATGATGAAACTACAAATCTTTGAAAGAAATCTCAATCTCTCTCTCATACACACACAAAGTTTTACACTGAGAACATTTACCGTGATAACTTTGGTGTACAACATCTTAGTTATATTTACAAATATCGTTATTGCTGTACTACACTGATTCTGCAATTTGAAAATGCTTTCATTGTAGGAAGAGTACTAAGAATAGCTGAAAAGAATATCTTAAGTGTAAATAGAGGCCAGGAAAGGAGGAAGATGTTAGCATCCAATTTCTTCATGCTTTTCTTTATGCTCACAGAAATCTTCCTTGAGTATGACACATTTTTTGCTCATAGACAGGCATTGGAAGACATAATGTCGTTAAAATAATTTGTTGTTACACCCACCACCCTACTCTACCATACATTAGATTTATTTTACCATATAAAAGATCAAATGTCCCCTTTCCATCAGCATATTTGTATGATTTACATTCTTCACTCTTAAAAGGCATATTTATGACAGTAGCAAACAGTAAGCCCTATGGGTTTGAGATGCATTAATTAAATCACTGAAAAAAGTTTCTTTTGTTCAATGTCTGGGGGCTATCAAAAAATGCATTTTTGTGGTTAAAGCAGCCTCAAAGATCTAAAAATTCATTTTCTTAAAACTATCTTGGCAGATTATATTTGGCAAGTACGTAATAAAAGATTTAACCTTACACAAAAAGAAGTCTAACTTTGTGCTTAGCTATTGGGAGGTGATCTCCAGCTCTTTGGAATGTCCTCCCTGATAAGGATGTCTTTGTTTACCTAAGGGCCTCGGCCACTGGGTGTCTAGCAATGTGAATTATGATGGAAACTTTGAGCCATGTGGTATCCATTCAACATTCAACAGATGACAGCCTAGAATTCAGCCAGGTGGGTAGTCAAATACGGAGTGCCGTAGAAAACTCTGGACACTAAATCTTGGATAAACTTCCTTGGCTGGCAATATTCTGTGTGTATTGTCACACATCGATGTGAGGAGGGTGATATATCCTGAAGATAATGGAAGCTTCATGTTTGGAACCTCCCCACTCGACTCTGCCCTGTGCGTCTCTTACCTTGGCTGATTTTAATCTGTATCCTTTTCCTGTAATAAACCCTAACCATGAGTGTATGAGTATAATAGCTTTCAGTGGATTTTTCTAGTGATTTATCAAACCTGAGAGTGGTCTTAGAAAACCCCAAACTTGCAATTGGTGTTAGAAGAGAGGAAGAGAGACTGTCTCAAAAAAATTTTTTTTTATAAAAAGATGTAGTCTGTTAAAAAACACCATAGTGCCATTTTCCAGTTGGATTTTATATAAAATTAGAAATGCATTCATTTGGAAAATAATTTACTTTTAAGAATTACAAATTATTAAATACCTTATAATTAAGCTAAAGTATAAAATTTTGTATACACATATATGAATACACACGTTTGAAAATAATTTTAATAACTTAGTGATAGTATTTAGGTTATAATATGAACTGTAATTTCATTTGGTAGGGTTGCTTAAATGTCTAGGTAAAGCAAAATAAGCTTAAACAAAAAAGAAAAAAAAAACACCCCTAAGTTTCTTTTAAATTACCCGACTTACATAGCAGAGCGGGACCATGCAACACAGACTTTGGTGGATCATGTTTAACTATTTCTAAAAGAGGATTGGTTTTTAGTGAGAAGCAGCTTCCTTTGGGCTTAGCAGGAGAAATGAAATGCTGTATCAACAATAAAGAATAAGGTGCTAGTACTATAAGAGAAGTTAAGGAAAAAATTGGAGAAACATTTATTAAGATGTGTGAATTTTAAATTTTAAATATTTCAGAATTAACTCAGGCAATGCATATTTAATCGGCTCACTGCCTAAAAACCCTGTGACAATGAGTCTGTCATCATTTTTTCTCTATAATAAGCTACACTTGTACCCAGTGTTCCCCATAAATTGCAAAAGTGTGGAAGAATAAGCGTGGAGGCACATCTATGAAAGTCATCTCACTCATTACCCAAGAATCCCAGAGTATCTAGGCTGAGGGGGCGGGGGGGGGGGGCGGGGAATCAGGCACTGAACATGGTACTCAAGGACCCGATAGAAGGGAAAAACCTGAAAATACATTGCTAATATGAAGCAGTAGTAGATCTCTGATTGTATGCTAGGCCTTGTGCTAAGCACGTTCCATGTGTTGCTTCACAGGAAACGAAAGCTGCCGTCAACTATGATATTTGATCAAGATGGTAACTTACATGAAACACCTGTGATGTGGCAAAATCTGACCCTTTCTGCCATTCTCCATTGGCAGGAAGGAGGATGAGGAGTTTGTATTTGCATGTTTAGAAGCTTTCAAGTAAAATGATCTTTGTTTCTTGATAAAATTAAGAATGATACAAATTTCTATAATACTAGGAATTGCAGCTACCTTGCTTTGGTTTCTAGAAGTTGGTTCATTTTAATCGTGAGCTCATAACCAGGCATAATGCACATTTCTGAATGGGTATTGCAGATTTTTGCAATGTTCTCATACTTAGAGATATAATGCTGGGAATGACAGCAGAATGACAAGGGTGGCTAACAAATAGCTCACCATACACATTCAAGGCAACCGGTGAAGAAATGTGACCCAATATTTTAACCGGGTTCTTAAATCATTGCAGTTTGGCAGAGACCACAGGGAAGGTGGGGCAGGAAGAAGGAATTTAAAAAAAAAAAGAGAGAAAAAGAGTCAACACAAAGACCTTAAATAATAAAGCTATAAGTTTTTCAAGTGATTTAAGCAACTCTCTTACATCAAATTTCACCTATGTATGCAAGGCAGTGTTGTTTAACATAACAGTGGAGAAGTAACGGTTTATTATTGATAGCTATTCAGGCTCTTCCAGAGGGAGGCAAAGCTGAGCACTTCTCCTGCCTGCAGCCTTATCTCTGTGAAGCAGCAGCCCTGGGAACATAGCTCACTCCATCTGTGTTATATTCTCTGATCGTAGCAGCTGAGAAACAGCAGGTGACAGACTCCTAACCGCTAGGGAGCTGGAGCAATCAGACAGCAAAGAAATAAATATTCGGCACAAATAACTCAGTGCATCACCACTGTTTACCTACCTAGAGCTCTTTGGAAATTATGCGTTATCAGTTTCAAATCAGACACCTTAAGTTACCTGATGTTTGAAGCTGTTGTAGTATTTGGCTGGTAGCCTGAATTTTAGTGGGTTACGGATTCCAAGTCTTTTATGAATATTGTGCCTTTGATGCTTGTTTCATTTCATTATAATAGACAATGCTTGTTGTTTAACATATTGCATTTTGCACAATTCACCCTGTGTGAGAAAGCATGATGTTTAGGTGAACTTTTTGTAAACAGTAGAAGGAAGAACTTTCAAAGAATTCTGTGTTATATTGCATATTATTATTTGTTCAGTTGTTATTGTTGCTTCAATAAGCTAGGATATTTTGCTATTGCGATTTGTCTATTGTTTGCTCTACTTAATAAAAAAGAGGAGCAGATGTTTCTACTTCACACCTAAGCAGCCTGATAAAGCACCTGAGCTGGAACAGGGGGAGGATATCGGATCTCTTGGAACTAATGAAGGATCTGTATAATTCTCTTAGATACTTCCTTTACTGAGGTTTATGTGGCATATAAATATATCCAATGGTCTTATTTTATTTATTTTTCTTTTTTTAAGCCCAATATGGAACAAAAGTATAGCCAGTGTTTTTAAAGGGATGCATATTGCTATTATGTGACATAAAAGTTCTGCTTTCCAAGTCATAAAAAGTTAATAAGTTAATGAATGAAAGGGAGACAGAGAAAAAAGGTTGTAAACTACAAGTTCGTGATGGTGAGCAAAGGATTTAGAGTAAAGGGCATGTTAAGAATGTGATATGTCGAAAGAGGGGGCCAAGTTGGCAGACTAGAACCAGCTTGCACACACTGCTCTCATAGAGAGGATCAAAAGTGGCCAGTCGATGTTCACCCTTGGATCCATCATCTAAGAGAGCACCAGGATTCAACAGAGAAGCAACAGGAGGAACCAAAAGAAAAGGAAAGGGAAGTAAAGTAACTCACCCAGCCAGATCAGTGGCAGCCGAAAGAGGCCCCTGCATGTGGGGAAGGGGCAGGTGAGAGATCCCCGGGGCCCCACACTCCCCCGGGAGACTTTGCATCTGAGCATTGAGAGGGGCCTCCACCCCCAAGGGCCACCAGACTAACACAGGGTGGTGCCTAGGGACTGTGCAGTGCCACCGCTCTGGAGAGGGAGCGCAGCGAGGCCCCACAGGCTTCCAACCCTGAGCGCTGCAGTCAGCACCATTTTGAGAGCATTGTGTCTGCTCAGGGGCCAGCACGGCCACTGCCACCTCTTCATCACTGCTGCTGGGCCAGGGAGGGGGTGGGGTGGCCAGATGCTCTCACACACCTGGGGTCAAGTGCTGCTGTGCCACCACTGCCACCAAAAGACTCAGGTAAGAGCAGAGCCCCACAGCTGGTCATCCCCAGTGTCTTTAATGAGGGGACCTGGACAGGGCAAACACTCAGGCACCACATGCAATGAACACTGCCACTGCCAGACCTGACGGCGACAACCATAAACAAAAAGCAGGCAGGAATAGCTATTCTCATATCAGACAAAATACACTTTAAATGAACGGTGTTAAAAAAAAGACAAAGACGGTCATTATATAATGATGAAGGAACAATGCAACAAGAAGACAAAACAATGCTAAATATATATGCATCTAACAGAGGCGCTCCCAGATTCCAAAAACAAATTCTACTGGAGCAAAGCAAGGAAATAAACAACAATATCATAATACCTGGGTATTTCGACATTCCACTGACAGAACTAGAGGGATCATCAAGGCAGAAAATCAACAAAGAAATACTAAATGGGACTCTAGAATAAATGGACCTAACAGACATTTATAGACAATTCTACCCAAAAACTGTAGAATATACATTCTTCTCATCAGCGCATAGGACATATTCTAAGATAGGCCATACATTAGGTCAAAAAAGAAGTTGCAGCAAACTCAGAAAAATGTATATCATACCATGTATCTTCTCAGACCACAGCAGCATAAAACTAAATCAATACCAAGAGGAACTCTCAAAACTACACAAATACATGGAAAGTTAACAACCTGTTGCTAGACCATCCTTGGGTCAATGACAAAATCAAGATGAAAATCAAAAGATTTGTCAAATTGAACAAGTTACACCCTCCAAAATCTCTGGGATACAACAAAATCAGTGCTAAGATGGAAATTTTTAGTCTCAAATGCCTACATCAAAATCACAGAAAGATCACACATTAAAAACCTAGTGTCACACCTCAAGGAACTAGAAAAACAAGAACAAACCAAACCCAAAGCTAGCTGAGAAAAAGAAGTAACAAAGAGTAAAAGTAAATGAAATGGAAACTAAAAAAAATACAAAGGATCAATGAAACCACACATTCTCACTTACAAGTTGGAGCTAAATGAGGGATATAGTAATATGTAGACATCAATTGGTATAATGGATATTGAAAACTAAGAAGGGAGGGATAGGAGGGAGCTGAGGGGGAAAAAAATCTCCCTATCAGGTACAATGTACACTACTCTGGTAACAGGTACACCGAAAGCCCTGATTCAGCATTTTACAATTCATCCGTGTAACAAAAAACACTTGTATCCCCCAAATCTATTGAAAGAATTACAAAAGAATGTTATGTGTCAAGTCTTTTACCCAGCGGAGGGAGCATGTCTCACCAGCTTCCCAGCATGTACTACCTGTGAAACCGTAGAGAGAAAAAGTAATTTCTTTTCCTCACCCATCCATAGGTTCATGGCTAAGACCTCTATAACTAAAGACAGACAAACAAGAGAAAAGCATACAAAATGTTTTAGGTTTTATGTACTATAGGTTGAAGACCCAAAGAAGCAGGGAAAATTGTATATATTTTATGCTAAGTCTGGTGAAGAAATGGATAGTTGTAGAGAAACACGATTGGACAAAAGGGGTGTGCGATCTAATGGGGAGAAAAAGAGGCTATGATCTAATCTGAATAAACTGGGGGAAAACTTAGTAGGGTCTGTTTGTTCTGAAGGAAAACGAAATATTTCACCCTAAAATATACTTCTTTGGCATATTTTGCTACAGCTATTCAGAGGGGCTGCAAACCACAGAGGTAGCTCTGAAAAACTGCCTGTTTGAGAGGGAGATTTGCATCGTGGTGAAAATCTACATGAGTTTTTAAAAAACAGGCATTTTCTGAGACTTCCTTTATCTGTATCTAGGAAAGATTAACTCGGGAGAGAAAAGTGTCTACAACTCTGACACTTTGAAAGTTCTGACAGAAAAACTTTCACCACAGGCTGCCCTCTATTCTTTTCTGAGAGTCGCAACCTGCGCAGTTTCATCTGCACCACAAACTGCCCTTGCCATGCCTTTCCTCCTTTCTCCCCCCCATGTCTTGTCTTCTATTCTTTCTGTAACCTCAGGAGAGTGTAAAACTTCAGTCGTTTGGCCTCTCCTTTGAATCTCATACTTTATGCATTATATACATGTTTATAAAGTTTGTATGCCTTTTTTTCTTGTCAAATCTTTTTTCACAGAGACGTCCCAACAAAGAACTTGTGAGGACTAAGAAATTATGTATTTTCTTCCCCTCAGTTCAAAAACTGTCTGGAATTAAAAGGTTTACGGCTTATTTTCAGAGGAAGGTCAGCTAGATTTTATGGTCCACTTCAGAAGAGGAAAGGTGAATTCTTTCTAGCCTCCATGGCCTGGTTCAGGAGAGAGGGGCGTGGGAGAGGGTCAGAGAGATTCTTCCTGCCTCTGTGGGTTACTCAATTCCTTCAGTTTAAAATACTCAGTGGGTCAAGTTGCCATATTCGGGGATAGCATGTCCTTCACCACATCACTGTGTGAACTTTGGCAAGCTCCCTAATTTTGTATATATTCCAGTTTCCTCATATGAAAAATATGCAAAAGAAGATTAAATAGGACTGTCCTGAGGAGTAAACGAGATACACATATTAGCGGCCTTAGAAAATGTTAGCTATTGTCACTACTCAAATTCCCTTCCCAAAAGTCACCAATTAAAGAACCAAATTATGTGAATTGTATAACCAGTCACTCTAATTCTAATTCTTGGCATTGAGTCATGGAAACTGTCCTTTTGTTCACTGAAGTCTATTTGTTGCGCTGTCCATGAAACTTGCATATAATACCAATCACTTTACGTTTCTTCTGTTTTTTCATGCTAGTCATTCAGGTTTCAGGGAGGAGCACATGGCATTCATGAGGGAAATAAAATCGGTGCTCAAATTGGGCAACATTTGGCAGATGAAGAAACATTGGATGTCTTTTGTAGTTTTGGTGCACGTTGCCCATTTTGGATTTAATTAAGACTTCAAATATTTAATTTTCTTAGAAGTAGTCTTTTTAAAGTTCACATTCATATACATTATTTTGTAAATAAAACTCTTGGCCTTTTGGGAAAAGTCGTTATGTGGTTTTGGTGTGTTACATTCTGATATTGGATTTATGCATAGTTTGAGAAGTAACTTTGAAAATTTTAAAGGGCTATAGGAAAAATTAATTTGTTCATCCATGGTTTCATACATAACATTTGATATTTAGTGTTTTATTTTAGCTAGCAAAACTTTAATTTTGTAAAACAGAAACTATTTTTGTACAGAGTGCAGAGTCCACTCAGCTGATTTTCAGCCTTTTATACCCCAGAGTGAGTTTATTCCAAAACTTCCTCAAATGTATAGAGATGATAAAAAGTAACATACAATGAAAAAATGAGTTTCAGTGAGAGGAAAGGGAGAATATTTGAAAGCAAAATGATGTGAAGTAGGAATCTGAAATGCTACAAAACCATCTTTGCCTACTTCATAATTCCCTAGGGTCTGCAGTTCTGTCCTCAGAAGGTTTAAAAGTCAGGTTAGGGAGAGGAGATCCATGAGGTTGCTATGCAGAGACAGTCCAATAAATTTAGGCCATCATGGTTTAAGGAAGGGATCATGGAGATATGCCAGGATCAAGAAAACCCAGAGTTGAGAAGAATAAAGCTCTTCATCAGTGCAATGCTGAGCCTTGTCTGAGTCTGAGGCAAAAGGAAGGATGTGTTCCCCAATACAGACTATGCAAAATATCAACAAATTTCATTTATCGAACCAAATGGAAAAAGTTAATAGAAGCTCGAAAATCGAAAACCATGACTATATTTAAAGGTCTGCATTGTCCAATTGTTAGCTAGACAGCCAGGACCTCCGGCCCCTCTTGGGGACAAAGCCGGGTGCCCTGAGCAATTGCTATATCTGGGGGAGGAGGGAACACCCTATGAATTTGTCAATCAGAACTTGGCATGCCAACTGCAAAAGAATGCAGAGGATTCTCTAGCCTTTGGGCCAAGCGGCACAGGTACAATGGGGTCTGGAAGGTGACCTAGGATAAACAAAGGCTAAGCATCATGTCATTAGCTTAAATCTACATTGTGATTCACCCCCCAAAATGGGCTTTCAAGGAGGTTCATGGGAGATCTGCATGTTTAGTAAGACTCAGGTTATATAACTCCCAACTGTCCATCAAAGTGGTTCCATGGTGATGCCTGAACCACGAGGGGGGCCCAATCCAGACACTATAAAACAAGACCCCAGACTATCACCAAGGCCTTTTTGTTACAACAAGGGGTTTGTTTATTGTGGTAAATGCATCTTGCTCTTGCTCTATAAACCTGTATCTTGCTCTTGCTCTATAATCCTTTCTCTCCTCAATAAACTTTGTTTAGTGCTTACCTTGCTTTTGGTGTGTCTGGTCATTCTTTGGCTAAGAGCACAACAAGAACCAACATTTCTGACTGCTAACCTGATACAATCTCTTCATACACTATTGTCAGCCCTCATCGACCTACCCCATGGGGAATGTGACAGACCTATGGCCCTCACTAGAACCTGGGGCTCACTGGAAACAACTTTTGCTTTTGCATAAAACACAGGGTTATAAAAATAGACAAGCAACAACTTGTCTTTATAATTATCTTTACCATGGATTTTTTAAGATCATTTTTTAGAGCAGTTTCATGTTTACAGCAAAATGGAAAGGAAGGTACAGAGAATCCCACTATATCCCCTGTAGATTTATAGTAAGTCTTGAAGTCAGGTCGGAACAGTCCTCCAACATTGTTCCTTTCTTTCAATATTCTCTTGACTCTTCCAGGTCATTTGTTTCTCCATTTCAACTTTAGAATCAGTTCATCAGTATCCACAAAATAACTTATAAGATTTTGATGGGGATTGCATTGAATCTACACATAAAATTGTGAAGAACTGATATCTTGACAATATTGAATCTTTCTATCCATGAACATGGAATATTTCTCTATTTATTTAGCTCTTCTTGATCTCTTTCATCAAAGTTTTGTGATTTTCCTTATAGAGATCTCATAGACATTTTACTTAATTTATACCTAAGTTTTCATTTTGGGGGATGCTAAGATAAATGATATTGTGTTTTGTTTTGTTTTGTTTTTTGAAATAAAGTCTTGCTCTGTCACCCTGGGTAGAGTGCAGTGGTGTCATCGTAACTCACTGCAACCTCAGACTCCTGGGTTCAAGGAATCCTCCTCCTTCAGCCTCCTGAGTAGCTGGGAGTACAAGCACATACCACGACGCTCAGCTAATTTTTCTATTTTTAGTAGAGACAGGGGTCTCACTCTTGCTCAGGCTGGTCTTGAACTCCTGAAATCAAGCAATCCTCCCACCTTAGCCTCCCATAATGCTAAGATTACACGCATTAGATACCACACCTGGCCCGATCTTCAGATTTCAATTATTTATTGCTAGTATATAGGAAAGCAATTTACTTTTGTATTAACCTTTTATCTTGCAACTTTGCTATAATCACATATTACTTCCAGGAGGATTTTTTGTCAATTTTTTTTTTTTTTTACTTTTCTACATAGATGGTCATGTCATTTGTGAACAAGTATAGTTTTATTTCTTCCTTTCCAATCAGTATAACTTTTATGTCTTTTTTGTCTATATCAATAGCTAGGACTTCTAGTACAATGGTGAAAAGCAATGGTGACAGGGGACATTCTTGCCTTGTTCCTGGTCTTAGAAGGAAAGCTTCTAGGTTCTTACCATTAACGATGATAAATATAGATGTTTTGTAGATATTATTTATCATTTTGAATCTCACATTTTTAATTTACTGAAGAGTTTTTATCATAAATGGGTTTTGGATTTTGTTCAAATAATTTTTCTGCATTTATTGATATGATTTCATGATTTTTCTCCTTTAGTTTTTTGATGAGATGGATTGCATTAATTGATTTTTGATATTGAACAAGCATTGCATATCTTGGATAAATCCTACTTGGTTGCGGCCTATCATTCTTTTTATACGTTGTTGGATTCAGTTTGCAAATATTTTGTTGCATATATATTAACAAGAGGTATTAGTCTATAGTTTTCTTTTCTTGTAATGTCTTTCTGGTTTTGGTATTAGACTGATGCTGCCCTCATAGAATGAGTTAGGAAGTAATTCTTCTACTTTTATCTTCTGAAAGAGATTGCAGAGAATTAGTGTAATTTCTTCCTTAAATGTTTACTCATATTTGCCAGTGAAGCCATCTGGATCTGGTACTTTCTGTTGTGGAAGTTTATTAATTATCTCTTCAATTGCTGTAACTGGTATGGGCCTATTTAGGTTGTCTATTTCTTCTTGTACGAGTTTTGGCACATTGTGTCATTCAAGTAATTGATGCATTTCATGTAGGTTATCAAATTTGTGGGCATAGAGTTGTTTGTAGAATGCCTTTTTTACTCTTTTATTGTCCATGGAGTTTGTAGTGATGTTCCCTTTTAAATTTCTGACATTAATAATTTGTGTCCTCTCTCTTTTTTCCTTAGTTAGCCTGGTAGAGGGTTATCTATTTTATTTATCTTTAAAAAAAAAAACAGCTTCTGATTACACTGATTTTCTCCATTTATTTCTTATTTTTGATTTTATTGATTTCTGCTCTCATTTTTATTTATTTATTTATTTATTGCTCATTTTAGATTTAGTTTTTCTCTTCTTTTTCTAATTTCTTAAGGTGGAAACTTATATGATTGATTTGAGATCTTTCTTCTTTTCTAATGTATACATTCAACGCTACAAATTTCCCTCTAAGCACTGCTTTCACTCTATCCCACAAAATTTATTGCGTTTTCATTTTTATTTGGTTCAAAATACTTTCCCATTTTCCTTGCTCTTTTTTCTTTGATCCATGTATTATTTAGAAGTGTATTGTTTTGAGACTTTTCATTATCTTCCTGTTATTGATTTCTAGTTTAATTTCATTGTGGTCTCAGAGCAGACATTGCATATTTCTTTTTTTTTTTAATTTGTTAATGTATGTTTTATGGCCCAGAAAATGATCTCTCTTGGTTAACGTTCCATGTGAGCTTAAGAAAGTGTAGTCTACAGTTGTTGGATAAAATATATCTACAGATGTCATTTACATCCAGTTGATTAATGATGCTGTTGAGTTCAACTATGTCCTTAGTACTCTTTCTGTCTTTTGAATGTGTTCATCTTTGACAGAGGGGGTGATATCTTCGTTTAAAATACTAGATTTGTCAATTTCACCTTGCAGTTCTACCAGTTTTTCCCTCTTATATTTTGATGCTTTGTTGTTAAGGACATACACATTAAGGGTTGTTATGTCTTCTGGGAGACTTGACCCCTTTACCATTATGCAATGCTCCTCTTTTCAAATTAATATTATTTTTAATTGGCAAATCATAATTGTATATATTGATGGAGTACCATGTGATGTTTTGATATATGCGTACAATGAGGAATGATTAAATCAAGCTAATTAATATATCCATCATCTCATTTACCTGTCATAATCAACTCTCTTAGTTATTTTGATATATGCAATGCATTATTATTGATCTACTGTTATGCAGTAGATCTCAGCACTTACACTTCCTGTCTTTCTCAAACTTTTTATTCTTTGCCCAACAATTCCCCATTTGCTCTCTCACCCTCTTCCATTCAGACTTTGGTGACTACCACTTTCCTCTCTACTTTTATGAGTGCAACTTTTTTAGATTCCACATGTAAGTGAGATTATGCTGTATTTGTCTTTCTCAGTCTGGCTTATTTCACTTAGCATAATGTCCTCCAGGTTCTTCTATGGTGTTGAAAATGACAGAATTTTTTTCTTTTTATAAGGCTGAATAGGATTCCACTGTTCATATTATATATACCCAATTTTCTTTAACCAATCATCTACTGATGGACATTTAGGTTGATTCTATATTTTGTCCATTGTGAACAAAGCTGAAATAAACATAGGCATGCAGATATCCCTTCGACATAGCAATTTCATTTCCTCTGGGTATGTACTGAAAAGTAGGATTGCTAGGTCATATGATAGTTCTATATTTTTAGTTTTACTGAGGAATCTCCATACTGTTTTTTATAAAAAATACACTAATTTATCCCTGATAACTTCACTTGCTCTGAAGTCTTCTCTGTCTGAAATTAATATAGCTAGTCTTGCTTTCTTTTGATTAGAGCGATCATGGTATATTTTTCTCCATCCCTTTACCTTTAATCTATATGTCTTTTTATTTAAAGTGGGTTTATTGTAGACAACCTAAGTTGGGTGTGGTTTTTGATTCACTCTGACAATCTACGACTTATACCGGTACATTTAGATCATTGACATTGAAAGTACCTATTGATACATTTGGATTAATATCTGCCATTTTTTTACTGTTTTCTATTTGTTACCATTGTTTTTTGTTCCTACATTTGTCTTCCATTCTTTTTCTGACTTTTATGTTTTTAATTGAGCATTTTTATATAATTCCATTATCTTTCCTTTCCTAACATCAGTTATACTTCTTATATTTATGTGTTTTGGTTGTTGCTGTAGAGTTTGCAATATACGTTTACAAATCTACTTTCAAATAACATTATACCACTTCACAGGTAATGTAAGTACCTTATAATAACAAAATATTCAAAATTCCTCTCTCCCATCCCTTTTATCATTGCTGGCATTCATTTCATTTATATATAAGCATATATAATTATGTATATGTATAAATATATACACACAAGCATAAATAATAAATATATTATTGCTATTAATATTTTAAACTAACCATTATCTGTCAGATCACTTAAGAATAAGAAAAATAAAAGTTAGTTTCACTTTTTTAAAATGCTTGTCATTTCTGTAATATATTGTAGATCTGAGTTTCTAACCTATATCATTTTTCTTTTCTCTAAATAGCTTCTTTTAACATTTCTTGCAAAGTAGGTCTATTGGCAACAAATTCCCTAAATTTTTGTTAGTCTCAGAAAGTTTTTATTTTTCCTTCATTCTTGAAGGATAAATTTACAGGGCATAGAATTCTGGGTTGGTGCATTTTTTTCCTTCAACGCTTTAAATATTTCACTCCATTCTCTTTCTACTTGCATGGTTTCTGAGAAGATATATTAATAAATCTTATCTTTACTGTTCTATTGGTATGGTGATCTGCTTCTGTAGCTTTACTTGGGATTTTTTTTTTTTTTAACCTTTCTGTATTTTGAATACGGTAGGCCTGGGTGTGATTTATTTCTTGTCATGTCCTCGTTCGTGTTTATTGGGTTTCCTGGATCTGTGATTTGGTGTCCGATATTAATTTGTGGAAATTCTTAGTCATTAATATTTTAAATGTTTATTCTGTTTCTTTCTCTCTTTAATCTCATTCTTGTATTCCAATTATGTTTATTTACACATTTTATAGTTGTCCCACAGTTCATGAATACTTCTTCTGGTTTTTTTTTTTTCGTCTTTTTTTTCTTTGCTTTTCAATTTTTGAAGTTTTTATTGATATGTTCTCAAGCTCAGATATTCTTTCCTCATATGTGTCCAGCCTAGTAATATAATAAACCATCAAAAGCATTCTTTATTTCTTTTAACAGTTTTTTTTATCTCAAGCATTTATTTTTGGTTTTTCTTAGCTTTTCCATCTCTGTGCTTAAGTTGCCCATCTGTTCTTGCATGCTATCTTCTTAATCCATTAGAATATTCATCATATTAATCATGGTTGTTTTAAATTCACAGTCTGATAATTCCGACATCCCTGCCATGTCTGGTTCTGATGCTTGCTCTGTCTCTTCAAATCATGTTTTTGCCTTTTAGTGTGCCTTGTAATTTTTCCTGATACATCGCGTAAAAGAAACTGCTGTATATAGAACTTCAGTAATGTGGTGGTAAGGTGTATGGGGGGGAGGCGAAGCATTCTATATTTCTATGATTAGGTTTTGGTCTTTTATAGTGAGCCTATGCCTGTGGACTGTGAACTTCACAAGAGTTTCTCAGTGTTTTCTCACCCTTTATTTGGAACAAGATGACTAGAGTGGGAGGGAGTTGGGTATTTTCCCTTCCTTTATATCAGTTAGCCTCTGAGAAAACCCCAGCAGATTAAGCTCTGATTAACTAGTTTTGTCTGAGGGTAGACCTTTTTAAGAAGACAGAATACTCAGGCACATTCCAAAATGGTTTCTTTTCCCCTCCCTCTGCATGTTAGGTTTTTCTCTGATATTTACTGCGAGAACCTGGTGGAGCTCCTGGAGGTAAACTCACAAATGGATAAAGGGGCTGCCTATGACTGAGTTGCCCTACAGTTTTTAATTCTCAGACTTGTTCATACTGAGTCACAAGCAATTCATAAATTACCTTTCTGATTTTCCTGCCTTGACACTGGTTCAGAAGGAGGTTTCTGCTTGTGAGTTTCTGCTCTCGCAAGTTGTGATTCTCTGTATCCACTTGTCTGTCTCTCCAACTTGGGAGGCAATAGTTTGTGCTGTGACCTCACTTGTTTTATGAATCTGAGAAGAACTGCTGATTTCCCAGTTTGTCCAACTTTTTACTTGTTAGGATTGAGTGGCAACTTTCAAAATTTGTACATGTAAAGATGGAAACCATAATGATTTTTTAATTTGTTTTTATTTTTTAAAATATTGCATTAAAATATTATTTATCTTGACTATCAAGTTTTTTCTTGATGCTCCCTTACATTTTGGGTTGAGGTGGGTGCCTCACTTGCCTTACCTTAATCAGGCCCTGCTGCTCATACAAAAGTTTCCGGATCAATAGAGGTCATGTCAACAGAAAAAAGAATAAAGATTATATAATATGTGACAATTACATGTAGAGAATTTTATAATGTGATTCATATTTCCTTCCTCATCAAGCTTTTTACATTTTATTCCTTTTTATTGTATTTCTGTAGTGATTTGAAGTAAGCAAAATCCACATCTTGTCATATTTATGATATAAAAGGGAATGTTTTGAATATTTCATCATCAAGAATAATTATTATTGTAGGAATTTGCTAGTTATTGTTCATCAGGTTAAGGTTGTCTATTCTTATTTGATTGAGAGTTTTATCAGACGTAAGTGCCAAATTTTAGCAGCTTTATTTTCTTCAGCTACTAAGACTATTTATCATCAATTTATGATTGTAATATAAATGATAGTAATTGATTTCCCAGGACTAAACTAGCCTATCATTTTTGGAATCATAACTAGATTAAATTTCCTAATATATTATTTAGTATTTTCCCTTGCAATCTCTCTATAATTCTTTTTGTCATACTGTCTTCTGGTATTTATATCAATGTTATACTGGACTCAAAAGGAGTTTAAAAGTGTCTTTCCATTTTTTAGTCTCTGAAATTTTCTATAGAATTTAAACAACTTATTTTTTTTTAAGTTTAGTAGACTTTACCATAAAACCATTGAGCCTAGTGTTTTCTTTAAATTCTGGTTTGATTACCTAAAACTATTCTTTGTAAAGTTTGGTAAATTATGTTTGTTCATGTATTCATCATTTTTATCTTTTTAGCAAAGTTTTTCATGGTTCCATTTCTTCTAATGTCTGTTTTGGTAAATTGTATTCTTCAAGAAGTGTCTTTATTATCTAAGTTTAAATTTTTATTGGCATAATGTTGTTCATAATATCCTCATTATATTTTAAACATCTTTAGAATCTATAGTGATATCCTCTTTTCATTCTGTACATTTTTAAATTGTGCTATCTATGTTTATCAATCAGTCTTGGTAGAGGTTTCATTAATCATTCCATAGAATTTTTTTATATGTTGATTTTTACTTTTGTTCGTTCTCAAGTTTTTTGTGTTGTAGGTAATGCTCCCTAGGAATCAGACTATAGGTAAAAAATAGCACGGAATGTTGATAAGGTATTGTTCTTGGCATTAACAACTGCTAAGTTTATTCTGCAATGCAATTGAAGAAAATTATATTAACAATATTAAATTTTTTAATTTATTAACATGTTATATATTATTATTTTTGGGTTTTTTTTTTTTACTTTTCTTACCTTGTTTTAGATTAATATTGTGGCTTTTAGTAATCTTTTTTTTATTTCTACTATGATTTAATAACTATACTCCTCTTTTTGACTTTTTAGTATAGTTGGCCCTTGAACACCACCAGTTGGGACTGTGAAGATCCACTTATACATGGATTTATTTCAGTAAGAGTTACACCAAGTGTGCAAGCCTCTCCTGCCTCCACTTCCACATCCTCCATCTCTTCCACCTCTGCCACCCTTGAGACGGCAAGACCAACTACCTCTTCCTTCTCCTCCCCAGTCTACTCAGGATGAAGATGATAAAGATGAAGACCTTCATGATGATCCACTTCCACTAAATGAATAGTAAATATCTTTTCTCTTCCTTATGATTTTCTTAATAACATTTTCTTTTCCCCTGTTTATTTTATTCAAAGAATGTAGCACATAATACATATACATATATACAAAACATGATAATTGAGTATTTATGTTATCAGTAAGGCTATTGGTAATTATACTTGGGGGAAGTCAAAATTTATAACAGGATATTTGACTGTGGGGTGGGTTGGCACCTCTAACCGTCACATTGTTCAAGAGTCAATTACAGTTCTCATATTTACAAAATTTATCATATTGTATATTTAAATAATAGTATACCAATATCATATATTAATTTCCAAGAATCTTACAATTGTATATTTCTACTTCCTACCTCTCCTTTGTTGTTATAATTGTTATTGTTGACATTACTTTTATTTCCCCATATGTTGTAATCTCCACAATGCATTATTATTTTTGCTTTTAAAGGTCAATTTCTAAGTATTTTGAAATGAGAAACGATGTTTATATTTGCCACCATAAATATAAACAATATAGTTTCTTTTTTTCTGAGTTGTAACATAAGAATAGATAAGAAATGTACTAATATTCTTTTTGGATTCTCAGTAAGTGATGTGTAGTTTTTCTCTAGCTACTTCTTTTATCACTGATTTTTCAGCAATTCGATTACAATGATCCTAACTGTGATTTTATTTGTTTTTATACTACTTGAGGTTTTGTGAGTCTGAAAACTTGTGGTTTATAGATATAATCAAAATGGAAAAATTGGGGTCGTAATTTCTGTAAATTTTTTTTACATCTTTCTTTCTATAACATTAATCACATAGTGTTTACACCACTTGAAATTGCTTCACAGATCACTGACACTTTTCAACTGCTTCTTATTATTTTTCTCTGTGTTTTAATTGGGGTAGTTTTTAATGAATGTCTTTGAGTTCACTGATCTTTTCTTCTTATGTCTAGCTGATATTAAAAAATCAAGACTTTTTAATTTCTTACTTCCAAATTTTTCTTTTGTTTCATTTTTATAACTTAAACATCTATTTTTATTCATTTTTTCTTCATATTTTTTGAACTCATTTAAAATTCCTTTTGTGAAGTACTATTCTTCCAAATCCACCAACTCTTTCGTCTTCTGTTTCTATTGACTGTTTTGATTGACTGATTTTTCTCATGGTCATACATCATATTTTCCTGCTTCTTCTCATATGTAGTAATTTTAAATTGGCCCCAAACTGGGAGGGCTATATTGTCTAGTGGATTTTGTTGTTCTCCTTTTAAAAAATGTCAATGTTTGTTTTGGTAGGCAAGTATGTTATTGTGGATAAGCTTAATCCTTTAGAGGTTGCTTTTTAGGTTGGACTTAGAGAACTCTTACCTAAAGATTGCTTTAGCTCCAGTACTAAGGCTTGACCCTTCGATGTTTCCACTGAATGCCCTAGATGTTCAATCTGTTCTGGTTGGTTGGAAAGCAAACATTGCTTAGCCCTGCTCGAGCTCTTGGAAATGTTCAGCTTAAACCTCCCAGCCCATTAACTGCCCCCATGTTTATGGAATTTAGTGCTTAGCAACATACTTAAGGGGACACCTGAGCATGTGCCTGGAGGTCCTCCTTCAGGTACTTTCCTTCTCAGTTATAATCTGCCTTATGCATTCCACATTCCAGTTACCTCAGCCTTTTCCAACGCTGATCTCTATTTCCTCAGCTCAGTGAGATCATGCTAGGGATCACCCTTCTGCACCACAGTTTGGACGGTGATTCCAGGCTATTGATAGGGCTCACTTTGTTTCCTCTTCCCTTGGACAAAAATCCTAATCTATTCTCCTATATCTGAAAGAATTTCACTCATATATTTCCCAAGTTTTGTGGGTTTAGAGACAAGGTCTCACTTTGTTGCCTAAGCTGGTCGTGAACTCCCAGCCTCAAGCTGTCCTCCCACCTCAACCTGTTGAGTAATTTCCTAAGTTTTCTAGTCGTTTATAATGTTAGGAAAACTTTAGTCCCTGTTGCTCATCGTGATCAGAAATAAAATTCTGTGTTTGTTCATTGTTGATAACATTTTCTTGTTTGCTGATTTTGTAATTTCACTTATTATTTATTTGAACATTTTACATATAGTCATTTTACATTCTATTTCTGATAATTCCTATATCTGATGCCCTTGGGAATCTTACTTAGATGTTTGCTATTTGTTGTTTCTGCTGTCTCACTCAAAGGGACTTCATTTCTTTAATCTCAATCTTTAGGTATTTTAGGGTCAAATTTTTCTCCAGGGTAGAATTTTTGATTATTTGCCAGGAGTTTGATGTAGTAAGATCAGGGACCAGGCTTACTGACAATGCCAGGTTTCCAGGATCAGCTCCCTCAGGCTTAGTCTCTGGAACACAATGCTGATATCAACATTTGTCTCAGCCTAGCTCCAACTTTCTTGCTTGTGTCTTGCAGGCGGCTCACTGTTCTTTGATTCTATCTCAGGATTCAGGTCATTTTTTGCATGTTTATTATGTTGTTTATTTAAAGGGTGCTTGGAGATTTACTTACTTCCCAGCAAACCACAGCAATGCATTGAAATGTAGATTTTATGAAAAAAATCTAGCAGTTTTCCTCATAGGTTATTTATGTTGATTTTAAAGATCTTCTCTATGTCTTGCGTGTTTGGTTGTACTACTGTGTATGTGTGCATGTGTGTGTGTGTGTGTGTGTGTAATTTATTTTATTTTACTCCAGATCCAGAGTGCTTCTCAAATCTTAAGATTCATGTTATTTATTTTGAAAAATTAATAATTATTATCTCATCCTCCATTGCATCTATCCTATTTTAATCTATTACTTTATTTTCCATCTTTTTTCTCTCTCAAACTTGCTTGTTGTCGCTCTAAAATCCTCTGACCTTTCTTTCTGTTTACTAATTGTCTCTTGGAAATTGTCTTATCTGCTTTTTAATCATTGTGTCAGACTATAATTGTCTTTCTCAATATCTATATTTTCCTTGTAGTAATATCATTTTTAGTTGAGTACATGTCCAACTATCTAAATACATTTTGCAACCTTTATTGTAGTAACTTATGGCCAGATCAATGGCATATAAGTAAAATTAATATGTTCAACTTTTAGATTATAGTTTTAAAAGGAATGGAGCAGGTTTTCCCATTCTTCTTTCCCAATACAATGAACTGAATGTTTGTGTCTCCCCAAATTCATATGTTGAACCCCTAATCCCGATATGATGATATTTGGCAGTGGGGATTTCGGGAGGTAATTAGGTCATGAGGGTAAAGCCCTCATGAATGTGATTAGTGCCCTTATAAGAAAAGGCCCTAGAGTGGTTGGTTCTCTTTCCCCCATGTGAGAATAAGGAGAAGCTGGCTGTCTACAAACCAGGAAGTTGGCCTAAATCTTCCAACACCAGATCTTGGATTCCCAGCCTCCAGAACTGTGAGAAACAAATGCTGGTTGTTTAAACTACCTGTCTATTGTAGTTTGTTATAGCAGCCTGAATTAAGACACTCACTGTCTGGGAGTGCAGATGTGATGGCTGGATGTGGAGTAGCCATGCTGGGCATGGTTGGAAAAGCTTATGGAGGATGTTACAAAAATGAATCTGGTTTGCTGACAATGTGGAAATACCTGATCAGTCACAGAAGTCCTGAATCATTTACATTAATATTTATGAAAGATAAATAAACATGTGTCTTATGTAAACTACTGTTTATTTGGAATTTTGTCACAGCCACCTATGTCCTGTTCAGAGTGTATACTTAACTAATGAGCTCATATATTAGAAGGCTTTTCTTTATTTAATATATTTTTTTCATTTTTATAACTTCTAAGTGGCCTGTTTTCAAATATATCTGCTTTTTATGTCATCTTATCTTTTATAGTAATTGATTTACTCTTCCCTGCTTTATTCAATTTAAAGCTACTTATTTTGTAGTCTCTGTGTCAATCAGAGTTTGATCTGAGAAGCAGTATCACCAGATTCGAGTATAATAAAGGATTTGTAAGAGGGATTTGCCTTATATATTTGTGGGAGCTGGTTGGGAAATCTTTGTGAGGTTATTGTTTCCGTGTTGTGTCGGGTGCTGAGCCTGAAATCATCAAGACAAGCAGTCAGAAAGGAAAATCAGTGTAAAATGTGGGAAGTAACAACAAGCTAGTACCTGCAAGGATAAGCCAGAATCCGTGAGGACATACTGGAATCCTGGTCAGTCTTCCCCAGCTTCCAAGCGTTCAACTTCGAAATCGGGGTGATCTGTAGGAGGAGCTGATATGAGCTAAAACATACCTCACTCAGAAGGGAGGGAGATTGAAAGGAGGGATCTGGCAGGTGCGGCATTTCTGCGGGCCCAGCTACTGCCCTACTCTAGCAAGGTGAGCCCGCAGATTAACCACAACCTGCGTCACCCGCAAGGTGCCTTGTGCCAGCACTGACCTTCTGAAAATAAGAAGGATAGAGCTCCTGCTTCATTTCCCTATTCCAAATCTCATACAAAATATCTCTCATGCTAGCCCCCAGGACACTTGTAAGGACACTCAAGTTGCCATGATTGAAAACCATTCAGAGAAGAACTGAGGCCTCCTGCCAACCAGTCAGCCACGGGAGTTAGCACTGGACGCTAGCACTGAAATCCTTTGTCTTAATTTGTATTTTCCTGAAAGCATTGCCTGATATAATGACTTATGTATAGGTGGCATATTCCAGAGGTGATTCTAAGACATCAGAATGAGGGAGTGAAGACAGTAAGCAGGGAAGAACATAATCCTAGTGAAGGGTGTGCTATTGAGCTGTAACCAACACCGGAGGCAAATGGGGCTCAACCCTGCTAGGGCTGTTCTGAAAAGCAATTTGAAAAGAAGGTGAGATATGTTTTTTCTTTGTACCCATCCTCCGTTAATTGAGGATTCTCCAAGAGGTGTTTTGGGCTGTAGAAAAAAGCTGGGTGTGTAGAAGTTCCATGAGATGAGAAATCTGCTAACTGCATAGAAACTATCTACCACAGCTGCAGTTGAAGTTGAAGACAGACCCAGAGCATGTGCTATAGAACCTCAATACCATCTGCTACATATTTGGTTCAAATTCTAAGGGGGGTGTTTTTCACTCTCCACCCAGAGACCAACTCACAATAAAAAAAAACTTTTGGTTTATCTTATTGTGCCAGTGGGAAAATTATGTTTTTCTATTGCAACAATCCACTGAAAGTCTAGCACTTTCGCAGATCCCAGCTTTACATGGAAAACTCAGTTTCTACTCACTACCGCCACTTCCTGTTTCATCTTCTATTTTGGTGTGGATGTTGGAACCAAGCTACTAAGGTTCACTTCTTCCCTAGGAGTAAAGCTGCAGCATCAGCTCATAAATTTGTCATCCTAATATTCCATTCCATCACCAATCTGAACCATAGAAGTTTCTTTATTGAAAGTTCAGCTATTCATTTATATTTGTTTTCCAATTTTTTTAACCCATGATTTAAGGTGTTTTAAAATAAGAAGATATTCAGCATATCTAGTCAAACACATTAGCAAGATGGAAATCCTTGGTCTTCTTGTTATTAATAACTGCAGTGTGGAAATTGTCTGAGGAAAGGGACACTAGCCTTTCTGTCATTAAATTCTAATCATTCTCCAATGGATTCTCCACAAGGGATTTTGTATACAATGATCCTTGTTAGTATCACTAAAGCAGAATTTTAGAAGTAATGAGTTTTGGGGAATAGGTCGGGGGCGGGGGGCATGGTATCATCATGCAAGACAAAACCGGTGGCTTCAGCTGCACATATAATTCCCCAATATTTTGCCTAAGGTTAAAACCATTCTTAATTTCAAGCTAAATGAAATAGAGCATTGCAAAATCATGTAAATATGTGATGCCAAAATAAGACATGAGTATGTGTGGCCCATATTATGTTTCTATTTCAGGATGTTATTTATTTCAAGGGAGTAATGAATGGCATGGAGTTAAATTGTCATATCACTCTAAATTTCTACAGTTATTATGTTTTATATCTTTTTATCAGGATATAAACTAAAGAAGCATTTACTCTTCTCACTTCACTTTACACTTGTCTAGGCTTCTTAGCAAGTGTACATATTCCTCTTTACCTTCAGTAGCTAAGGAAACTTAGGACATTTTACTGCCTTTGAGAAGCTAACTTAGCTAAATTCTTAATCATAGTTGAGTTTCTCCTTTGAAGAAATATGTATGTATTTTCTTGATCCTAAAAAAATTGATGCAAATCCACTTACCAGGATTTTTCTAGTTCTTACTATTCCTAAAGAAATCCTAATGTTCAGGAATGACCAGTGGTTCCCAAGAACGACCACACATTAAGTGTCAACACAAGAAGGCTTTTAAGAAATAAAGATTCTCCACCCCGATGGGAGTTAGCATTTACAAGAATGTGAATCAAGTATTGATGATTTGAACAAACATTTCTGGGTGATACATACAAATTCAGGTTAGTCCTGATTCTAAGATTGGCATTGAAAGTAACTGAATTAGTAAAGGCCAACTATTGTCATCTAGGATTCAGACAAAATCTGGGATTTAGACAAGATCTTCTGCCAACTAATGTACTCTTGAATGAACAAGGAAACTATGGCTTAAAGGAATGAAAATTACTATTGTCAAAAAGGGCTTTAATCACCAATGAAAAGTGAATTGTTTGTAAGAAAAGAGTAACAGACATTTTTAGACAGAAGAGTTAATTTGCTGTTTTATTTATCTCTACGCTAATAAGACTGAAAGAAAAATACTTTAAATTGGACAAGAATATAAGGAAATACTCCCCAAGAGCAAAAGCCTCAGGTTAATGTCCAGTCCTTTTTATATAATCAAACTGGTTTTATATGTGTGTACAACATGTGCATTTAAATGCAACATATGCATTTAATTTTTTAGAATTAAAAGGTTTCATATTTTTATTTTCATTGTTAACTGAAGTATAATTGACACACATCAATTGACATATTTAAAATTGAAATTTGATAAATTGTGACACACCCATACACCTGAAGAACCATCACCAGAATTAATATAGTGAACATATTTATTACCCCCAAAAGGCTTCTCCTGCTTCTTTGTGATTGCTCCCTCCAACCCCATCTCAGCCCTCCATAAAAAATCACCGATATGCTTGCTCTTGCTATACACTGATTTGCATTTTATCGGTTTTACGTAAATAGAATCATACAATATGTAATCATTTTTGTCTGGCTTCTTTAACTAAGTATAATTATTCCTAGATTTATTCATACTGTTGTTTCTGTCAGTAGTTCATTCTATTTTATTGCTCAGTACGATTCCATTGCATGGCTGTACCACTACTTGTTTGTCAATTCACCTGCTGATGGTCAATTGTATCATTTCCATGTTTTACATTTTACAGTAAAACTGCTATGAGCATTTATGTGTAAATCTTTGTATAGATATATGCTGTATTTTCACTTGTGTAAATACCTAGAAGTGAACAGTTGGATAATATGGTAGGTGTTTCAAATTTTTTTCATACTTTTTAAAAAGCTGCCAAACTCTTTCACAAAATGATTACACCATTTTTTAATCTCGGCAGCAGTGCATGAGATCCTCCACATTCTCACCAACAATTTGTATGGTCAGTCTTTAATTTTTAACATCTATGGATATGTAGTAATATCTCATTGTGGTTTTAATTTGTATTCCCCAATGATTAACAGTATTGACTATTTTTGTGTGTGTATACTTCCATACATATATCTTCTTTGGAAAACTGTCTGTTCAAATCATTTGCTATTTTTTTGGTTGATTTTTTTTTTCTTGAGTTTCAAGAGTTCTTTATATTTTCCTCCTTTTCTGTATTTTTTTAAATTTCAGAATATTACAAATGGAGTACAAATGTTTTGGTTACATGGATTGTTTTTGTACTGCTTGAGTCAAAGTTGTAAGTGTGCCCATCACCCAGATAGTGTACATCATACCCATCCCCTTCTCTCCCCTCCCACCTGTATGATTTCCGATGAGTTTTACTTCCATCTGTGCATATGAGTGTTGATCAGTTAGTTCCAGTTTAATAGTGAGTACATGTGGTGTTTGTTTTTCCATTCTTGCGATACTTTACTTAGGAGGATAGGCTTCGGTTCCACCCAGATTGTTGTAAAAGGTATTAATTCATTTTCTTATGGCTGAGTAGTACTCCATGGTGTACATATACCACATTTTATTAATCCACTCATGAATCGATGGGCACTTGGGTTGATTCCATATCTTTGGGATTGTGAATTGTGCTGCAAGTGTCTTTTTGATAAAATGACTTTTTTTCCGTTGGGCAAATACCCAGTAGTGGGATTGCTGTATCAAATATGGCAGGTCTACTTTTAGTCCTTTGAGGAATCTCTATACTATTTTCCATAGCGGTTGCACTAGTTTACGGTCCCACCAATAGTGTTTAAGTGTTCCTTTCTGTCCGCATCCACTGAATACAAGACATTTATGACTTTTTCCTCCAAGTTTGTGGTTTGTTTTTTCATTCTATTAAATATGTCCTTTGAAGGACTAACAATATTAAATTTGATAAATTCAAATTTATCAATTTTTTCTTTTATAAATCATCATTTTGGTGTCATATGCAACCCAAAATCACAAATATTTTCTTCAATGTTTTCCTTTGGAAGTTGTATTATTTTATACTTTACACTTAACTCTGAGGTCCATTTTGTATTAATATTAATTTTTGTATATGATATGATGTGTAAATGTAAGTTCATTGCATGGGGAGTTATGGAGGTTATTGAATTTTAATTTTTCAACCACCAGGTATTGAAGAGACTATCCTACCTCCACAGAAATGCTTTTCACTTTTGTCAAAAAATTGATTGTGCATTTATGAACTCATGTTTGATCCACTAAACTATTTGTCTACATTCATGCAAATATCACATGGAATCACATTAAATACTTTAGCTTTATGTTTGAAATCAAGTAGTGTGAATGTTCCTACTTTATTTTTATTCAAAGTTGTTTTGACTATTCAGGTTCTTTGCATTTCTATATGAATTTTAGAATCAGCTTGTTAACTTCTACAAAAAAAGCCTGCTAGGATTTTGATTAATATCATATGGGATCTAGAGATCAATTTCAGGAGAAGTGTTATCCTAACAATATTAAACATTCTTACCCATGAGCAAAACATGTCTCTCCATTTACTTAGGTCTTCTTTAGTTTCTCTCAGTAATGTTTTAGTTTTACTTTTCAATGTTCAGGTTTTGAACATCTTTGATTATATTTATTCCTAAGTATTTAAAACATTGCAATGCTTTTGTAAATTATATTTTTAAAATTTTAGTTTCCTGTCTTTATTGCTAGAATATAGTCATAAGAATGATATATTTCAAATCAATCCTTAACTCTGAAGCCTTTCTCAGTTCACTTTTTACTTTTAGAAGACTTTTTTGTAGATTTTATCAAATTGTCTATATGGATGATCAGGTCATCTACTAGTAAACACAGTTTAACTTCTTTTCCAATTTGTATGCCTTCGATTTTATTTTCTTGTCTTATTACTCTGGCTAGAACCTTCAGCACAATGTTAAAGAGAAGTGGTGTTCTTTTCCTGATCCTAGAGGAAAAGAATTCAATCTTTTACAATTAAGTATAATGTTAGCTGTAGGTTTTTCATATATGCTCTTTATAAATTTGAGGAAGCCCCTTTCAATCCCTATTTTGCTGAGACTTTTTATCAGGAACAGATGTTAGATTTTGTCAAATGCTTTTTAAAATATCTATTAAGATGGCCATGTGATTTTTCTTTTTCTTTTTCTTTTTAAGTTTGCAAATGTGGTAGGTTTTAATGACTGATTTTCAAGTGTTAAAATAAACATGCAAGTCTGGATAAAACTTATTTGCTCATAATATATTCTACTTTTTAATATATTGTTTGATCTGATTTACTGAACTTTTACTTAAAATTTAAAAAAAATGTATATGTATAATGTATATAAGTTTATAAGAATATAGGCTTGTGTTTTTCTGTTTGTGTTTCTTTTAATGTCTTTGTCCTTTTGGTATTAGAATGGGTTGAGAACTATTTCCTCCTCTTCAATTGTATGAAACAGTTTGTGTGAAATCAGTATTATTTCTCCTAATATTAGAATTCACCAGTGAAGGAATCAGGGACCAGAGTTTTTTTTGTGGGAAGATTTTAACTGAAAATTCAATTTCCTTAGTAGATATTAATACAATGCTATTCAATTTTCTATTTCTTCTTCAGTGACCTTTGATAGTTTGTGGCTGTTAAAGAATTTGCCCATGACATTGAAATTATTGATTTTATTGCCATAACATTGCTCTTAATATTTCCTTACTATCCTTTAATATCTATAGAATCCATAGTTACGTTCTCTCTCTCTCTCTCTCTCTCTCTCTCTCTCTCTCTCTCTCTCTCTCTCTGTCATTATTCTGGCTAGAGTTTAGTCTGGTTAATATCCAATCAACTTAATACAATCAAATTGGTTTTACACGTGAGTGTAACATAAGCATTACATTTTAGAATTAAAAAGTTTTGGACCTGAGTCTTTGGCAGGCTGGCCACTATGTCTGGTCACGAAGAGAAGATTCTGAAGCTTGGTATGAAGTAGCTTATTAGAACTGGTATTTCATCTTTCTGGCCTATCCAGTCTTTAGGCCTTCCTCAGCCATGGATTGAAAAGAACGATCCAGGAAGGGTGTTAATTCATAGAAGTCAGGGGTTGGTTCATGGGATGAAGGGTAGGGGCCTCTAAACTGAAATCTGGGGCCATAATCCACTTGCATGAAGGCAGCCATCAAATATAGGCAGGAAGAGTTTAGCATAGCAATTGCTTTTTGGATAGGGTTTGAGATATTTGTGTTAAGATGTTAGTCAGACCTTTCAAGTATGTCTGAAAGCAAAACCCAGTATTTAGGAACAATGCAAGTACTGATAGAAAGGGGAAAGAGACGTGTTCTTAGAAGCCAACAAACATTATGGAGGGTAAGGCCGAGGTATGAGAAGGGGGTGGCTGTGAGAACCAGGTCAAGAGCCTGATTGGCAGGGAAGGAAAGTCAAGGGACAAGTGGAAGCTCTGGTAAGTGGGGATTGGACCACTAGAGACTAGGAAATCCCACTTCACCATGCACTTTAATACATTTGGAATGAGGACAGGAGAATAAAGGATAATATTGGCACTGTTAATGCCTCTGCAGGTATAATTCTAATAATTAGATAGGAATTTAGAAGCACCCATGTTGAATTAATCTGTGGGAAAACTCTAGAGAAAACAGAGGCAGATAAATGTGGTAGGATTTAAAAAAATGGATGTTAGAAGATTTGAAAGGATATATCATATTTTGAAAGGCTTGATAAGATTATATAAAGTTTCTGGTATTGTCCTTTCTTAGCAAAGGTGAAAGGATGAATTGAATGGTTCTCAGAAGTTCCTGATGGTATAGCAGTTAAACTAAGTTATTCACAAAACTGCACAGACATATTCAGCTCCATGAACAATTTACAAAGTATTATAACATTTTCCTTGCTTCATTTTTGACATCACGAGATTATCTTGAGCAAGGAATATGTAAAATTATGAATATGGCATTAATCATAGATTCACAGTGTCCATCTGATATTATGTTTCAAATTTGCATAGACACATTTTTTAAAATAAATTATTATTTTTTATTTAAAAAAACTCTGAGCTGATAAATTCATAAGGAAAAATATCCCTTCATCTGCTTAATTATTTGATAGCCACTACAGTTATTTCCCATTAAATGAAAAGGAGGCTCTATAGTATGATTGATTCATTCTAACTAAATTTTTAATGTAGCAAATATTCAGTATGTTTCATCGATTTATTCATTGTGTTTAATTTCTTTATCTTTGTATTCCATATAATCATTTCAACTGTAATAATTCTTTTTATCCAACATATTTTTCCAATTGAAAAATACTCGTAGAGAAAATCAAACAATAATGAAAAATATAAATAAGAGTGTTAAATATGTATAGTTGGCTCTTATCATGGGGTTTAGGGGATCTGACCCCCTCATGCAGTTGAAAATTTGTATATAACTTTTGGCTTCCTCCAAACTTAAACACTAACAGCCCACTGTTGACTGGAAGACTTACCGATAACATAAAGTCAATTAACACATATTTTGTATACGTACTGTATGCTATGTTCTTACAATAAAGTAGATGAGAGGAAAGAATGTTCTTAAGAAAACTATAAAGAAGAGAAAATATATTTACTATTCATTAAGTGGGAGTAGATTATCATAAAAGTTTTCATTCTCATCATTTTACCTTGAGTAGGCTAAGGCAAAGGAGGAGAAGGAGGGGTTGGTCTTGTTGTTACAAGGGTAGCAGAGGCAGAAGAAAGGTAGGCAGGTGAGCGTAAAATTTGGTGTAAATGCTATGAAAAAAAATTTGTATGTAAGTGGACCCAGACAGTTCATACCCATGTTGTTCAAGGGTCAACTGTGAATATAAGGAATAATGTTAAAAACACCCAAAATCTCACAAGACAGAGCAAAGATGTTTAACACTTTTTCTGTACATATAAACTCTGTCTAGAGCCAAACTTCTCTCAAATAGCTTGTCTTAGTGCTAAGCGTAGATTTAAAAAAATGTAGATGTCTTCCTTTATAGTGATTTTCTTCGTAGAGGCCTCTGTTGAATTTCCATGCAATCAAGCACATGTCTTTATAACTCTAAATATCAAATATCATTTAATATATTTTAACTTCTACTTGGGTGCAAAAAAGTGTCACGTTCCCAGTCTAGAAGGCTTTTAACCATCACAGATCCACGTAGACAAATAAGAAGAGGTGAACCTTCTTCATGCTTTACCTGGCCAGACCAAAATCACCTAATTCCACCTATGTGGAACATCTCCTAACCAGGCCTGGGCAGTGGGGATAAGGAGAAACTGGGACCATTGCCCTCTTCTTCCCAGTTCCCTCCACTGCTGAGAGTCTCTTTAAATGTAATCTTGGGGTGTCTTTAATGACCTAGAGAGTTAAATACATTTGTAGGTCACAAATTTGAATCTCACATTTAACAAGCATTTTTTCTGAAAGACACCACAGTGGAACAAACACTCTTCTTTTCCTTTGAATGTTAATTTTAAACATCAAAAAAAAAAGTTCTGTTTTGTTCTCTAATTATAACCTGAAGGTTTGGCCAATGTTCCCTTAAGATGTTTATTTTCTTTGGAAAATAAAGGGGTTTTTCTTTTTAGCTATACACATACAATCTGTTATTTAATTTATGTTGAATTTAACGAGAAATTAGCCAATGTATTATAACACAGTCTGATGTTAATGCGGAATGGCAATTTCTGTTTAATGATTATTAAATAGCTTTATCGCCAAAATTCATCATTAATACACAATATTAAATTGGCATGGAATCTGAAACACAAACTGCATTAATTGTTTTCTTTTCATCTTCTGCGTATTTTCCCTCTGCACCATTGCTCACAAGTGACACCCACAGAGAGCTAGTTGTAGAGTCAGTAACTTTTTTGAAGCAGATGTCTTCCTCAGTGTGGTGGGCACAGCATCACTCAGGTTCCCTCACATGTAATATTCCAGAAATCAATCACAGAGGATGGGAAAAGAGATGATGGGGTTTTTTTCCTTCTCTGTAAAATTTAAGTTAAAAAAAAAAGGAGAGCCAATGTCAACATTATACATCATCCCCCAAAACTAAGAGGGAAGGCTCATAACCAAATATTCGTTAGAAAGTGAGTCAATTCTGCCCTATAGCATTATTGCTTCTGATGTGCATGAAACTATTTCCAAAATATAAGAGTAGGAACAAAATGGAGTTGAAAATACTAATTTCTTTCTCTTTCCTGTTGCACTATTGGTACTTTGTTAGAATTCTCGGGTTTTTTTCCCAGGGCTGCCATACTTTTACAAAATGGAAGCAAGTATGATTCCATCATAATAGAACGGCACAACCACACAGGGTAGCTAAAATGATATATAAGGAGTGACATGGAGATATGATTTAAGAAAAAGATAACTAACTTGCTTTTAAGCAGTCATTGCAGAATGTATTAGCAAATGACGATAGCTTTCCAATTCTTTTCATGACTCCCATTATAAACTTTATCTGAGCTTTCCCATACTCTTAGACAGTTTTTTCCAGTTATTGTTACTCAGCATATTTTTTATAATGGGACACACATTTGAATATATATCATTCTTTATTTTTTAAGGTATAAAAGTACAATGAAAAAGTTATAATTCTTTTAAAGAAAATAATATATATATGAAAGTTGAGAAACATATCCTTTCATGATCTGAATCTGAAACCTTATGCAGGACAAAAGTAGCAGCCTAAAATTGATTGCTGGATAATGGTGAATTATGTGATACTTCTCAGTGCGTGTGTGCATGTGTGTGTGTATGTATATAAAATAAAATTGTTTATAAGTCTGCTTTCTTTTCAGTTGCATATTTCCATTAAAATGAAGTAGCATTTTCCCACAAGACTCTATAGAGTGCTAGGAGCTCATAAAATTACAGACTATAAGAACTAAGAAAGAAATGGAGGGAATTACATCTAGCTCCTTTTTATTGCCTATAGCAATATCACATAATAACAGTGATGAAACAGCAACTTTCATTTTGATCTTCTTAAGTCCTATTATATATGTACACTCTATCTCAGCTTTTGAAAACATAGATGCATTTACTAAGGATTCATTATATTCTCTTGAGTAAATAAATACTATAAGTTAGCCTAAAATGTTATGTTACTGCATTCAACTCATTGTCTTCATTTAGATTCTAAAGCCAAATTTGGGAAGCATATCTTTGGGTTAATAATGCCCAAATGAGAATACAGAAAATATTAAGCACATTTGGACATGAGGTCCAGATCAGTGTTTGTATTTCAGATTGCAAGCATACCTTTTTGTACATAAAGTAACATAACTTATAAATGTTATGAACATTTTTATATGTAGATAGCTTGATTAATTGTCATTTCAGACCACAGACACAGTTCTATATTAAAAACTAAAATCTGTCTCCTGAATGATAGTAACTTACTATCATAAAGTCATGGGAAAAAACTAAAAAGTCCCTTAATATTAATAAGATAAATAAGTTTCATTTCATGTACATGTACACAGACACACACATACATGTAAGTTTCTAATTAGTCTCTCGACTTGGTCACTCTGCAGTATTGTTTTGTAACTTTTTTCCTGGGCTTAAGTTATTTACCCATATATTGAGGTGAATTATAATCCAGTGATCAGACACTTACCATTCACCCGTGTCTGTTTATTTCTGACAGGTACTTGTGAATGAGATTCTGCCTTGGCCCCAGGAATTAAAAACTGACTTGAAAATCCAACATCCATGAATGATTGCCCCAGCACCTACCATAAAATCCCTCTTGGTTTAACACATGCCTTTCTGTTGTCAGGCACTGCTGATGCTTTTCTCCGCCCATGTTAGGGACATCCTTGTTGCCTACGGATTAATTCGCCCAACCCTAGCAGCTGAGATTCTACTTAGAGCTTATGATTCCTGCACCACCCCTCAGAGACATGCTCAAGACTTCTACATAATATTTGTATTTGCTTCCCTAATCAACTGCTGTGGAGGCTGTGAGAATTCTGCCTACACTCTGTTCAGTGATTTCTAATCTGTACCTTTTACTTGGTTGCCATCTGAACCATTCTTCAAAAAGGAAGTTTGTTAGTTTGCTGAGCTACAATTATGCTTGTTATTATAGTCTTTTTATTTTACGAAGATGTTTGCCAGAACAGACCAAATGATAATGGGTGTTCGTGTTAGCCCTTTTGCTTTAAATTATAATTTATTTTGGACAAAGAGTTTTTTAATGGTATAATTCTATTGGAGAAACCCTTATTGTATTTTTATGTTTTCTTTTCATATTGTATTTCCCCAATTTAAATATAAACACCTTTCAAGAAGAGACCATAACAATAGAACATAAAAAGTACATAGATTTTTAATTAGGTCATATGAAAAGGCAGATTTCAGTTCACATAGGAGACACTTCTTAATAGCTAGAGCTACTCCAAATGTAATAAGACAATCCAAGAACAAGAGAGTGAGTTTGAAGATACTAAAATACAGATTAGCCAATCACTGGATAGTGCCGCTATATGCGTTTAAACAGCTGAACTAGAATGGTTTAGAATATGATCCCTAAGAGAATTTGCAACTCTTATGATTTTATAATATTATGTAATGGTAGAAATCGATTGTAACTTAGGTTGTAAACTCAGCCCATTCCACATGCCACAGGCCTTCATACAATGTGCTGAAACTTTCTGATCCTCCATTCTCTCTTATGTAAAATGGATATAATTATACTTTCTTTCAGGGATATAGTGAGGAATAAGGAGAGTTTGTAAATTTCTCCAGCAGTTCACTTGTAGGAAATACTATAATTTCATTATAATTATTAGTAAAACAGTGTTTGATAATAGTTCAAGGCCATCTAGTTCAAATACTCTTTCAAGTGTTCAAATTTTCTTTATAGCACTATTGTCAGTGTAATTCAGTGGTTGCAAAATCTTAAAGAATAAATTTTTTTTCTTTTCATCTTATAAAAGATGGATACATATATGTAGAGTTATTTTTATTTCGTTAGGGGTAGAGGTCCCTTGTCCTACCAATTTGTCTCTTTAGCCCTCTAAGCTTGAAAATCACTGATTATCAGTATATTTTCATAGCCACATAAACTGCACTACTTTTTAGATAGTCTTTTCCTTATTTGAATAGCTATCACTGTTAAAAAGCTCTTTCTTATGGTGAAAAAAAAGTCTGCTTCTCTGGCACCTCTTCTCTACGATAGTGGTTAAACAATTTGGGACCAGACAGAATAAGTCACCAACAAGCATTCTTAAACATTTGAAAATATACCTATTAGGTACAATGTACTCTACTCAGGTGACGGGTACATTAAAAGCCTAGACTTCTCCACTATGCAATTCATCCATGTAACAAAAAACCATTTGCACCCCCAAATCTATTTTTTAAAAGTTAGTTTTCCCTAAGTTTTCATTTTTCAAAGGTAAAATTTCCCAATCTTAAGAAACACACTTCACATATATTGTCAAATGCCTTGAAATTAATTTATTTTATTTTATTATTTTATTGTATTTATCTTTATGTTTTCATTCTCATACAAAGGGCTATTCTGACTAGGGGAAAGCATTATAAGACTATGACCTCCTTTATTCTCAAAATATAACATAAATGTGAATTTTTTAGAAACCATATCCTATTAATGAGATTTCTGCCAACCGAAAGTTCCAAGACTTTTTTTTATACACTCTTGTTAAAATCTAACTGTCTCATCCCGTATAGGCAGGTTTTTTAAAAAACACTAAGGTGCTCACATGGTAGTAATATTCACTGGGTGTTGGGGGGGTGGGGGTGGGTAAACTCACAACTAATGGATGCGGTGAGCATTGTACGGTGGAAGGTCACGCCTCTGATCCTGGCTTGGGTGAAGCAAAGTCATGACATGTAACCAAAATGTTTGTACCCCCATAATATCCTGAAATAAAAAGAAAAAAAACTTAAAAAAATTTTTTTGAGCTTAATCCATTTGATTTTATCTTATTAAATCTGTAATGGGTATAATAACTATGACAAATTATTCATCCAAATATTGATTAAAATTGTTGAACAAGTTAGCCATAAAAACAAAACTCATAGTAGAAACCTCTCTCCAGGTTGTATTTGAACACTGTTATTCCAGCCAATCCAAAGACATCATGAACATTCAGTCTTCACTCTTCATCAATGGTAACATAGATTGGCATGTACACAAGTTGATTTTTAAAAGATGGTCATGTATTAAATTTGTTGTGCCTTAATCTACATACTGGTACTATGATTGCTGATAATAAAAGCAAAAGGTAAACTCAAGTAAAATCTACTTCTTACATATCTTGGACTAGCACACAGTCAAAACGTTTATTATAAGAATAAAAAGTAAGTATTCTGAACTTTTGGAGTATGTATAATTTGAAGAGAGATCACTGGATGATGGCAAAACACATACTTTGTATTAAAACACCACATTCAAGTTTAACCATTTATTCTTATATTAATAGTTGTGATGAGAAAGGCAAGCTGTTTCTCATGTAAAGGAATAATATTGCAGTTTATATAACTGTAATAATAATTTCAAGTGAGACAACTGACTTGTTAAAAAGATGTCTATAACATAATGTCATGGATGAAAGTTTTTACCAGCACAAAAGGATTAAAAATTATAGAAAAAATGGTCAGCACGGTGTACAAGACAGCCTTCAAGTTAATTCTGGGTCTGATGGAAATATCAGAAATTTCAAATCTAAATTCTTAAATAAGAAAATAGGCTGTGATAACAAAGGTAAATCTTTTTGAATTTAGATAAATAAGACTGGTTCTGAAAACACCATGAACATGTAGAATATGGAGAATATTTTTACAGAACATCATGCTCTATATTTTGAGTGAGAAACATTCGTTCTCTTCTTGTAAGAGAAGTAAAGCAAAACATTTCTACAGAAAATAGTTGTTAGGATGGATACATAGGTGTGTGGGCTTACTTATGCAAAAATATATGTCAGAACTCAAAAAGAAAAGTTGAAGATCTCATACCTCCAAGGGCATATGCTTTAAAATCACAAGTGAAGTCAATGGGGTTGACTTCCTCTGCATTCATGATGATCTTTGTGCATAATTCATTTCATAAGTTGAAAATGTCAATCAAACCTAGTGGGTAGAAATTTGACATTATTTTAAAAATTCAGAATGATAAATCTTTATAATCTTTGAATTTATTTTAAAAGTCAGATATTCTAAATGTAAGTTTAAAGAAAACATTTAAAATGGTTGTATAACATTATTCTATAGATGTATTTATGTATAAACATGTATTTCTAAGTTATTCCTGTCCCCTTTTTAAAAAAATGCAAGAGCAGCATACTTTGAAGAAGTGAGTAGTTTCTCAAAGTAACTGAGATAGAATAGTTACCTTTTAATTGTACAATATTCTGGAAAGTTTGTTTTTAAAAAATCACTGGCATTCTTTCACAAAAGTACACGAATTATTTTAAATATAATTTTAAACAGTAAAGACAATAGACATAATTTTTATGATTGAATTAATATGTATCCATTCTTTTTGTTATATTTATAATTTACATTGAGTCAGTAATTTATTTGCTCTTATGTGGTCATAAAATTTTAAAAGTTTATGCCATTTAAAAATTATGAGGATTTGATAACTATTTATTTTTATTAAATAATTCCTACAATAGAATTAACTATTTTAACAGACTTCTGTAAAATAGGCTTTTAGTAATCTATTCTTTTTGCCTATAAATAAAAAAGTTTTTATTTTTCATTTGATTTTTTAGTAATTCACAAGCAGATAAAAGTTTCAACATAGTAATTATCTATCTGACATTTCATTCTTAATTCCATCTTATAAGAACTGACTATTTTGTTCTGATGAGATGTTGCTATTAGGTCAGAGAAATTAAGTGTTATTAATGTGTAGATTTCCATAGATTTTCAATATTTATGAAATAGTTTCAAGTAAACTATTTTATAACCAAAGTGTTTTATCTTCTTTGTAGTCTGTCTTTTTAACCCTGTAGCACAATATAGTATCATGGATATAGAAAAAATGTTTGAATATCAGAGTACACTTGTTTTGAAATTACACATGACTGTGCCAATTGTTTTGTTTTAATAATAAAAAAATCACATGTTTAATTCATTAAACAAATCATATCACTATCTATTAAGTGTCAGGCAATGTTTTAGGATCTGTAGATACTGTAGTGAAGAAAACATTAAAACATTCCTGTCCTCCATCTTACATTCTAGTGTGTATATTTGTATAGATGGGCAGAAAGTGGATGCCAGCTTCTTTATACACAATAATTATTTTGATGCTGGTGACAACTCCACATTCTTGACATATTCTATTTTGGTTCCACTTTGCCAAACTCATTCCCAGTTCTCCTTTTCTACCAACTTGACGTTAGTCTCACTTGCTAGTCCTTCTTTTTAAATATTAATGTTTTCAAAATTATGTTTCCTGGTTCCATCATCCCTTTATTCTCTAGCCTTGAATATTACCATTTACTCCCAAGGCTTCATTCAACATCTTTATATACTTAATATCTAATTTTAATCTCTGATCTAGCCCATTGCCTTTGAATTCCATATCCTTATTTTAACTGCTTCCGGATCATATTCCCCTCTGTATTCCAAAGTTAAGTTCATAGGTATCAGTATTGTATGGGGCAAATTGGATAATTTAATAGGTGTATAGTAACATTAATAGAGTAACAGTTTCAAATGTAAAATGAAGGCATTGTTAGAAACAAACGCATATATTAACAAAAACAGCAGTACAGAAAGCCTTTAACACTTGTCTCAGTTTATGATAGATTTGGTTGAAATGATTAATACAGTAACAAAACATCAGAATACATTATTAATACAGAATTAATTAGAAAGATATAGATTTGTCTAATATAGTAATCACAATAAGGTATATATAAAAATTAATAACCAAATTCTATCATAAAGTTTTAAATATTCTCCTAAACAACATCGAAACATGATTAGGAAGCCAAAATTACTAATATACAAAATTACAAATTGAATACTGTTAAATTTAACTCAGTAAGAACATAAAATATTAACACAGCATGATTAAACAGAGTTCATAATTGAAATCAAATATATTAATATCTATCATAAAATGATGAATAATAATCATTTATTAATATGTCTGGACACATCTCATGTTATAAACTGGTAGCTGCAGCCTCTAGTTGTTGATTTGTAGATTCGCTAGCTGAAGGATTATTTGAAATACCCACACCTGGGGAGGAAAAATAGAAATTGAAGAAGAGCAGGGTCTGTTTTGGAGACTGGTCCCCACACCAGGCCTCATTCATGCTGGAACCTTAAGGAGAGAGAAGGTAAAAGCTGAATCTGAGCTCATTCTTCCAGGGACTCTGAAACACAGGCATATGCATCAGTGCTTCAATGTTGCAGTAAAAATGTATGAAGAGTGAGAGAGTGGAGTTAACCATGTGTATGCAAAGAAAAAAAAGTACGATATGTCCTTATCAGACTGAGAACTCTTAGTATTGGTGTACTGTTTTAATATCTAAAGATTTTAAATTTGTGAGTGGTAGTAGACAATACTCCTGGCCAGGATATCAATGTTGTCAAAGCAGACTTTAGACAAAATTGGAGTAGTTAATAAGCATGAAGAGCTCGCAATGAGGTAGAATCTTGGAAAAGAATGTAATAAGGCTTTTTCAGCTTTCAAATTAGATGAAATTTTAAAATTCCTAGAAAAATTTAAATTAACGAAACTGCCTCAAAAAGAAATAGATAATTTGAAAAGCCTATAACTACTAAAGAACTTAACTCAGCAAGTTAAAATTTTCCCACAAAAATACACCATGCCTAGACGGTTTTAGTGGTAAAGCAACAAATATTAAAAAATATAAGCTTTTCTAAGAATAGAAGACGGGAAATAGTCCACAACTTAATTTATAGGGTTAGTGTAACATTGATACAAAAACAGATAAGGACAGTATGAAAGAGAAAATTTTCATATCGATCTCATTCTTGAATATAGATACAAAAACCTAAAAGAAAATTCAGCAAACACATAACATGCTGAAGAATTTGAGATTAACCCAGAATTTCAGAGTTAGTCTAATACTAAAATATTTACTAATATAATTCACCACATTAAGAGATTAAAGGAGAAAATCTAAATGATCATTTTGATAAATGCAGGGAGAAAAATATAAGCTAAAAGTCTATAATTTTTCATGTTAAATCCCTCAACACAAGGAAGAAAAGAAAACTTTCAAAATATGAATATTTCGAAGAATATTTACTCCAAACTCACAGTGAAGTATATTAAAATCATTTATTCCATTTAAAACAAAGATTAAATTACAAATCCAGACTATGCCCACTGTGAGCAACTTTATTCTATCTTTTACAGGATGACAAAGTCAGTGTAACAGAGCAGGATAAAGAAATAACATGCAAGAATTTAAAAGGAAGGAAAAATATTTCATAACACGCATGTTCCAAGATACTCTAAATAGAAAACCCCCAAAATCTATAGGTAAATAAATATAATTAATATATAATTCAAGGTACAGGCAGGAAAGGAAAATGATAGAGAGGGATTTAATGCCAGTAATTAGGTCATAAAATTGCTGGCTGGACTAGAGAAACAAAGAGGGGAATAGCAGTATTCCGGAGAAATTCGAAAAGACAGGGGACAAGATCAGGGACTATAAGGATATCAGGTGATGAGCCCAGGGGCAGGCAGTGCTGCGGAAGATCCTAGCCCTTTGCTGGTTACCAGCCCCCCAGATCTGTGCTCTTCTGAGCCCACATGCCTTTGTCCACAGCTATGGCCTAATCACCGCAGATGCCAACATTTATTTCCCACACCAGCACTACGACTGCTATAATCAGTTACCTAAAGCCACTTCTGTCGTGGTGGCTGCCACTGTGAAAGCCAACAGTTGCCTATGGAAGCCACAGGCCCAAAGGCTTCAACCTTACTCCTCCCTCCTCCTTTCTAATCTCCTGAGAATGTTGATCTTTGGCAGAACCTAATCATAACCCAGTTCTCAGGGAATTCTGGGAAATGTAGTTTTCAATCATCTAGCTCCAACAGTACAGGGATGGAATAGCAAGGTGTGGGCCTCAAAACCAACAGGAAATATCACATGAAATTAATAAAAGGAATGAGCAAGTTTTCTAAATCAAGAGCAACATTTAAATCACCATACAAAAATAAATTGAATATTCATATAAATCATCAATCAGAAATTAAACATTAAAATAGCATTTGTAATATTAATAAAAATAGGATAACTATGAATAACTATGAAACACAATTAAAATATCTAGGACTAAAGCCAAAATTATAAACATTTATTATAAGGCATTAAAGAATATCTAAATGAATTGCAAATCACGACAAGACTAGGAAGACTCAATATTTCTAATATCAAGTCTCCCTAAATTGATACATAAAATCAAAGCAAGTCCAGTCATCACTATACCATCTGTTTAGTTTTTGTTTGTTAACAACTGTAAAATTTGTATGAAAGACATAGGTCCAATATGCCCCTCCCAAAAAAATGAATATGAAATTGCTTTACCATTTGTAAAGCATATGTAAGGAGACTTGACATATGTATATACTAAGACTAAATAATGAAAAATAAATGAAACAGACTAAAGTACCTATGCTTATACATATGTGCCAAATGACAGAGCTGTCATTACCATCAGGAGGAAATTTATGGACTGTTGAAAAAAATTGTGATAGCAAAATTCATTGACATTATTTTAAAAAATTAAGTGGTATTTCTATCTACATAATGACTTATGTAGATAAGTCATTTCCAGGAAGACTAAATATATAAATAGGAAAAGCAAAATTTGAAATTTTTAAAAGGAAACATAAGATAGGAAATTATGACATCTGTTAACTGAAAGGCACCATAAAGACAATATACAAATTGAAAAAATATTTCACCAATAAGAGCTGACAAATATTTATACCCAGAGATTACAAAGAATTTTACCATATTAAATACAAATAGAAAACGAAGGGAAAAAAATAGGCATTTCACAGAAGAGAAAATGCAGCTGTCCAATAGAAACGTGAAAAGACAGTCAACCTAGTTAGTCATTGTAAGCTGTTTTTCACAACCACAATGTAATACAATTTTATACCCACCAGATAGAAAATATAAAAAGTCTGATAATATTAAGCGTTTGTGAGGATATGGAAGAAATGCTGATAGAATGTAATTTGTTACGATAACTTTAGAAAATGATTTGACATTATCTGGCAAAGTGAGAGATGTACATATCCTATGACAGCATAATTCAATTCCTAGAATAAACCCTTGAGAAACTGTTGCACATATATACAAGGAGAAATTATAATAATGCTCATAGGAGACTGTATTGTCTTAGCAAAACCTGGAAACAACCAAAATGTTTACCGAAAGAAGAAGGATTTAGTTAATGTTTGCATAGTTAATGTATTAAATTATCATAAATCACAGAAAATTGATGATAAATATTCCTGAAAGCTAATATATTTATCACTCAATGATAGACTTTGGAGAAACTCATGTAGTTCAAGAATGAACTTGAAATACCTTATCCTGAGGCCCATACCAGAAAATTCACCCCAACTCCATTCCCCATATACTCACACCCTCCCCAAACTCCAAAATGTGCTTTTTCACTTGTGGCAGAAACAAACTCCACCTCAGTTTGTTTTCCCTAGACATAAGGATGACTGTATTTCCCATCTTCCACAGCAGGAAGGTAGATGGAACACATGCTCTTCAAAGTCCTTCTAATAGTGTTTATGACTCTGTATAATCTAACCTTTTAGATTTAACTGAGTCGTCTTTTTGATTCTGACTGCATCTCCTATTATTTCTTGCTTTGCTTTTTCTGTTCTTTATTGTTCATCAAACCTACTAGGAAAGCTGCCAACTCAGGGTCTTTGAGTTTGCTCTTCTCTGTGGCTGACAGCTATCTACGTAACTCCCTCTCTCTCTTCCTTCAGGTTTTTCTTCATCACTATAATAATGTCTCCCTGATTACTCGATATAAAATTGGAACCTTATCTTCCATCCTCAGCAGTCCATATACCTCCATCTAAGCTTTATGTTTTTCCCATAATGCCAAACAGCTTCTAACCTCCGATTTGGTTTGTTCGTTTACTTATTTATTGGCTCTCTCGTAAACCCAGGGAATATGCTCTTAATATATAAACCTCGTGCAGCTGTTTTGGAATGAAAATACCTATTTGTTTCAGTCTGAAATGAATGCAAAGCTCGTCATCTGTAAAATGGGGCCATACCATACTACCACAAGGTGAACTGATCCGAATGTTTGTTGAAACAGATAATACTGTGCTACAAAGTGTTCTATTCATGTAAAGCATTTATTGTAATGCAAGAAATAACTATTCTGCTTAACCATTTTAATAACTGTATCATCACATATTGTTTTTTAAAAAAAAATCCTCATAGGAAAAAAAATCCAATAAAGTTTTCTCACAGTAGTGAAAAACATCCATAGGTTTGTTTGTTCTTTATAGATAAGAGAAATGATGCCTAAGTTATCGAAAACAGAAATGCTGAAATAACAAGTTGAGAACAAAATTATAATAAATTTCTGGAACAGGGTGGCATTCATCTGAGAGTTCTGAAGGTTCTGAAGTACCAACTTCCCACTGAAAATAGTTAATAGTAAAAAAAATCACCAGAAGCACTGGAGGTTGTATAACTTTGTCCTGAACTTTAAAAAAGATGTTTGTGTCTATACTGGGAATTATGGACCAATAGAACTTATATTAGAATCCGATTCCTGGTAAGAAAAATCACAAGGTAACTGAATGAAAAAAATAAAGCTAGTCATAAAATATGTAAATAACTTTAATTCCCCAGGAATAAACCATTATGTTTTCTGTGAGGGCACAGTAAACTTTGGCCTTAACAGGTGAAAACCAGTACATTAGCAGCCTCAAAACTACAAGACATATTTGCAAGAGATCAAAACAATAAATGATCAAGGAGGAAAGTTTGTCTTGTAAAAATGGAAATAAATTTTACAATTCCTTAATGAGAGGTTGAGAAAATAATTAACCTTGGCATTATAGAATAGTCTTTGATTGAATACTGAGTGAGACCTAAAACACAAAACTAAATAATCATCTCTCAAACTAAAAATAAAATGCAGTACTAGCTTTCATGGCAGGAGACACCTGTAGATTTACACGTGTTTCATCTTCTGTTCAACTCAGTGATAATGAGAAAAAGAGCTTAGAGAAATGTCTCAGGGCTGACTGTCTATCCACACGGTCGCTCCGATTCTGTCCCTTCCTTGCCAGCCCTACTGACCATGCAGTTCTCCTTGCCACCTCCCAGGTAGACGGTGCTTGCCTACTCTCCCTGGGCTCAGTGTGGTCTTGGTGGTATTCTGTATTTATTCCCAATCAGTCAAAGAGCTTGACTTCTTTTCTTTAAGGATTTTTTTCTTCTGATCAAATATGTCTTTTTTTTTAAATCAAAAGCTTTGGCATTCAGAATGATTGTCCTGATGTGGCTTTCAAAGGCTATTTTCTGAAACAGACTATTTGCTGGATCTTAATCTTGGACTTTCTTCCATAACAATCTTGTTCTCTTATAGAAGATGTAGGTGTCTCTGACTATATAGGAAAAGAAAGCACATACTCTACCATTTTGGCATATCATCTTACTACATACATATTAATTACCTACTCCATGCCAGAGGAATGGGACATGCATTGCAGAATTCCCTCTCAATGAGTTTGTCCTCCTTCACTCACATGGTCACCAGGGAAACACTTGTGTGGATCACCCGAAAGGTAAAAGCAGCCAGCCTCAGTTTGTCCTACATGTCACACTTGAAGTATGAATAAATGAAATATATCGAGAGTATTCCTCCAAAGAGAAATCTAAAGACCACTTAAATTGCCATAAACAGAAATAATGTTGATCACTAAGAACATTATATTTAGATTATGAGGCAGTACGCTTTATTTTTTTGTGTTTGCTTCATTTTATGTTTTTGTACCTACTCTACTTCATTTTACGTTTTTGCCTTTGTTTTTACATAGTTTTTCCTATATCACTAATTTCTAATATATGGTGTTATATATTTTCTATATTCTTGTAAATTGTAAATTTCCTTTGTATCTTCTTGAAACAAGATAGTATATAAATAACTAGGCCTTTGATATGTGAGTAGGTCAGTTCAGAGAAAGTTAAAAGTATGCTCATGCATGTTAAGAGTAGAGGAATAGACGGGTAGCAAGTATAACACCAACAAATCTTTCGTATATATTATTCAAGTAATTACTGTCCCTGGAAGGTCTATTTGCCCCTTCATAAAATATGTATTCAACCAAAAGTTCTCAGTATGCATTAAAATGGAGACATTTTTCCTCAACATATTTCATGTATTTCAGACGTTGTGAATCTGTTGACAAATTCACAACGTCTGAAATACATGAAATATGTTGAGGAAAAATGTCTCCACATTGGAATTTAGCAGCACTGTAGCTGTGAGTATAATGGGAGTTTAGGTCACGGAGAAAGTGAGAGAATTGTTGATACCAGAGAATTCACAAGAAATACATCAACCCAGGGAATATAAATGAAAAATAAAATGAGATTCTCAAAATTCGGGCCAAAAGGATGCATAGACTGTACCTACTATTTAAAAGATCAGAAAAAGTAGAGAAAAACAAGTTGAGAGAAGACTAAAATCTCTATTTATGCATATTTAATTAAATGATGGGAGACAAGTATATAAGGACAATTAATAATAATTGAAAGTATTATAAAGCCTGTTGCAAGAAAATGGGGGAAGGAGAATGCAGTCAAAGAGAGAATAACATGGGAGAAATGGCAAAACCAGGCAAGATGTCTCAGGATATTGGCAGTATGCATCTTCCTAGGAACACAGGCCTGAGAACACAGTGAAGTCTTTCAGCTGATACAGTTCAAGAATGAAAACAATATTTTTGAACCTAGACTTTCAAAAGGCATCAGAAAACTTATTTCAGTAACAATAATCTCCCTGGAGTAATGCAGAAAGAAACTAATTTAAGAAATGCAAAAGTTAAAAATGAATAACTTTAAAGCTGGATTACCCTAGATATTTGCATTTAATTTTGTAGGCTCTTTTTTCACCTTGTTCATCTGTTATTAGTCAATTCTGTGATGTCAATGTGTGCGTCTATATAAAGGGGCCCAAGGCAAGGGTTTACGTATCTAATGTTCAAAAGACAAAAAGTTCCCACCATTGGGTATCACTATTAGTTTCCCACTTTTATACACGTAATCAAAATAAACATACCTGTCTTTCAAACGTCAGCTATTTCTTAAAAATCAGCACTTGTGGTCTTTAATCACTTGGATTCTAATATTTCTCAGTAGTTTTTTTTGTTTATTTGGATTCTCAAGCTATATCTTAGTGCTGTAGTCCTCAAAACTAGGCGCTATTTCTTATTTATTGCCAGAACCACATATTATGAATCCAGAAATGTAGATGTATAGACTTTATTCAATTGTATATTTGTGCACAGACTTCTGTGTTCCACCCAAGTAAGTAAATATTTCAAGTTTCAATTGCCACTTCAACGCTTCAGAATGACATGTAAGCCCCCAAAAGATATTCTTACAAGATATTGTGTGTTAGCTACCTACAAGAGTATTCGAAAGTGGTATCATGGACATTGAGGACTCAGAAGAGGGGAGTATGGGAGAGAAGTAAGGGATGAAAACTTACCTATTGGGTACAATGTATAGTATTTGGGTGACAGGTACACTGAAAGTCCAGACTTCACTACTATACAATTCATCCATGTAAGCAAAACCCACTTGTACCCCTAAGTCTATCGAAATAAAAACAAAAGCATAGTAACAGTTGCCATCATCTTAAATACATGGTGTGAAACTTTAAACTCATCAGCTACTCCATGAATGTTGTCTCGTTTAAAGAATATCTCGTCCCTGGCTTTCCCTGAGTAAATAAGATACCAACAAGGTATAACTTACACTTATCTTTGACATCAACCATCAGACTCACCAACAGACTGTGACTATGAAACAAGAGATGAGCCTTTAAAAAAAAAAAAGCATTAAAAGGCTGTCAAATATCCATTAACTACAGATTCCTATGGGAGAGTGGCCTTCTTAGCATCCAATTCCCGACACTGATTAGAAGCATGAGATCTGAAGGCAGCTTACTGTTAGCCCCAAAATTACACTTTAGAAAGATACACAGCATCTGGCTGAATTCTGCTGTCAGAAATACTTTTATAGCAGGGCCAAAAAGAGAGATTCTGTATCTTATTTCTGTGGCCAACACACTGCTAATTTCTAATCTGGTACAAAGATCTGATTAGTCAATGAACATATTTTGTTGATAAAAGCTCCAGAAAACAATTAAAATGCAAACTACTTTGTTTTGGAAACTATTGATACTGTCTACAAGACTTGCATCTGTCACCCTAAACATTTCAGCTTTTATAAAACTCTGCATGTCCCAATTTTTGGCCAAGCCAGTTCATGATTATTCCCTTTTTTTTTTTTTGGAAATAACCGAAGGACTAATTAGGTCACTTGTAGCTTGGCTTCAGTGCCAGGTCCAGGATCCCAGCTGGAAGTGAAGGCTCTTAGGAGAGCAATCACCATGTCTAACGCTGCTGCTTGGCTATGGGGATGATTGACATTTCAAGAGCTGAACAAGCTTAACATTAAATGAAAGGCATTGAGGCAGAGCTGACACTAGGAAATGAACATATTTGTTTTACAGATATATGCCAGGCATTTGCTATGTGCCAACCATTGTGCTAGGTGCTGGAGACAGAAAGGTTAAAATGAACTAGCACCTGCCCAAGGAAACTACAGCTTATGGATTCATACAAGTATGTGCTTTACAATACAATACGATGATTGCCACAACTGAGGCAAAACAAAAAAGAGGGGTTACTAGAGTACAAAGTAGGAGCATAAAATTAGTTATAAAGGAAAAATGAGGGAGGTTTTGAGGAAGAAGAAGTATCACAGGGCAGGGATGACTAGGAAAGAAGAGCACATAGAAAGGAGCGAAATGATGGAAAACATGGCACCTTCTGGAAAATCAAAATATTCAGAATATGGAGTACAAGCTTATTATCAGGGGCCTTAAAACTCTGCATTATTTACCTGATTCTTACTTTTTCGGCATCCTTTAGATGTTCACTATTCCCAAGTTGCTCAGGTCTTTGTTCAGGTCCTCCAACTCTCTAATCTCTTTCCTGACTCAGTCTTTGCCCATTGGGTTCTGCTACGATAGTAGCAACCTTATCCTTTACCCCAGCTCAAATATTACCTCCTTGAAGGCATATTTAAGTGATCACATGTCCCTTATTCAGCACCATGACAACCTGTAGGATCCCAATATTAGTAAACATAACAATTTATAATCCCTTTTTTGCATTTATAGTAGTCCCTCCTTACCTCCAGGGAGATAAGTTCCAAGACTCTCGGTGGATGCCTGAAACAGTGGATAGTACCAAACACTAAATACACTATGTTTTTCATACACATCCCTACCCATGATAAAGTTTAATTTGTAAATTAGGCACAATAAGTGATTTTGTTTTTATTTTTTTATTTTTATTTTTTTTAAGCAGACAAAGGCTCGTTTTATTCAAATGGTTCACCTGTTATGACCCAGGCCACTATGTACAGACAAGAGGGGGTGCATTTTATTTCTTGGTCTCTTCCTCTTTGGCCAGAGTCTTGATGATCTCCTCCTTCCTGGTCTGCAGGCGCTCTTCACTGCGCTTGCGCGCTTCCTTGGTCTTAGCTCTGCGGGCCTCGGCCTGGTCAGCCAGGAGCCTCTTGCGGGGCTTGTCTGCCTTCAGCTTGTGTGGATGTGTTCCATGAGACGTTTTTGAACACGTTCCCCTTCACCTTCAGGTACAGGCTGCGATACACGTGACGGTCAGTCTTCTTAGACTCACGGCATCTCCTCAGTAGCCGGCGCAGAATCCTCATCCTCCGCATCCAGGTTACCTTCTCCGGCATTCGAGCACTGGCTGTACCCTTTCGCTTACCTGCGCCCGTATGCCTGCCCTTCCGGCGGGCCAAGGTGTTTTTCCCGCATGGAGCTCGAGAGTGGACAGTCACGGGCTTGCGGATGATCAGCCCATCTTTCACCAGCTTCCGGATCTGCTGACGGGAGTTGGCCTGGGCGATTTCATTAGCGTCGTTGGGGTCCAACCAGACCTTGTTTTTGCCACAGCGGAGGACACTAGAGGCAAGCCTCTCTGAAGCCTGAGCATACTCATGGCTCTGCGATTTTGATTTTAGAGAGGGGGGTCTCTCATTCGGTTGCCCGGGCTGGTCCTGAACTCCTGGTTCAAGTGATCCTCCTACCTCATCTCTCAAGTAGCTGGGACTGTAGGCACTGGCCCCCCACAGCCAGCACAGTGAGAGATTACTAATAACTAATAATAAAATAGAAAAACTGTAAAAATATGCTGTAATAAAAGTTATATGAATTCTCTCTCTCTCTTTCAAAATATCTTACTGTATGTAATATTCTCAGATCATGGTTGACCACTGGTAAGTGAAACAGCATAAAGTGAAACCAAAGATAAGGGGCTACTACTGTACTTGTTTATCCTTTATTTATTAAAATTTTCTTTCTCCATATCATAATATAATCTTGCACTGTTTGTATAATATGAATGTTTACTAATCACTGCCTAGAACATATAATAGAATGTCAATAAATATGTGTTTAACAGGTAAATGAACATTTCCCTCTTCTTTACTCTTAAGTTTCAAGAGAGCAAGGATAATATATCGTGTTTACCTTTGTATCCTCACAGTTTAGCTCAGTTAGTGACACAAAGTAGACAATCAAAAAATTGATGTTAATTGATTAAATAAATGAATGCAAGGTGCAGAACAGTAAGAGACTGGATTGATGAGGCAAGTTAGCAGCCAGATCCTGAAGGGCTCTTTAAGCCTCATTAAGGAATGTAGATTTCGCTCTGAGGGCAACATGAGCAAATGAATGATTTCAAAATTGAGAGTGACATAATCAGAATTTTTTTAGTATAGGAAAGGTTTCCCAGATGCAGTGTCACAATGAATCAAAGGGGTACAAATATGGAAAACCTGTGGAATAAGTCTATAGAAACAATCCACATTATTAAATCTCTGTACTAGGGATTAAATATACTGGCATAAGAGAGGTAATGCTATCAAAGGACATTCTTCACATGGACCCTTTATCTTTATCTGGCCTTATAAAACTTATAATGTTGCTTTTACATTTGTGCCCAAATGTTCCTTTCCCTGCACATTAAAAAAGAATGTCTTGAAAATAAAGCTAACTTATCTTCATACTGTGGGGACATATTAGGAGGGGACAGCTTTGATTTTCTCGCAATTTTGTTGATTTAATGATATTTAACATTAACTTCCTTTTCGCAGATTTTGAGACTTTTATTTAAAAACTTATAAAAACAGAATACCATAGTGTCTTACAAAATATGTTGAAAAGACTCTATAACTATCCCTGAGAACATCGTCATTCTCCCATTTCCACATAATGAGGTCGCGTTTACATAACACTGGGGAAATATTAATTTACTAAGAGAGATATAAAAATGAATATGCTGCTTTTCAATAGTGCACCTCAATCAATTTTTTTCATGCCTCTAACTTAGTGATAGTTAGATAAATTTGGAAACTGATTTGATGGTTCAAAATGAAAGTGATTTCATGCTTTATGAAGTCTGATATAGAAGACATTTCACCTGTATAGTTAATACTATATGCATTTCATCATTCAATGTAATAAAAAATAGGGATAGATTCCCTGAAAGTTTATCAATTTTGAATATCTAGATAAGCATGAAGAGATATTATGAAGACTGTCATCTGTAATTTCTCTTTAGGAGACAATGTATATTCCATGTTAGTGTAGTTACCTGACCAGAATTTCATAGCAAGTGAACGAACAGTAGAGCTCAGATTTGAAAACACAGTCTTGTGCATAAACTTTGGTTTAGTCTGAAACCAGGCTTTATTACTCTTTATCTCTCTTTGCTTAGTGTCTCCTAATTCATCAAATGAAGAATAAATAAATGTATCTCTCAAAGCCATCCTTATTAAAGAAGTTTCTTCTGCATTACATATCTAAAGTTCCTTGTATAAGCATCTTGTGAGAGTTGGTACCTGATTAAGATGCATAGAACTATGTATTTGTAAATCTCATTGTCTCATAAAAATCCAGAAGTCTTTAAATATGATAAAAAAAAGCAATAAAAAAAAGAAAGAAACATTTAAACAAATGCTAAGAAAAAGTGCTGTAGCAAGTGACTAACAAAAAAAGGAGTAAAATTTGAAACTACCAACATAAAACAGGGTAAAACTGAAAACACATTTAAAAAGGTAATAGTCTCAATAGCTTTCAATTGAAAGACATTTTCTGGTAACCAAAGATAGTTATTAATTCATTTACTTGTGCTCATATGTATTATCCATAAAATTGAAATCTGCTTTCCTTAAGCTAAAAAGAAAGGCAAGAGGGCATTAAAATGTTATGACTGTGCACTTTTGATATCCTATGACCTTATTCAAATATTCTAATTCTAAAAGGTAATTTATTTTATTTATTTCTCTTATTTATACGTCATTGATTTTACTTGTCAAAATCAAGTTCATTGATAGAAATCTTTGCAGGACAGCTGAGAACTCCCTAAGGAATACAACCTGCCGTTTATCCTATTGTTCTAACACAATGCATATACAGGAAAGACTGTTCCTAAATGTCTAAATATCTTACACCAGGGACAACATATCAAGAGGCCGTCTTTCTTGAAGACAAGAAAGTGATCTATTGAAGTAGTAGACCAACTATATTACCCTTATTTACAGAGAGTCTACATTTTATTGTCTGTCCAAATATCTATAGGAACAATAACCTCAATTGGGATTTATGATCTATTTTCTTACTACACTTATTTTCTGGCATTTTCATGGTAAAATGTAAACTTTCAATTCCACTTCATAAATAATAAACTTCTAACTATTTTTAAGGAAAACATAATTTGCCAAAAATATTAAGCAAAAGTGATTTTCATTGGATAATTATTTTTCTATGTCTTTAGTAATCTTCAGTTTTTGTTATGTCATTGATTATTAAATTTAAAAGACAGTAGGAAAACCAAATGAAAATGTAGTTTATTCAGGGAAAAAGATTTCATGTTCCTGGAGCCTATATTATGAGTTAATTTATATGCCACAATAAAATGTGACTGACTCAATATTTACAATTTTTAGTAGTGGAATTTAAAGAGACAGAAGGCAACAACCGGCCGAAGTCTTCTCTGTGGAGTCTAAGCTCCACTCTCACCCTGGGGAAGTGGCAGAGCCAAGCCATGATGATGCTTCATTTCCCAAGCTCTGTGGTTACTTCGTATCTCAGACTTCCCACCAATACAGTGCAATCAAACCTCTAAAAGAACAACTGACAAACTGCCACTCCTTTCATGATTGCTGTGTTTAGACGGTGGCTTATATTGAGTACTCACGGAAACATTAATGTTTACTTGCACATTAGAAAGATTAACAAAGCACAACCTTCTTTCATTAACCAAAGCGACTCTCTCCTTTCAGTATTGAAAAAGCCTAATGGTGGAGAACAAAATGAGCTTTTTATTTTTTTAAGCAAAGGAAGCTTTTAATACTGTCACTTCTGTATTGCTTTAAATAGATGTATTTTTCTTCTCTGTCCTCCCAACCATCTTCACTAGCACAACACCCCCAAAATGCACACACACAAGTATATGCTGTGTTGTGCCATGATCTGTCTTAGGTCTCATGAACCAGAGTTTTAACAAGTGGGGGCCAGGGAATCTGCAGTTTTTTCAAGGAAATAAAAGTTTGAAAATCCACTGCTCCCAGCTCTTGATAAATAGTAAGCTATCTGTCCATATGCATATATTTACTACTAGACACAGAGGGAAGCATAATCTTACTTCCCTAGTTAAGTTCTGAGAATATTCTAAAATGCATAATCAATGAATAACTAGCAATTTAAACCATGACAGACCAAATTTAATATATAATTTTAACAACGGCAGTATATAGTCTTTATGAAAAATTTCCCAAAATAATATTTAATTATATGTTGTTTTAATTTATTAGAAATGAGAAGGCTACTGTCTGCCCCAGCTATTGATGTCTACTAACTGGTATGTACATGTCAATTTCTTATTTTGCACAGTTAAATGTGAGCCGATCCTTTTGTTTACATTACTTCACTATCCACCATTAATGCAATACTGCTAAATGAGGGACCTTAAACTATAATTTTAAATATTTTAACATCACAAAGCTTGTTCTATTTGTAACCAGATATGTTTTGAGTAGGTATAGAGATAGCTGTTAGTAGAGATTCAGGGTTTCATAAAGACCAAATGGGAAAAAAACTGGCTTTACATTTATTTGATTTGTTAGACAAATAAAAATAAAAACATGACTTTTATGTTTATTTGAATTGGAAGGAGAGGTGAAAGGTACCTGACCTATTTAACCTCCTTTCTAAAATTGAAAACATGTTGTAGCTGGAATTAAATACTTGGCAGCACAATAGGCTCATAAACCTAGGGTGACTTGAGAGCTTCATTTAAAGACAGCAAATGGTAATGTAAACAGGAACTCTCTTCAGTTTTTCAAGTTAGACTATATGAAAGATTTAAAAATGAAAAAGACAAATTATAGAGGAAGAGGGCAAGAAATTGCATTCAGAAAAAAATATACCTCAAAGCAAAATGGATAACTTAAAAAAAAATTTACAAGGTACAAATTTTGGCAAATCATATAATAAAATGTGTAATTTATATTCATAAAATAGTGCTCTATTATATAGATTTCACATTACTGAACTTGATCTTTAAAGGAATTTTCACCTTACTATATTCACTGTTGTCCTTTGCTTGTTTTTGTTTTTGTTTGTACAACTGGGGAAAATGATTGAGCAAAATTAAATTATTCAGAAATTGAGTAAAAGACCTAAGAATGCAATTGTCTTTACTGTTGGCATTTTTTTTTTACTATTCTCTAAAAAGAGTCTAAATTTGAAAATTAGGTAATTTAATTGAAGTATAAAAACTAATTTTTTGTTCTGAATTATAAAATCTTGGATATGGCAAATAATAGCTATGATGTATGGACTCCCACAAAATCACGTTTAAAGCAAAATTTAAGAAGCTCTAAATCACAGCAGAAAACTCAGAACATAAAAATTACGTTTTAGTTTCATGCTTCACAAACAATGAACATTTCCAATAAGGACACCCAGTAGGCAATTTGATCATCTCACTCTAGGTTTGGGGGATATGTCTCAGTGCCATCAGCATTGATCCCAAGACCTCATCCACCTGGGAAAACAAAGTAAGGCAGGTTAGCCATTGGTCCCACATTTTGTACCTTTATAACTGCAGAACTTCAGCCTTCTTTTAAGGGGTTCTCTTATTAATAGAATCGGAAGAGCGTCAGATTATATGCCCAATGAACCTATGATTCATCAGCACCAAGGCCAGCTCCATGCAGAGTTGCTCTCCACACAATGCTTAGCCCCTTCCTCCAATCCCTGTTTCCCACTCAGGTAAGTACTCAGCGTGTTCCAGACTTACACCCCTGCTGCTGCCGCACTTCCGTCAGACAAAGGTGTTGTCTTCAATCTCTGAAGAAAATAGAGAAATATCTTTCTTATTTTTATTCTGCTCTTCAAACTAATAGACTTTAGAGACACAACTCTTTCAGCATCTCACACAGCTCTTTATTGACACAGCATATACTTGCTCCTAGAACATCTAGGTCAAAGCTGCCACACAGTGCCAGGAACCTCGGGCCTTGTTGCTGAAGCTATCTCATCATGCCCTGCTTCACAAGTTCCTAGGTGGAATTTTCTCTTTTAGCTCAAACTCCCACTATCCACCTCCATCCTCATATCCCAATCTATTTACCTGATACATCTAAATGTATCATTCTCCTATTAGGCATTTCAGCTTCTATGTAGATCAGAAAATACACATAAATCAGGGGTCAGGGCATGGGGGAGAGAATGGTGTTACCTATTTCTATAAACTATGCATAACATTGAACTATCCCAGTACAAAAGAACTTAGGTGCTGCAGATAATTATTAACAAATGAGTGATATTAGTTTAACAGGATTCACATTGTTGTCTATACAATTTCATGATCTCCTAAGAAAGAAAATATTTATTATTTGCAAAAATTTTCGTTTTCATGATACATTATTATGATCATGATTGTGATCATCCTCTCCGACAACAACAGCAACAAATATAACAAGGTCTCAGGCTCTCTTTATACTCTCTGTTCTTTTTCTCCATGGTACCAACATCCCACATACATTTCAGGATTGCCAGGATGCTCAGCTTTATTAAACATTCCATCCCAAGACACTAGGAGCATATCTGGAGTAGAGTGGACATTTGTAGTAAATATTCATTGAATGAACGAATGAACAAATGAATAAACAAATGAATGAATAGAGTTTATTAGTCAGCTTGGGCTGCCATAACAAAATATCACATTCTGGGTGGCTTGAACAAAGAAATTTATTTTCTCACAGTTCTGGAGTCTAGAAGTCCAAAATCAAGGTATTTATGGGTTTGCTTTTTCTTGAGGTCTCTCTCCTTGGCTTGCAGATGGCCACCTTCTCACTGTGTCTTCACATGGTCTCTTCTTTGTGTGCCTACATTCCTGCTGTCTCTCTGTGTATCCAGATTTCTTCTTCTTATAAGAATACCAGTCAGATTGGATTAGGGCCTACCCTAAGGACCTCATTTTAAATTAATCACCTCTTTCAAAGCCCTGTATTCAAATACAGCCACATTCTGAAGTACTGGGCTTAGGAATTCAACATATGAATTTTACAGAAACACAGATCAGTCCACCATGAACTATGAACATTTACCACATCCACTCAAAATTCAGGATTACAATGAGACAGGCAAATACCAACTTACTTATGCGAAAATTTCATTATTATCTATTTAGTCAATAAGTATATTTATCCTACAAGAATCTAAAATAGGTTTTCAGCAGGTGCAGTGGCTCATGTCTGTAATCTCAGCACTTGGGGAAGCCAAGGCAGGAGGAACCCTTGAGGCCAGGAGTTTGAGGCCAGCCTGGGCAACATAGAGAGACTCTGTCTCTACAAAAAATAAGAATAAAAGAATTATCTGGGCATGCCGATACATGCCTTTAGTCCCAGCTACTTGGGAAGCTGGGTGGGAGGATTGCTTGAGCCCAGGAATTCAAGGCTGCAGTGAGCTATGATTGTGCCATTGCACTCTGGCCTGGGTGACAGAGCAAGGCCCTGTCTCAAAAACAAGAAACAAACAAAAATAGATTTAAAAAATTATTATTTTTACTGATTTTCTTCTCTGTTAATAAATTATGTTACTAATGGAGACGGGTTGCACTGTATGGGGGAGGGACACACTTGTGGCCGTGGCTTGAGCAAGGCAAATGCATTTCATGTAACCAGTATGTTTGTACCCCTATAATATACTGAATTAAAAAAAATAATAATTTATATATAATTTTGTATATTTATTTTTCTCTATGCAGAAATATTTCCCCATTAAACATTTTATAAGAAAAAAAATAAAACAAATTTTAATAGGAAAAAAAAGAGATTAGTTCCAATACCAACGTCTGCATAAGAAAACTAGTTAATAGGCTGTGGTTGTTCTCATAAAATCCCTGGCCAGTCACAGTGACTCAACACCTATAATCCTAGCACTCTGGGAGGCCAAGACAGGAGGATCACTTGAGGTCAGGAGTTTGAGACCAGCCTTAGCAAGAGCAAGACCCCGTCGTTATTAAAAATAGAAAATTAACTGGGCATGGTGGTATGCATCTATAGTCCTGGCTACTTGGGAGGCTGAGGCAGGAGGATCACTTGGGCCCAGGAGTTTGAGGTTGCTGGGAGCTAGGCTGATGCCATGGCACTCTAGCCCAGGCAACAGAGCAAGGCCCTACTTAAAAAAAAAAAAAAAATCCCTTTACAAATATATTAGGTAAGTTACCCTGAGAGAGTGTGAAAAATAAGGAATACAAGAAAAAAGGTGAAAATAAAAACAGAACTCTAGAGTATCCAAACGTAGGGGCAACATTTGTAGTTTAGAACTTAGGTATACAGATGGGTTTTGTAATAAATAAATAAATAAAGATAAAAACCACAAAAGCATTGTGAAAGAGAAACAGAATCTTGCAGTGGTTAAAAGCAAAAGCCAGGAGCAAAGCTGATCTGTGCCTGAATCCATGTCCCACTGCATCTGGCTATAATTTGGATGATTTATTTAACCTTTTAAAACCTACTTCTTCAGTAAAACAAGTATTAATTAAAGATTTTAAAAATAAGGTAAATAAAGAACTGTGCACAGTGCCTAGAGAACACTCAATATTCAATAAATGACAAGGAAAGAAGGACACAAATTAAACTAAATGTTAAATATTCAATTTACTCACATTAATATATGGTTATAGATATGTGGTTCATTTGGCACATATTTGGCTTCTGATTCAAAGCAAGAGAACAAGATTGAATCATCTTTTTATTCTTCAGCATTAGCAGCTTTTCTGTAATTTACATTTATTGAATGCTTCCTCTATGAGACAATATGCTAGACATTTTGCAAGCATGATCTTATTTAACACCCCCTCTACACACACACACACACACACACACACACACACACACACACACACACTATTATTATTCACATTTTTATTAATACAAATGAAACAAAGCAAGTTTCCCAACATCACATACTTACGTGTAACTTAGCTCTTTACAATTCCAGAAACAGAATTTTGGCCCAGTGTTCTTTTGTCAATTTCGAATACACTATAAAATACATATCTTAAAATATATTATAATTAATTATTATTGGAAATTTCTACCACATAAAAAGGTCAAATATTTTCTTTTGTATTTTCTTTTGTAAAGAAGATGTAACTGCCAAGTAAACAAATTGACTTTGGACATATATGGAAGAAAGTAGCTAATCTCTAGGCACTTTCATTTGATAGGTGTGGACCATGGGGTGATCCTCCCCCAAGGAACTGTCTTCCTTATTCACCTTGCAAAAGAGAACTTTTGCCTTGATAAAGAGACAGTTACTTGAAGATACCCCATGCCATTTCTTCTTGCCTGCTGTGGTCACTGAAGTGGAAAGACAGGATGCCTGGGGCGATATGAGTGATTTTTGTCATCATGACAGTAAAGCTAAGGACCTCTCAGAGGTGTCAAATTCAACAACTCTGGAATCACATTAGGGCTCCTTGTTGTAAGTCTTGAACTAATATTGTCCATATTGTTTAAGCCATATTTAATTGAGCTTTCTCTTACTGAAAGCCAGGAGCCTCCCCGAATGACCCAAATTAGCTTCACTGTGCAAAAATCTTAAATAATCAAATGTGAATTAACTGTGCTAATTCTTTATTTCGATTTGTTTTTTCTCTACGACACATACAACTTTATCATATTTTTTCCTGGGGAAAAATAAATAACAATTTTAGAATAGAGAATGTGGAAAGTTGTTCTTACACAAAAACTATTTTTATGTATGACTAAATTAACAAAAAGGCCATTGGCAAAAAATGAAAATCCAGCAAAAATAATTTCACAGATGTGAAAATTTTCCATGCAGCTCTAATTATGAGTATATTTCCCATAAAACAATTGTCATTTTTCATATTTAGATCAACACCATGCCAAAAATAAAAAATAAAGAATGCCTCCTGCTATCATTGAAATGATCATTTTGCCAAAGTATCATTTATTTGGGGTACACTGCTTCATCATCAGTGATATAAGAATTCGTTCTATCTTCAAAAACTGTAACACAATATATTTTCAGTGCAGACCATTTATTCAAAATTTGGAGACTTGGTTGGCTGTGAACTGTATGTAATGCTGTTGCTGTCACTCTCCCTGGTACTTATTATTCCTGAAACACTTTCTGAAATTTTCAAGCTATCATCACAGTATCACTCAACACTATAGACTCCAGTCATCTGTACCAACATTGACATTTCTTTTAAGGGCAATATAAAGAACAAGGGAAGCCATTCAGAAGCCAAAAACATGCTTCTTTTCTTCTAAGAGGTTTACATCTCAAAATTCTCAAACAGAATTTGGTATAGACAGATATATAAGCTCAGGAATGCAGCTTAGATTTGAAGCATACTTGTACCCACAAGCTAAATGAAATAGTTTTTTTAAAACATAAGCAGTTCATAATGTTGTGCTACAAATTAGAAACCCATGAGAATCTGGACACTTTTTTACTGTTGAAAAGTGTAGACTTTCTTCTTTCCCCTCAAAATACTTCTCAAACAATGTCCATGGTATAAAATCCCTATAAACAGATGAAAAAATCACTGAAAACAGATGATGTGTTGTAATATAAAATAAAATATTTTGTTAATCTGTCTGCAATATACATTTAAAATGTTTAGAATGTATCTTTTTTTTAATTTCAGAATATCACAGGAGTACAAATATTTTGGTTACATAAATTGCTTTTGTACCATTTGAGTCAAAGTTATAAGTGTGCCCATCACCCAGATAGTGTACATTGTGCTCATTAGGTATGATTTCACCCATCCCCCCTCCCTTCTCCCACCTGTTTGATTTCCTCTGAGTTTTACTTTTCCATCTTTGCACGTGAGTGCTGATGTTAGTTCTAATTTAATAGTGAGTACATGTGGTGTTTGTTTTTCCATTCTTGCAATACTTCACTTAGGAGGTTTAATAACTCTTAATCAGGAAGGATGTTCCTTTTTCTTATTATTATATTTTTTCTATTATATATTCAAACATAACTTTCTTTATGTTAATTATGGCAATACTAGATGGTAGATTGGGGGAACTGAGGCTTGCTATAACTAAGTGAGCTTGAAAGCTGATCCTTCAGCCCTAGTTAAGCCTTGAGATGACCACAGGTTTTGCTGACAACTTGCCTGCAACCACATGAGAGACCCTAAGCCTAAATCACTCTGTTAAGCTGCTCTAGGAGAATGGAACTTCAGAAAGTGTATGAGATAATAAATATACTAAGTTGTTAAGTTTTGAGGTAATTTGTTAAGCAGCAACAGAAAACTCATGCAGAGACAAAGTAAACAAGAGCTATTTTTTTGACCATCCTGTTGAATATAAATAAAATAGGACTTGAATCCAGTTTGCAGAATCCAGTTTGTGACATCTTCAATTCATCGTATATGGGTATTTTTAAAAAGTACTTATTTCAAACTGTAGCTTAAATCATTATCAAAATACACTTTGTCTTTTTTGTAACAAAGTGCCAAGTTAAAAAGGCCTTATATGTCTGCTTGTCTACCTAATTGTCTATTTAACTATCCAAGCACCCATCCACGCATCCATCCATCCATCCATCCATTTTTTCCATTGATCTATTTATCTATCTAGAGATTTGGGCTAAGTTAAACCTACCTGAATATTAACAGTCAAAATTATTGGACCTAAAATTTTCTTGCATGACTGATTCTGTCTTAAAAAGTTTAATTTATTTCTTAATGTACTATTCATTTTATAATGATAATGATGCTTTATGGTATTAAGTGGTAAAATCATGACATACAATCTCAGGCAAAGAAAATAGAGAAGGTAGTTGAAGGTAGAAAAAATCTGAGTCAACAATCAAAACATGGCAAATATGAACTAATCAACCTCTATTGAGGCAAGTATACTATGTTACTTTCTGCTAAAACAGGATTTTTTACCTTAACCAGATTACATTTCAGTAAAACTTCTATTTGGGCAATGCAAAACAACAATTTTAGATTTATTAATATGAAAAATACAGACACCCAATATTAAAATTAAAATTTTTTTGTATTGCATATTAACTCACTCAGTTTTATAATGCTACAAACAAACAAACAAACAAACAAACAAACCAAACCCACACTTCATAGTTTAAAACAACAATAATAATGTATATGTTATTGTCATGATTTGGCAACTAAGGTTGGATGTATCTGGTTTGGGTTTTTGGGGGGGTGGTTGTTTATTTGTTTTTGTCCATATAGTACTTGCCTTCATCCAATTGATAAAGAGGGCTTTATCATTTGGGTTGGGCGGAACAGCTGGGAATTGGCAGGGCTTCTCTCTTTTATCATACAGACTCTAAACGTGGCTGACTTCACACAGTGATGGTCTTCACACATGGCTTTTTATGTGATGGCCGACTTCCAAGAGAAAGGAAGAAGAAGCTGTCCATCCTCATACAGAATAGACCTGAAACTGATGCTGCTTCATTTTTACTGAATTTTTCTGGTCAAAGAAAGCTACAATTCCGGACCAGATTCAAGGAGAGGGGTAATAAATTCTCCCTCTTGATGTCAGGAGCATCAGGTACCTACAGGGAGCAAAGGCATTGATGGCAGCCATCTTTAGAGGATATTGCTCAAGTCCACCTCTGGCCACACAATTCATGATCCTTCCCTGCAAAACACACACTTTGCATGTAAATGCTAAGTACATTCTAAGACCTTCAAAGCCTCAGTCCATTGTGGTATCAGGTTCAGACTTAAAGTCCAGTTCACCTCTATCTAAGTCAGATCCAGAGATACCTGAGTACAACTCCTCAGAATCAGAGATCTATGAAGTAAAAGACAAGTTATCTTTCCTCCATGTACACAATGTACAGCAGTAACATGGTCTGTTAGTTCCCAATTTCTGCTGTAACAAAGGAGCACAAACTTAATGGTTTAAAGCAACACAAATTCATTTCCTTACTGTTCTGAAGAACAGAAGTCCAAAATCAGTTTCACTAGGCTACAATCAAGGTATTGGCAGGCTTGCTTTCCTTCTGGAGGCTAGAAGAGAAAATCTATCCCCTTGTCTTTTCCAGCTTTGAGAAGCAACTTGCGTTTATTGGCTAGTGGCCCCTTCCCCCAACTTCAAGCCAGCAGTATGATACGTTCAAATCTGTCTCCCCCTTTGAACACACCTCTACTTCTGTCACTGCATTTCCTTCCCTCTCACTCTGACCTTCTTGTCTCCCTCTTAGAAGGACCCTGTAATTGCATTGAACCAACCTGAAATACTCCGGATAACCTCCCCATCTCAAGATTCTTAACTTAATCACATCTGCAAAGTCCCTTTTTGCCATGTAAAGGAACATAACATGTCCCATGGTGGATGAGATGACTCACATTCAAAAAGGGAAAAACAAGTGACACATAACAGTTGTTAGTCCAAAGCAATTCTGAAATTCAGTGGGGAACATTTTGCAAGTCATCCCTGCTACAGAGACCAGGTACAAAGTATGTTCCTTAGCGAGGATATACATGATCTCTGGGAACGATATTATGTGAATCTTGAGTCTTGATGCAGGCTTTTGGCCCTACCCTCTGAGTTATTCTTTCTTTTCCATAAGAAATGGCTAGTGTTTGCCACTGAGTAGCTTTCTCAGTCAGCTTCGTGTCCATAGAAGTTTGGGGATCCAAGGACCTCTTTTTCCTTTTCTTCTGCCTCTCTTTTAGTCCACATTTACGGCGATTTTGCCAATACAATTATCTTGAAAACATTGTGCGTTTTCTTTTTTTTTCTTCTTTTTAATACTTTATTTGTATAAATTTATGGGGCACAAGTGTAATTTTGTTACATGGATAGATTGCATAGCGGTGAAGTCAGGGTTTTAAGGGTATCTGTCACCAGAATAACATATAATATATTGTACCCATTAAGTAATTTCTTATCATCCACTCCCTTCACTGCTCCCCACTTTTCCTTATAGTTCATTTTGTGAGATAGGGTGCTATGGGACTATACTCTTAAGATTCATGCCCCAAAGATGGCTAGAGTATTTCTGTCTAGATGAGAGGGTCTAATTCTAAGTACCTTAAATTTTCCTAAAATCTTAATCCTCAATTTGAAATTGACCCTGAGTTCATGTTTTACTAGCAAAACCCTGGATTGATCTGCCCTGGGGCCATTTTTATTTTGAAAATCTCTTGCTGTCTGGTGGAGCTGGTAATATAACCCAGAAAATACTTGGTTAAGATGGTTTCTTCTAAAGTCTCTTTGAAAATTGAAGCATTCTTTCTTTATTTCATCTCTTTTTTGCAATGTGTTGTCATAGAAGGCTGAAATAAATCAAATTTAGTTCCAAAATTCTGCCTAGAAACATGTTTACCCAGATCCACAGCTCTATTCATTCATTTTTTATCTTCTGTGTCACTGAAGTGATGATCTTACTAATCATTTCAACAATGCATAGCACAAGCTCCCTGTGCTCTAGGCATTTTTTTCATTTCAATCTTCATAAATAGCCTCTTTACTGCCCCACAGGCCTCAGTCTGGTCCTAAAGCCAATACCGTATGTTGGTATTCGTCATGGCAGCATCATACTTCTAGGTATTCATTTGTATGTAAGTTATCCGTAACAAACTCAAAGTTGTTTTTTTTTTTTAAATAACATAATCTATTATTTCTCATGATTATGAAACCTGGGCTAGGCTCAGTTGTGCAGCTATTCTGTTCCACATGGTACCTCCTTGGCCTGGATCATAAAAGGAAGCTTCAACTAGAAAGGATGATACAGTTGATGGTTGGCCAGTCATTTTTCTCTGTCCACCTGGACTCTTCACATGCTAGCTTATGCTTCCTTATAGTATGGTGGCTTTAAAGTAATCAGACTTCTCATGTGGTTAATTTCCAAGAGAGCAGAAATTGAAGCAGCCGATATTCTTAATGGCTAAGCCCAAAATTTTTACAATGTCCCTTTCATCTCATTTGAATCCTCAAACAACTCATAAAGCCAGCCTACATTCAAGAAGAGAAGTATCCTCAACCTTTCGGGGTCAGATACAGCATGTACATTTGGGGAGGGAAGGAAATGATGATTGTCATTTTTGGAGACTACGTATTTATATTTTGCCAATTCACATTGTAATTTTCTCGTGGAAAATACTTAAGATCAGCACAGTTTTGAATCACAGTAGTAATATTTTTCAGTGTTTAATACCTTGAAGTTATAATTTACATCTAAAATCATTTGACTCTAGGAAGCTTCATGGGCTAGCCATTAGATTAGAAAATTGTAATAAATAATACAAAATAAAATTATGTGAATATATTTTATAAAAAATTTAATTATTACATTAATAAATAACCTTTATTATAGCAGGACATAGAATATATGATCTTCTAGTTTCCATAGCTTTTAATTTTTTTAGACTTTATTTAAGAGATATATATATATATATGAACAAAACCAAAAGGAGAAATAATCCCAAAATTCAATCCTCTGATGGTGATTAAAGTTTTTTTTTTTTAAAGGAAAGTCCTACTTGTCATCATGCTCTATGGTTTACATACTTGATTTAGAAGATCACTTTAATAGCTACCAGGTGGTATCTTTTATTTAGCTAGCATCCTGGAGTACACAGGTCACAGGTGTTGGAAATAAATCTGGAAGTTGTTTTCATTTTATTTTATTTTTTCTGTAGTGTATGTTGGTTGATTTTTTTTAAGCTAAGCAACATCTGAACACTGTTCTTATTTTCAGTGAGTCTTCATGAAAAGCAAGGATTATGACCAATCAGATATTTCTACCTCGGAGTTTGAATATTGAAATAATAAAGCAAAATCTCAGAGATGGTAAAGATCAATTGAGAATAGAATGTAAACTAAAAAGCATGCTTCAGGCTGGGCATGGTGGCTCATGTTTGTAATCCTAGCACTTTGGGAGGATGAGGTGGAAGGATTGTTTGAGGCCAGGAGTTCAAGAGCAGCCTGAGCAAGAGCAAGACCGCCTGTCTACAAAAAAATTGGAAAATTATCAGGGTTTGGTGGTGCGCACCTGTAGTCCTAGCTACTCGGGAGGCTGAGGCAGGAGAATTGCTTGAGTCCAGGAGTTTGAGGTTGCAGTGAGCTGTGATCATGCCATTGCACTCCAGCCTGGGCAACAGAATGAGACTCTGTCTCAAACAAAAATAAATAAATAAAAAAAATAAGAGGAGTACAAGTCAGCATTTTATACTGCCCACAAAAAATTTCATTGATACACATTGATATCCCTGAAAACACAATGTATTAAAGTATATCACCCTAAATCATTCAAGATTTTATCACTCAATTAATTGTTTATTTAATTACCCTTTTTGGCAACCAGAACAGGTGTACTGGAACCATATTATGCAGTGATTAAGCTGCACCCACGTTAATAATAAGTGTGTCTAAAGATTTTTTCACACTTTGTTATTTCACTAATAAGCTTATACCTTAGAGATGTGAATAAAATTTGTTCAATATTTCTGTAAAATATTTTTAAAATAAATAAATTATAGGCATAATAGACATTTTTATATTTGGGGACCTGCTGAGTATCCGTGTCCTCTTTCTATGTGTGGAGAAGTCTCCATTTTATGAGTCTTGACTAGAAGCAAATTTTAATCACAATTATGGAAGCTGAAAACATCAGATTCTTACCTATTTCTTCTCTCAGATTGCATTTAGGAATATTAGGCAGGTTTGGCCCAGCTTATGAAGTTTCTCAGGGTATGAGTTTTGAACTAATAATACAAAGACTTGAGTCTCATAGAAAATTCTTTATAGTGGAGGCAATAGGTCTAAGTTTTTAAGGGCAAGAGCTTTCAATGCCAAGTGCTTTTATCATCAGCAAGATAAACTGTAGAATGGTGGTTTTGCCAACGAAAGCAGTAATTTTGTTAGGAAAGAATTTAGTCTATGAGTATAGCTTCTCTTTATTCTTACTGATTTTAGGAGCTTAGGCCTCTCCTTTTCTGCTATTTCTGTAAGATCCTTGACATCCTTTCAATAAAATTATTGTTTTGTTTAAGTTACCAAGGTCAGATTACAATGGTTGCATATAAGGAACCTAACCGGATATACTGGTACCTGAAGTGGTGCAACAGAACTCCAGGAAAATGAGAGCACCTTTGAATACTTATTTGGCTGGACATAAAAAAATACAGCAAAAGTTACACTGTTTTCAGGCATAGCCTTTAACTGGCTTGGTAGCTCTCATTTTCTTTCATTTGGAATGTTTCCTCTTAAGATGACACTTCTAGGAACCCACCTTCCATGCCAGAGTCCCATAGGGAGGTCACAGGTAGATACTGCAGTTAAGAGCCCTAGTGAGCTTCCAGCATCAACAGGGGAATGGATATAACCCAGAGTTGTGATTGTGAGAATATACTGTTGTTGCTGCCAGAAAAGGAAAGCTTTCAGTGGTCCTTGCAATTTTTGGTATGGAGAAAAAAGGATGGCTTAGGTCAATATTGGCAAACCAAGTCCCAAGGGCCATGTTGATTTGATCCAGCAAAAATACTATATTTGGGTTATTGGCTACAAACAGAGTCACCAAAGTTATTTTCTAAGGTCCATCCAACTTTTGTGCAGGCCAAATATAAATAAAGATGTGATAAATATCACCCCACTCTATATTTTTAGAATCCTGAAGATATGATGGCAGCACAAATCTTTTCAATTTCTTCAAGAACGTGCAGCATTGTTTCTGTTTTAATTTATTAGAAAGAAGGGAAATACCCAGAGACTTTCACTTAGACCTTGCTACTATTATGGACTTTATATGTAAGTCAAAAGCCAATGTGTACATTTTGCCAGTTAAGTATGTATTTTCTAATAAATATTCAGAAAATGGAAAAAATAGCTATGGAGTATATCTGTACACCATTTAGGAGCCCACTGTTACAAAGTTAGGCCAAGACTTCAGCATGCCCATAACTACCATTATCTCCTGCTTTGAGTGGTGAACCACAGTGGTGTTTTGGGTGGAGGCAAAAGATTCTGAAGGGTGCCAGTCACAAGGGAGATATAGGGTTTCTGTTATGATGGTGGAGAAACTTGCCAGAAGGCATGGACTTGTAATCCCTGAGAGTTGGTGCTTGATGAATAGTACTAGGATCCCTGCATATCAATCCACTGCCTACCACGTGGGACAAAGCATGTGGGTAAAAGAAGAGAAGTTCTTCTTCCTACTCCAATCTTGCCATGGCCTTCCAGTGCCCATTGCAGCATCAAGTCAAAGTCCAAGTCGCAAATCTTATTAGCTTAACAGTCCCCCAAAATCTCATCATCTGAATCAGGTAAAGTTAAGTAATCCATTGGGTATGGCACCTGGGAACAATTCATCTCCATCTTTGAATCAGCAAAACTGAAGAGACACTATATTTTCCCAACCACTGTCTATGGTGGGACAGACATAGAATAACAATTATAGACATTATGGTTCAAGTAGGGAGGAAATGGAATATAAAATGGAGTAGCCACTCAAAAACAGTTTCAAAATCAAGCCCAGCAAGTTCCATATACTCCTGCAGGTAACTCTTTGTGGTTCTTGACTCTGTCCTCTGGGCTTTTTGCTGGCCTCACAACTTATCCTTCCTTTTTCGTGAGAGTTAAGCAGGTTTTGCAGCTGACTAGTTTTTGTTTTTTGCTTTTTTAAAATTCAAGGGGTAGAAATGTGTTTATTTTTTATTTAATGTAAATACAGTCCTAATATTATTTAGAAAACGTGTAAAATGAAAACCACAAAGAATCTCAAAACTTCTTGGAAGTATTACTTTAATTTCAAGATGTGAAACATCAGGGGAATTGATCAAAATACATAATTTGAAGTTTACCTCCATGTATTTACCATGACTCTATTATGAGACTGTATTAGTCAGAATAGGCTAGACCAAAGTTTGGCAAACTCAGGCTTCACAGACCAAACCTGACTCACCAACACCAACTATCTTTTTTTAATTTTTAATTTTTTTTTTATAACATGAGATCTACCCTTTTAACAAATCTTCAAGTGTACAGTATGGTATTGTTAACTATAAGCACAAAATTGTACAGCATATCACTAGAACTTATTCATCTTATATAACTGAAATTTTATATCTGTTGAAAAGCAACTCTCCATTGACCCCTGCCCCAAGCCCCTGGCAACCATCATTCTATTATCTGTTTCAGTAAGTTTGACTATTTTAGATACATCACATAAGGGGAATCATACAGAATTTGTTCCTCTGTGACTGGCTAATTTTATCTGACATAATATCTTCCAAGTTTATCCTTGTCATCACATATTGCAGGATTTCCTTCTTTTTAATGGCTGAATAATATTCCATTGAATGCATATGCCGCTTTTTTTAATCCATTCACCACTGACGGATATTTGTATAATTATGTTTCATACTTTTATCTTTTAATTTATATACTAGAATTAAAATTAAGTCACATACCACTATTACACAATTACTGTATTCTGTATTTTTCTACATATTTACCTTTGCCAATGAGTTTTCGACTTCCGTATGTTTTCATGTTCTTATTTAGTGTCTTTTTGTTTCAATTTGAAGAATTCCCTTTATCATTTTTTTCTAAGACAAGGCTAATGGTGATGAACTCCCTTAGCTTTTGTCTAAGAAAGTCTTTTTCTTTCTTTCATTTTTGAAAGCAAATTTTTCCAGATACAATATTCTTCCTTGGTAGTTTTTTTCTTTCTGCACTTTGAATATATCATTCTATTCCCTCCTGTCTTTCAAGGTTCCTGCTGAGAAATCCATTTGTAGTCTTAGTGAAATTCCCAGGTATGTGATAAGTGCCTTTTCTGATGCTGCTTTCAAAATTATCTCTTTGTCTTTAAGTTTTGACAATGTGATTATAATGTATCTAGCTGTGGATTTCTTTGGTTTCATCTTATTTGGGGTCCATTTGGTTTACTGGATCTGGATGTTCATTTCCTTCCCCACATTATGGAAGTTTTTGGTCATTAGTTCTCCGAATAAGCTTTCTGCTACCCCTTTCAATTCTTTTAAATATCCCACAATGTGCCTGCTTGATGTTGTCCATAAGTCCATTAAGCTTTCTTTATTCTTTCTCATTCTTTCTTCTATTCTATTTGATCCTCTCACTAAATGATCATAAATGGTTTGTCTTTAAGTTAATATTCTTTCTTCTGTTTGACTTTCTCTATTGTGGAATCCACTGTAGTAAACTTTTCAGTTTAGTTATTGTATTCTTTAGGTGCAAGATTTCTGTTTGGTTCTTTTTTATATTTTCTACCTTTTTGTTAAAATTTTCACTTTCTTCATGCATTTTTTTCCTCCTAAGCTCATATAACATCTTTATGATCGTTTTTGCATTCTCTCTCAGGCAATTCATATACTTCTGTTTCATTAGGGTCAGTTTCTGTAAGTTTATCTTGTTCTTTTCTTTGGCCGTGTTTCCATGTTTCTTCATTTTTCCTGACTCTATGTTGGTATCTGCATTAGACTAAAGAGCAACTTCTTCCATCCTTCATTGACTGGCTGTGTACAGGAGAAGATTATTACCACTCAGCACTGCCAGACATTCTGGGTGCTTCTCAAACTTTCTCTGTGTATGCATCTTTTCTAGAGTTGTCTGGGTAAATTCCCGATTAGAGGGATTTTCCTGATTATTTTTCAGAACTTTGTTATCTCTTTCTGCTTCTGCGTCCTTCTGCTGTACTGAAGGTATTCAGGAGCTGCAGTATGCCCCAGATTCTTCATTTTTATTTTTTCCTCAGTGGCCTCCAGGTATCTAGCTTATGCCAGATATCGTTCACACTCTGATATAGGTGAGAAAAAACAGTCCCTTGGGATGTCACCTGAAAAGTCAAAAGGATTTGACAGACAATCCAATCTTCTTTTTTCCTCCCCTAGGACAAGCCAGAGGCTGGGAGTCTTCCCAGTCATGCTTCTCTCAGCTGGACTTTGGCAGGTGAGCATGTATTACACAAGGCTTTCTTCATCTTTGTTCTCGAGGCCCTAAGGCATCTAGAGTATGTCAGGTACTCTCAGTATTCTGTGACAGGTGAGACAAAGGCCATTTCCTTGAGTAGCCACTCAAAAACTTGGAATATTGGATGCATAAATGTGGGGGGCTTTCAACTACTAGCTCTGCACTAAGGCAGGAGGATGGGCTATGGTGAGTGCATGTGTACTGCTGCCTTTGTTCTCAGTAGCTCCTAATCTGGGGTCTTTTCCTGTTAGTGTTCAGTTTCAGGGAAGGCAAAAACCAATCTCTCAGGCAGCACTCAGAAAAGTGTGAATATTGTACATACGGTTTAGTTTTTCCCTTTTCTCTCTAGGAAGAAGCTAAGAACTGCAGGTTTCCTCCTGATTGTGCCAGGATGATTATGGCAAGAGGGATCCTGAAATTTTCCCAAGGCTTTGATCCAACTAGTTTCGTGCTTGCTTGGAGTGCCAGAGCCACTCCACAAGTTTCTGGATTTCTCACAAAGAAAGCTGGTCCATGTATTGCTGTTCAATCAATGTGTCCAAGGAGGGTAAAGGGGTAGAGGGCTTCTTATTATGCCATGTTGCTCCCAACTCTACAGATGACTAGTTTAATCCACCTACTTATTACCAGAGTTTTGGAGGTCAAACATCCTTCTTTCATATTTTACTTTTGGGCCCTTTTAGTTCAACCTAACAGTGCTTCTGCTGGCATAAAAATTTCAAGAGCTTTCTGTTTCTCCTGTATAGATCACAAGATTCACTCCATTATACAAGAGGTTTATCAAGAGAGCTAACCTAAATAATCCCTTCTCAATTTTTGCTTCTGCTGATATAGTTGAGAGACATTGACCTCAAGTTTTCTAGAGGTCACTTGGTTTAATGGAGAGGATCTGTGAGACACACTCTAGTCTTTTAAAAAAGACTTTTTGTGTGATTAAATACTCAGATGTTTTGAAAGTTCTGAGGTTTCAGGGAAGGGTTTAAAATCCTATCTCCAGCATTTTCTCTAGAGAATTAGGAGAAATTCCCATCCCAACAGTGAATTTCTTTTATTTTAGCATTTTTTTTCCATGTGGGTGGGCTGAAGATTTCCCAAATCTTTAGTCCTTGTTCCTTTTTTTTGTTTAGTAATTCTTTTCTCAATTTATCTCTCTCCTTTAAAATTTTATTATACGCACTAAGAATAAATCAGGTAACATCTTCAAAACTTATCTTGGAAATCTCCTTAGCTAAATATCAGACCATAGTTTATTCTGTTAGTCCCTATTAATGTATACTTGGGTTCCCTTCTGTTATTTTGCTGTTACAAATACTACTACATCTTTGGTTTCCTTGTAAAATGCCTTTTTATATATTTTTGCCAGTACACATTTCAGATAAAAAAGACTTGCTAAATAGGAGGGAAAATGCATATGTGATATTGCCAAATTGCCTAATTTCTTTCCATAAATGTAGAGCCATTTTGTACTCTGTGAGAGTGCCTATTCCCCAAGTATTACTATCATAGTATTTTCAAATTTTTAACTTTTTCCACTATGATAGATGAGAAATAACATTTAGTGTAGTTTCATTCAACATTTTTTGTTGTGTAAATCTTTTCCTATTGTAGATGACACAAACAAATGAAAAACATCCCATGCTCAGGGATCGAGAAATTAATATCATTGAAATGACCATACTTCTCCAAGCAATCTATAGTCTCAATGCAATCCCTGTCAAAACACCAACATCATTTTTCACAGATTTATTTTAAAAAAATCCTAAAATGTATATGGAACAAAAGAAGAGCCTGAATAGTCAAAGTAATCCTGAAAACAAAGAAAAAAGCTGGAGGCATCATATTACCTGACTTCAAATTATACTACAAGGCTATAGCCATCAAAATAGCATGGCACTGGTATAAAAACAGACACATAGATCAATGTAACAGAATAAATAAGCAAAAAATAAAGCAACATACGTACACCAAATTGATCTTTGACAAATTAGATAAGAACATACACTGGGGAAATGATATCCTTTTCAATAAATGGTGTTGGGAAAATTGGATCACCATATGCAAAATAATGAAACTGGATCCCTCTCTCTCATAATATACAAAAATAAACTCAAGATAGTTTAAAGACAAATGTAATACCTGAAACGATAAAAATACTAGAAGAAAACTCTTCTGAAAATTGGTCTTGATGAAGGATTCATGACTAAGACCTCAAAATCATAGGCAATAAAACAAACATAGAAAAATGGGACTTAATTAAACTAAAGCAACTTCTGTGTAGCAAAAGAAATAATCAACAGAGTGAACAGATGACCTTCAGAATGGGAGAGAATATTTACAAAATTTACATGTGACAGGGAACTAATATCCAGAATTTATAAGGAATTCAAACAACTCAACAATAAAACTCCAAATAATCCCATGAAAAAGTGGGTTAATGACATAAGTACATATTTTTTAAAAGAAGACAAGCCAATGGTCAACAAGCATATGAAAAAATGTTCAACATAACCAATCATTAGAGAAATGCAAATTAAAAACACAAGAAGACATCATCTTATACCAATCAGAGTAGCTATAATTAAAAAGACAGAAAATAACAGATGTTGGCAAGGATGTGGAGAAAAGGGAATGCATACACACTGTTGGTGGGAATGTAAATTAGTACAACTTGAAAAGCAGTATAGAGATTTCACAAAGAACTAAAAATAGTACTACCTTTTGATCCAGCAATCCCCCTACTGGGTATCTACCACAAAGAAAAGAAATCATCATATCAAAAAGATCCTTGTACTTGTATATTTATTGCAGCACTATTTACAATAATAGCAAAGATATGGAATCAACATAATTGTCCATCACCAAAGGACTGGATAAATAAAATGTAGTATACACACATAATGGAATACTGTTCAGCCATAAAAAGGAATGAAATCATGTCTTTTGCAGCAATGTGGCGAGAACTGCAGGCTTAAGTGAAACAACTCAGACACAGAAGAACAAATACCACATGTTCTCACTTACAAATGTGAGCTAAATAATATGGACACATGGACATAGGGTGTGGAATGATAGATATTAGAGACTTAGAAGGGTGGCGGATGGGAGTAGGATGAGAAATTACTTAATGGATACAATGTACATTATTCTGGTGATGGATATCTTAAAAGCCCTTACTTCACCACTATGCAATATATCTGTGTAAGAAAATTACACATGTACCCCATAAACTTATATAAATAAAACATTAAAAAAAAAAACCCACATCTCTGTCGAAAAAATCCATTCATACCATAACCCTGCTGACTGTAATCTCTCTTCTCACCTTGAACTGTGTGTGTCTATCCTTGCTCTACTCTTTCTATTTCTATATAACTCTTATTTTCTATTTCTATCTCTCTGCATTGTCTAGAGGCTTCTCCTTACACAGAGAATAAAGCCTGTTCTTTATAATAACTTATGGGTTCCTTCATGAGTTGGTCCCTAACTACTTCTCAGAAAGCCTTCTTTCTGTTCCTTCAATGCTGTAATCTCCTAGAACCCTTGCTTTTTTCTTTTCTTTTTCTGTAGATCTCTCTCCACCTTTTCATTTGGTGGGCCTTTTATTCTTCAGGTCTATCTCAATAATCACTTCCTGTTGATATTTTATATCTAATTATCAAGGTTTTCATACTCTACCACATCCATTTTTACAGTACTTAGGAAAATCTTAAACTACCTTTGTGTGTTGGCTTGTTTATTGTTTATTATGTTTCTTCCCATTAGAACATAAGCTTTTCAAACAAATCAAATGCCCAACAAGGGGAGTGTGGTTAAATTATTACACTGCATCTATACATGGGGATTCTATTCAGTCATTAAAAATGTTGCTGGAAATGATCACTTATTACAATGGAAAGATGTCACCCTATATTTAATGAAAAAGATAGGAATATAAAAGACATAGAAAAGAATGTCATTCAAAATATATCTTTAACAAGTATCCCTTCGCCAAGACCTAACCAAGACATTCATTGTCTCAAAGCAAAGAGTACAGGTAAATGTATTCATGATCTATTCAGGCTTTTTGGATAGATGAATTGCCTTTTTTCTTAAAGCAATACTTTAGTATGTCAAGAAGACATTTGCATTTAATCTAATACATGACACATTAAGGAGTTATGGAAAAATTTTAATATGGTTCAACCACACTTTTTGAAAATAAAATATTACGGAAGAGAATGGACTGAATAAAAAAGAATACATCATAATGCTTTTTATATGGGAAGAGTAATTGCTTTATAAGGAAAAAAATGTGTGTATGTGCATAGCATGTGTGGGTACTGGTTCATAATGCAAAATGTATTTATTATTCTAGGTTGAGATTTAAAAAAATCCCAAGAAAAGAAAGTTTGAAAGCCTCTTGTCTAAGGGAACTTTATTTAAGAAAGACAGGAAGAAGAAGGAAATTCTTCTGGTCACAGGAGAGTAAGAAAAAAAAGGAGGGAAATTGGGAATTGGGAGGTTTCTTCTTTCCAGGCTTTTTCTAAGGGAAGCGGTATTCATCAGATACAGGCAAGAGAACACTGAGGGCCTGCTTCTGTCTCGATTCTTCTCTAGGTTGTCTCAGGATTCCCCATCCTTATCTGGAGAGCAGCCTCATCAACGTTAACTTGGGTATAGGAGTCCTTTAAGTCTAGCTTTCCTGGTTCTCTCTGGTTCCCTGAGAGAGGGCATGATATGTTACCCATGTTTTAACAAACATTATTCCACTGAACTTCCAGGATATTCTCCTGAAGTAAGTAGTATATTTCACGGATGTGGAAAGCCAAGTGGTACTGAGGTTATTTGATGTCCCCAAATTAGGAAAGTGCGATTCCATAAGGATTTAGCATAAAACTTCCTAAAGCCAAGCATCTAGGATAGACATTCCAGAGATCTCAGACAAGTAGCTTCTTCATGGACGCTTTGATGGGAGCTCCTATATTAGTTTCCTAGGAATGCTGTAACAAAGTACCTCAAACTGGGTCACTTAAAACAACAGAAATGTATTCTCTTAGGGTGCTGGAGCCAGACGTCTGAAATCAAGGGAGCAGCAGGGCTGTGCTCTCTCTGAAGGCCTCAGAGGAAATTTGTTCATGCCTTCCTCTTACTCCCTTCACCTCTGGTGTTTGCTGGTAATCTGGTAATCCTTGGCTTTTTTTTTTTTTTTTGAGATGGAGTCTTACTCTGTCACCTGGGCTTGAGTGCCCTGGCATCAGCCTAGCTCACAGCAACCTGAAACTCCTGGGCTCAGGCGACCCTCCTGCCTCAGCCTCCCAAGTAGCTGGCAATACAGGCATGCACCACCATGCCTGGCTAATTTTTTCTATTTTTAGTAGAGATGGGGTCTCACTCTTGCTCAGTCTGTTCTCGAACTTGTGACCTCAAGCGATTCTCCTGCCTTGGCCAACATCCTATTCCTAACAATAAATTTCCTGCCTACAGGTTTTTTTGGTTTTTTTTTCCTCCTTCAAGGTACTTCTTTGCAGTGATTTCCCTGGATTCTCCCTGGCCCCTGCCCCGTGCTCCTTTGGATCTGATCCTGAGCTTTGATAAAGATGTTTTTGCCTTCATAGTCCACCCCAAATAGGCAGGTCCTGGTCCTACTACCTTACTAACTTATTTATAGAGGGTTGGGCTATGTAGTTATAACTAATATTTTGAAATATTATCCTATATTCAATTTATTTCTGATTCCCTGTAATTCTTGCGGCTCTAGAGTTTTATGTTATTGAAGTACAGCACCCCTTCAGGGAAAGGAAAGAAGCCAAAGGAAAAAGAATTGTCAGATGTGTAAGAGAAAAATGGTCTTTGGGGGAACTCCCAGACCCAAGCTCTAAATTATTAAGCTCTAGCTTGGAGGATTCAGGCCATGGCACTTTTTCTATGAACCAGAGAGTAGGGAGAACGGAAGATTGAAATAAGGTCCATTTTTCCCTGTACAAGGAAGGTGAAAGCCCCTCTGGCCTGATTGGAGGCTTATAATGGGAAGCTTGTGGTGGAAGACAGTGGAGGAAGAGAGAGAGAGAGAGAGAGAGAGAGAGAGAGAGAGAGAGAGAGAGAGAGAGAGAGAGAAAGAAACAGATAGGAAAAAGAGACAGAGCAATGCTGGAAGATAGATATCTCTCACACATTAAGAATTCTATGGTATAGAAAGTTTGCTTTTTTGAATCTTGCCTAAACTGTGATGAAAATGCAATGCCTCACGGGGTGCAAATCAGGGAATCTACAAAGAAGTAGAAATGTCAACATGGTATATCCAGGTAAAGAGAGGAAGAAAAACAGTGCCATATGGTTTCCCAAAGTGAGTAGTGTGCAAGAGATCCAGAATTTTCTGGTGGTCCCAAAGGAGAATGGGAAATGTCCGAAGAGCTGGGGAAAAAGCCTGAGGCTGGAAAGAGGAGGAACCTAAGTTCTTCTAACTCAAAGTCAGTGGGTGAACACGTGAGCTATGGGTGTAGCAGGCAGGGTAAGCGGCAGACACCCAGAGATCAAATGGAGGCCAGCAACACTGGGTGAAAGAGGACACCTCTCCCCACTATCAGGACAAAACATGAACCAACACTCTTGGGGTGAGGACAAGGAGAAGAGTGTGTTAGAGAAACCAAACCAAACCAAACCAAAGTAACAATAACAACAACAAAAAACCCTGGTAATTCCATAAAAGAGATTAAGTTTTAAACCCACAAGAAATTGTGTTTTCCTGACCTTTTCTAACCATTAGCTGATATGAGTAGCTTGTGAGCAGATTCAGTTTAATTATAAGAATGTTAAAATTACATCTCTATAAATGTGTGTTGTGATGGCAAATTTCAAACCCATCACCTTGTTAAGACACAAATGGCTTCCCTTTATTTCCTATTACATGCATATCTGTAACTTTTTATTCAATTCTAATACTTTATATTTTATCTATGGGTTCATCAAATAATTTCCTTCTCAGAAACAGTGGATTTCTTTATATTTCCACCACAAAATTTCTAATCTAACCTTGATGTTGATTTTTAATATGGTTTATTGGCAACTAGAAGTGTAAGTGTTGCTTAGTACTAATCTGTTTTTAAAAGGTAGTAAACAGGAACTTCTGCACATTAATATTTAAGTCGTGGAGTTCTTCAAGGATTCATCCAGGGATGTGGCACTTTCAAAAATAATCTTGAAGCAGAATTGTACTCTCAAATTTTCAAGTTTCCAGAAGATATTAAGCTATTCCTAAATACTGAAATGTCAAACTATTATAGATAAACTGTGAAAAGACTTCAGAATTCAAAGTGACTGGATAGAAATAGGAAAGATGAACTTTGAATGAAAGCAAGTAATGCATTTAGAGAAAAACACTTCATCATACTTACAAAACCAAAGTTTCTGAGCTGTCAGCTAATCCCCAAATGGAAATCATTCAGGTTATTAGCTGTATGTATTAATGCTCTCTAACAACTAAAAACATTATCAAGAAAAATATCAAGTAAATTATAAGAATATATTACTTGGCCACTATGTGCCAGGTGCTGAGCTATCGTACTTTATATGTCTTATTTTATTTAAGGTTCTTAGTAACAGTTTGCTCTTTTCCTTTATGGAATGAGGGGAATGTCAAGGTCACAATGACATCAACAATTCGAGCCCAGGGCAGTCTGATGTCAAAGCTCAGACGTTACACTGTCACACTGCCCTGCACCGAACATCTTCTACTCTGGAACAAATCAGCCTTATGTCTGTTCCTAAAATAGTGCCAGAATTATAATAAGAGTTCAAGGGAGACATTCCAGAATAAGAATAAATCTAGGGCAGGGCTACTAAAATTACCTAGGCTATGGTATCTAAGGGTAGACTTTTATAAAGTAATTATGGGTTCAAGATACAAATTGTAGAGAAATCATGAGTGGCACAGAAAATCCTGAAAGTCTAGAACTAGAGACTAGCGTGACTGGTTTGAAAAAAAGACAGCATTTACCAAATGAGTAAAAGCTCTCAGAAATGTGCTGCTACTTTTAAGCCGAACATCAAGAACACCAAGGCCCTTGCTTCATGTATTCTGCTTCTGCCTCCTCTTTCCTCAGATACTCTTCACTGGCGGCCACAATATATCTGAGACCTTAGCCCCATCATCTGGTTAGAGAGAACCTTGGCATTCTCTCAAAGTAGTATCCATATACCCACCCTCTCCTGGGCATCTCCTTTTCTATTTAGACCCTGAATGTGCTCCCTTCAGAAATTATTTTTTTGGGTATTTTGTTGCTTCCTGAAGCTGAATATCTCTCCTCAACCTCTCTCAGTCCATACAATATGGATTTGACCTGCTTATTTCTAATACTAGTAGTTACCATTCTCATTCCCCTTTGTGTTCTCACTAAAGTCCTATTGAGGGATAATCCTATTTCCCCAAACTAAATACTTGTCTCATACTTAACATCAGTGTCTGGGTCCCACTGCTTAGGAACAACTGCCCCCTGCCTCTTGGAAATGACCATTACCTGGAATCCCCAGTGCTAAGCTATGCCTCATGTCTTTCACAGTTATCTGAAACAGCCAGTTCTGTGTGATGCTGCTTAGACATCTAAGCTTGCATGCTGAAAGCTGTTACTAAGGAAATAAAACTAGGTGGATAGGAATTTGGCTAGAGGGAAGTTTTACCAAGACAGAAGATTTTGTGCACTATAGGGGTGGTTCTAGTTATGGAGTTTTATCAAATTTTATTATAATTTGAGTTAGCTTTAAAGAGATCCAATCCATTGGGTAGAGGTGGAGACAGTAATAGTTTGTGATCTCAGGTACATGCCTGACCCATGGAAGAAAGGAGCTTACCTTAGCGGGTTCTAGAAATACCAGAAATAGGTTTAGATCCAGGACAAACGACTAGGCCAGGCATCCAGATATGCAGCCAACTGAGGTATAATTTAGGATAGGTTATAGTCCTAGCAAGCTGTAATATGGGCCAGCAACCTGTGATCAAAAAAATAGAGCAAGCTCAAGAAGGTGTGGAATAACAGGTCAGGGTGCAGATTCCCAAAAGATTACTTGTATACCATTGATGATTTCCTCTTCTTCTTCTTTTTTTTTTTTTTTTTTTTTAACAAACTGGCCAGGCAATAGCATGTATGGGAGTCTGTTTGATTTAAAGGGCTAGCAGGGAAACCAGAAGTAGATGTAAATAACATACAGGGACTAGTATTTGTATTGCAGGAAGTGGCTAGGTTGGAAAGAAAGGACAGATTTGACACCGATATTCTGAATTTGCCTTACTTAGCTGCATCTCCAGAGTTAGCAGTTTTTCTCATTTTTGTCCCACTACGTAGCGTGGATCTTCTGCCAACCTGTGACTGCCTCTATGATGCTGCCTCTCCCATGCTATCGAGGTTGGAACATCGTGCTCATATTAAAGAATGGAGACAGAAATTTTAAATGAACTATAGTCAATAAAATTATAACAGGTTATTATGGTAATTAGAGATGTCAGAGGAGAGCCTCCAAATTTTCATGACCCTGTTATCATAAATGATAGAGTGACCATTGTTGTTCCTGTTAGAAACAGAAGATTACTCTTAAAAGGACCCTGGCAGTAATGCAATGTGGGATTCCTTAGGGTTTTAGGCTCCATGTACATTCACAGTCAATGTGCAAAACCTAAGAAACTGGCAATCCCTGCAGTTATTCACACTGCTCCTACAGGAAACTGCTCTAATTAGGCAAGATAGAGTGTCTTGGGCCTGATTTCATAACAGCCTCTGGAGTCTACCTTCTAGAGCTCTTCCCTTCTCTCTGATAAACCATCTCCTGTCTGTACTTAAGCCTCAGCTCAGGCTCACCACCTGGAGGCCCTCAATAGCCAGTGCCAAGGGTGTGGCTATACACATCATGCCTGTTTGGTCAGTGCGACCTGAAAAAATGTTTAATTTCAAGAAGAAAAAAAATATCTTGGTTGATTGAACTGGCCAATTATTTCCATAAGTAATCTATGTAGTATTTTCATAGAAACAAAAAAACCATAGTAAATCTAGTATAATTTTTATCTCATTGTATAATCCAGCTAATGATTGCATGTAAAATTTGCCACCCTGTGCCCTAGGACTTTGTTTATTTATAGCACTTACAGTGTCAGTAGAAGTAGTGGTGCATGTGTTGACCAACATACCCTGTCCACTGGATTGTGTGCTTCTTGGAGGAAGGGATTATTCTTAGAAATCTTTTAAGTGTATAATAATCTAGGATAAGGCCTGGCACAGAGTAGATGCACCAAGCAGTTTCCTCAATTTTTATTTCAAATACAACTGAAATAAATTATAATATAACCTAAGTTCTCTCCAAGCTCTAAATATTTCACACAGAAATTGCTGAGGGCTCCATGGGTACATGGTCCTTCCTATATAGAGATGAGCATTATATGGATAAGAACGGCCCTGGGTTCCTGAAGCTTATGTTGTAATGTTGAAAATTAAGAAAAGTAATCTGTATTAAGCATAGTCACTTAGTCTGACACTTACTTTTAAAAAAATATTCCAATCTAGAGTCCTGCAAACACTCAAAGAGCCTAAGAGTTAAAAAGAACAGTACAAACACGAGGGTGAAGTACTACTTCAGAATATTATAAGCTGAAATCCAGAAGAACCTCATGGACAAGATATGTATGAGCTTCGATATGAGAAAGGAGTTGCAGTTTGCTGCCCCATGAAGCTGCTGTGCTGCAGTGTGCAGGAAGCTAATTATAAAAGGCAGATCTCCAAAATCGTAAGACAAATTTTCCCCCTACAGGGGACCAGTAAGTGAGCTTCACTCATTTCCCTTCATAATGCCACACATTGAATTTTGCTTCTAGAGTGATACTAAATTCCATCTAGAGAAAGTGGCATTTCATAAGCAAGTGGTTCTCGACACTGTGTGAACCACTCTTTGGGACCCTCTCAACATTCTTGGTTCCTCATATCTTGTAAACCAGAGGTTAAACACTAGATCACACCCTATAAAATTAATATGCACAATTCACTTAAGTGAGGAAAAGGACCTTGTTGGAAACACTGGGGACTATTCATTTTCTAGTGCTTGGGGTCCCCTCCTGCCAGCAGAAGTACAGGACAGGAAGAGGGACCTGCAGTGCGTTATGTTAGTCTATTACAGGAGCAGGTAAATGATTACTGTCCTCCAGATTTTCCATAGCAATTACTTTTGTAACACATGTATAAATGTACGTTTTTAATCATTTCAATCTCTTCCCTACCCATATGCTCTTTGAATAGTGAAGGATAATTCCACAAAGTGGACTGTGTACAGGAAACACTATTATCTTGGCTACAAAAAAAAAATCAACCATTAACATATTCCCAGATTTTCCCTATTAATTTATGGTGAAGTATTTCTACACTGGTTCCAATGTAAATTAAAGATGCTTTGGATTTTCCAGTCCTTTGCTAACTATAAATTTTTTAAGCTCCTTAATCAGAGCTAGTTCGGTCCCAATAAAAGACCCTGTCATTCACAAAAGGGAAAAGATTTTCCAAGCAGTTAACTTTAGGACATATTGCATATAAAATAAACTAATCTCTGAACTCCTAGGGTTTCTTTCCCCAGAGACTTCATCTGCTGTGATGACCATATTTCCATTAAAAAAGACAAATGGGGAAGAAACGTTGCCACTTTCAAGTGCTGTGGCCTGTTCTGCCCTCTAGCCAAGCAGAACGGATCCTAGAAGACCTTGGGCAGCGGGGAGGAGATAGCGTGACATGTAATTACCCCGGGTCTAAGGTGGTAGCTGGCCCTTCGGCGTGCAAACGCAGACAGCGGCATCACAAATAAATAAGGAACACTCGCCGCCGCGGAGCTCCCGGAGAGCCAGGGGTGGGCTTCGGCGCGGGAGGTTGGAGGCCGGGTGCCGCCGGCCTCCCGGAGTCTTTCGGCGTTGTCCATACTGATGAGCTCGGCTGCCACAGGAAGGCAGAGCGAAGGAGGAGCAGAGGAGGCGCGGAGGCAGGCGGCAGAGCCGCGCACCCGGCTTTGACGTCGCCCGGCTGCGGCTAGCAGCTCGCGCTCTCGGCACGTAGCGCACAACGTGACCACACACAGCCTTCCTCCCCGGCAGCCCGGCAGCCGGTCCGCCTGCGCTCCGCGCTCGCCGCTTCGCCCTCCTCCTCCTCCCTCCTTTCGCCTCCGCGGCGCGCATCTCCGCGCACACCCAGGGATTCCGGCCGGCGTCGAGCCCCCGGCGCTCAGCAGCCCAGCCGGGGCACCTCTGCCGCAGCTGCGGCCCGAGCGGCGGCCACGCAGCCGGGTGCCCTCCGCAGGCGGCCGCTCCCGCCTTCACCTCTGGATGCCAGCACTACGTTAGCCCAAGCGGGGAACCCCTTCTGCGGCTGCCTCCTCGAAACTCCTGCCTGTCCCGACCGCCCCCACCCTCTCCACCTGGCGGGGGCGGCGCGGAAGCGAAGAGGACGCGCGCAGTGCCGGTGGGCACGCGTAGACGTGTGTGAGGACCGGGTCTCTGCTTGGCATTCTCCCTCTCTTGCAAGCGACGGTGCCTGGACTCTGCTTTCGGCTCCGCAATTGGTGCGGCCGGCCAGAGCATCCTCTTCGCTGGCGGGGCGCTAAAGGATATTTTGGAGAGCAGTGGCTGTGGCGGCGGCGGCGGCTGAGGCTGGTGCCCGAGCGATCTCCAGACGCACACTCCGCTCCCTGTTGGACCCTTTCCTCTTCCTTCTTCCCCCTCCTTCCTGCCCCTCCTCCCACCCCCGTTCCTCTAGCCCCACTCCTCCTCTTCCTCCTCTCTCGGCTCGGCGATGCGAGTCTGTATGGTGTAACAGGATTGGCGTTGCAATGGCAACTGATGGAATGGGGGAAGGCAAGACAGCAGGGCTGGGGGCTCCGGACTGCGGGCGGGCCGGCAGCTGCCGCCGCTTGACGCTCCTCCGGGGACCTTCGCGAGTTACTTTTTAAAGGCGAACCCAGGCAAGAGAGCCCTGGTCGGTGTCCCGGGTCAGAGGCCACTTCCTGCTCCTCGGCTCTCCAAGCCAGGCTCGCACCGCGCGGCACCCCCGGTCCCCGCCGCCAGCCCAGCGCGCCGCCGCCGCCGCGGAGACTCGAGCCCGCTCCCCTGAAGAACACTTCTCCTCGCAGCTCCCTTCCCATCACCGCCCCCTGCTCCTCCCCGGCGTCTGCGATTTTCCCAGGCGCCCGGTGCGAGTGCGGCGTTCGTGTGTGTGTGTGTGTGTGTGTGTGCGCGCGCGCGTGTGTGTGAGGGTATTGTGTTGTGGGCGTGCGTGTGTGTGTGTGTGTGTGCATGAGTGTGGGGTGTGCGGGGCTCCTGCGCTCCGCTCGCGGCCGCCGCGGGGGAAGGACGGACGGACGGCGCTTCCTCCTTCCGCGAGCAGTTCCCGGGCACCTCGGCGCGGCCCGGGCGCGAGTGGAGCGCGCCTGGCTGGCCGCCGGCCTCCGGAAGGTCCCGCTGCGTACCCCCTGGGCTGGATATGTTCATGTTCACGTGAAGATGGATTTAGTGTACGGTCTCGTGTGGCTGCTGACAGTCCTCCTGGAGGGAATCTCTGGCCAAGGAGTGTACGGTGAGTGGAATCGCGACGCTATCGTGACCTTGTGATTCTTAGGCAAGACAGGCTGGTGAGCGAAAATGCACGAGTCGCGCCGTGCCGGGGCCCCTCCCGGCGTGGCATTTGATTTACACTTCATCACGTTATTGGGAGCGATAAGGAGGCAGCGAGCGCGCTGCGGATTGGGCTGCGAGCCGCTCCCCCGGCGCCTCAGCTCGAGCTCGGAGTTGGGTCTTGCCGGCAGCAACGCACTCATGCGAACGAGTGGCTTTGCACTTGATTTATCCCCGCGGGGGACCCGAGCTCCAGTAGTCTTTGATTTAATAATGGTTTGGCTCCTTGCATGCCGCGGTGTCCGTGCTGCGGTTTCGCCCCAAGGGAAGCTTCAAGCGTGACCCCTTTGAGTCTCCCCACCCCTCTCCGCCTCCCGCCTCCTCCTCTCCACCTTTTCCTTTCTCTGCGAATACCTACATGCCTTGATTTTCCGGCTCAGGAAGTGGGGTGGCAGTTGAGTTGCGTTCTGCACCAGCGGTTGCCATGAGCACTGACTTGGGGAGGGGAAAATAGCAGGCAAGATTCTCGGTGCCAGACACAATTAAGGGACATGTTTGTGTGAATGGATGAGCAAATGCATGAATGAACGGACGGCTAAGTCCGCGCGTCTGGGCTCCAGGGCAGGACACCAGCTCTCTGCAACAGGAACAGTCTCAGCTCTCCTTCGGAAAACCTGGATATGAAAGGTTTAGAAGCAAGCTTGTTAATTCGGAGGTTTTGAAGTCCTCAAAAGCAACTTCAGGTTCCTTTGCCTGTCAGCAGCACCCTTGGTTTTCGGGACTGAAACACACACACATACACACACACACACACACACACACACACGCACACGCACATATCCGGGTCCTGGTTAATAGTGGACTGAAATCTAAGTCTTCTCTTGGGACAAGCGGGCCGTGCCCCAAAAGAAAAACAACTTTTGTGTTCTCGAGGTATGGTGGGAGGTTAGGGGGGCAGCTCTTGAGGGGACAGCTGGCCAAGACTCACCCACAGCACCCCCTAGGGCCAATATCCAGAGAATGTGCGCTGGATATCCGGCCCACTTCACCCTTGGTCTCACTAGGGGGGTTTGGACCCCAGCACTGCAGGGGTAGGTCAGTGGCTGTCCTTGGGCCAAAAGGCCATTTGTGGAAGTGTGAGAGCTTTCGCTGCAAACCCTAGAACTGACCACAGAGTGGACGCGGGTGCCAGTGGATCTTTAGTCCTCAAACTCTCTGGGAAGGTGGAGTGCAGCAGTGGTGTTTGGGGATGAATTCTGGAGATCGGACACAGCCTTTACTTTCTCTACTGTATTCCGTCCAGGGCTGAGCAGTGCTGGGGAGAAATGGAGGGTGGTCCCCAGCAGCAAGCGCTGGTCTCTCCTGTGCTTCATCGGCTACTCCCCTTTCATGTCTTTCTGGTTCCCTCCTTGGTTCAGGCCAACAAACCTTCACTTTCTCCCACCTCTAAGCATCTGAACTTTCCCTTTCTTCGCCCGCTCCTTCCCAAATGAAAGACAACTTCTCTAGTGGTGGTGGTGACATGGTGATGGGGTGTTTGTGTGTGAGAGAGATGCTGAGTCTTCTGGCTCACCTCAAGGCTTGACTGACAGCAGGAGGTGGGGCCTGAAGAGAGCAGGAATTCACTTACTGTTCTTGTGACTCTGCTCACTCTTGGTGTCCCCTGAATAGCTGAGAGAAGCTGGGATTCTAGGGATGCAGGAGTACCGGAGTCAGAACCTTCTCAAGGGGCTGATCATTAGAAAGGGAAAGTCTGAATTCCTCTCATCTCATATGCAAATCTCTATTTCTCTTTCATTGGTTTGGATCATCCCCACTAAAAGAAGTTTTTTGTTTTGTGTGGTTTTTAAAATGTGTGTGTGTGTGTGTGTGTGTGTGTGTGTGTGTGTGTGTGTGTGTAGGGGCGGTAATGAGAAGTGAGAAAGACTGGGGCGGGGATGGCAGTGGGACATTGGTGGAACTGTCTGGATTAGAAAGGCATTGTTCCATTTTCCTGTCATTTTTTGTCATTCAGATTATTTGCCTTGGCAAGTCTCATGTTGGACCATGGAAAAGGGTATGGTCTAGCAGTGGAGAGAAAAAGGAAACAATTTCATTAATATAATCCTGTGCCCATGTCTGTTAACAATAAAACAGGGGGCAGTTTTGCTACTGAGCTGGTGATTGTAATGAAGATGGGCTCTTTTTCGTTTATCTTTGTTTTAATATTGATGTGGTCATTAGCCACGTAGCTAGGAATAGAATTGGCTTTGCGTGAAAAATGTTAATCAGAATTCCTGGCTATTGTAAATGTTGCGGCTAATAGATGGGTGAAAAAAATTGTATATTACTTTTCAAAAATGTCTTACATATCACGGAAGTTTAGGTTCACAAAATGTGACCCTGATCTTTAGCATCAGCATGACCCTGGAACTTGTTTGAAATGCAAATTCTCAAGCCCCTCTGAGACTCTCTACATTCAGAAAGTCAGAGCATGGGACCCATTGATTCCCGTTCATTACCTCACGTGATGGTTTGGATGCACCCTAAAGTGTGAGAAGCACTGGCACAGACTGACAGTTTCATTGCTTTGACTTTGTAAATCATGACCTTTCTTAACATAAGGTAGTTTTATTTTTTGTTTGTTGAAACATTTATAGAGAAGAGAACAATTTATTTTTATTTAGTTAAAAAATTGATCAATCGTAACAGGCAGATGTAAGATTTAGTGGTAAGGTTGTAAAGTGTGTTTTGAATGTTTTACATAAGGATCTTTGAAAATGATTAATTTTAAAAGCAGAGTAATTATAAACAGAAACTTCAAAAATCTAGATAGGAACTTTGATCATAAAAGTCTGTATTTCTTTATTTGCCTGTGTTTGCCAGATGTAAACCCTTCATACTACACGTGAAGTATTATTTCTTAATTCTTATGGTAGCCAGGTCCAGGAGGAAATAAAAGTCATTTTCTAGGTTACTGAGCTGAAATCACTTCATTGTCACCTAAAATTATTTATTATACATGATTTAGAACTAATGTCATTAATAACCTTTCTTTCCTGAAATAGCTAGGCAATCCCTTCACTCCTCCACTTCCTGGCTGGAAAACTCTGAGCATGAAATTCAGATTCTATTTTTTAGGAAACTGAAAACATTTATTTTAATGCATGGATTATACTGTCTCAAGTATTATAATTTTCTTCCTATTATGTCTAATCAGTTCCACAACATGTGTGTAAGAGTTTCTGCTATAAACCTAGGAATTTATTGTCATTTATCTTGGAATATTTCTTACCAAAATTAACTGCACAATAGCTAACATTTATATATGGTGTGGCAGCTGGGTAAGAGAGATTATCCTTTAACTACTTATCTACCCTCAGCCAATAATTCTATCATTAATTTTTTTTTTGAAAATGGGATCTGTTCATATTCCTTACATACTTCTTACCAAATATGACATTATAGTAATATGAATTATTTAAAAAAAACTTCTGAAAGATTACAAAAAACTCTTCATAATAGAGTAGCACAGAAAAAATGCCATGTGGACTTCCCAAGACAACTATTTCAATGGATTATACCCATTTGGAGATATATATTTGTGTGTTTTTTAAAATTTACTTTCTCAAGGTATAATTCTCACTTCTTAAATTTCAAAAAGTTATTAAAAATTTCCCCAAAATACTCTTGGTATCTTAAAGTTTGTTTGAATTTTCTTTTTACTTAAACACCACTGAAAACCAAAAAGTCATTAAGTGAACAATGAAATGATATCTAATTTTAGCATTATTAATTTTGTTGCACTCACATTGCATTTGGTTTAGGATAACTAATTAGGCATATCATCAAGAGTCAGAATATAAACTCCAGCTATGTGTATGCTTATTGAAATATCTAGAGCCAAGTGATCTGAAACTTTTTCCTAGTTTTGAAAGTTTTCTTTTTAAGTCATTCTGTGGTAGTAAATTGTTTGGGCTGTTTAACTGTGTTTTCTAGAGATCATGTTGATAATGACATATTAGGAAGAATCATACCTCCTGTAAACTTCTCAGTTGGCTGGCTGAAATAGGAAGAGCTTCTCCATTGACACACTGTATTTTTACTTCTGATTATCATGCCCTTAATTTCCAAGGAGGAAAATAAAACATTACTGCATCAGCGTAGACAAATCCCCACTACAAACAAAAAACAAAATAAAGCTCCAAGTCTGAATAGTTTTAGTGGGGACCAAATCAAACAATGACTTGGTATCCTGAAATAGTTTAATGTCCAAAAGTAGCTTCCAGAATGTGTTAGGTTTCAAACATTTGTGTCAAACACATGTTAATTTGTCAAACACATGCATATGACAAATTAGCAAACTATATTAATTCACGTAATATCAGTATGTCTCATACAATTTAAGAATAGCACCCAAGAGAGTAGCTAGACAGAAATGACAGGTGGAGTTAAGAACAAGGAGATAAGTAAGACAAAAAGGCTCTGGAAGATATTTCAGGCTGTGAGTGGGTTGAATCTGGATGGACAGATTGATCCAAAGGGTAAGTATGCTGTGGGAGGTCAGTTGGCCATTATAGCCAGACCCAGGATGTCGCCATCCTCGTAGCACAGTTATCCCAAGGTATATTTATTGTGATTGTTGTTCAGATTGGATGAACATCACAGAGGCTCTGTGATGAGATACTGCTTTTGACTGAACCATATTTAGGGTGTCATCCTGTAGGAGAAGAGAAGAAGATGACTTTAATAAATGCTGCTAAAAAAAAAATCAATCTTAAGCTCTATTATATACAATCATTTCTAACCTATCTTCCCACTTCTTACCCTACTGTCCCTATGCATTCACACACTCTTATATTGTCACCACCTTGGCCACCATCATCAAGGAAGAGTGGCTTGGTTGCCATCCTATCTTGGGATAACTTTCGTCTACTCAAGTTTGTCCTTACTGGTCATATTACTGAGATTTCACCTGCAAATGGGAAGATTATTTTATACAGTGTTAATTGCCCATGTCCTATATGTCCCTGGGGAAACTCCTAAGTGGCTTATAAATATTTTAGATTGAGCAAGTTATACATTAAGCCTAAGTTATCATTTTATGGTGAATAAGTCAGTAGGGTGCCAGGGTTCAGACAATTAAGAGAGGTAAAAGTTTAGCGATGAAGTAATTCTGGTGAATATATGTCACAAAAGGAATTCTAGGAAGGCATTTTTCATGATCTTGACGTCTTTGCTTAATTTTATTGTCTTTGGTTATGAGTATTCATATTTATATTTTAATAATATTTTAATTTTTTTGTAGTTGTGAAGCACCTTAAACCTTTTTTGAGAAGTAGGATACAAACAAACTCTTCTGAAGGTGTGCTCTGTATTCTTTTAAAACTTACTATTTTCATGTAATTGAGGTAGGGCTCATGGGGATGGGATGATAGCATGAGCATTTTGGGTTCAGGTTATATTTTATTAAGACAGTATCAGGAATCATGGTCTTGGGTTGCCTTCCAAGTATAGAGGTGATTCGTCACTTATATTCTCTGCCCTGGCCCTCATGCTTTGGGAAGAGTCTCATAAGAGTTGGGCTCAAGGCTTGTAACCCACAAAGGCAACAATGAACAGCCAGATACGCTGGCCTAGTACTGGAATTGGTCTCTAGAGCAGCTAAAGTTAACTAATGTGCTGTCAGCTTGGAGTTAAATTGGGGAATGTCTTTCTTATTCTCCTTTTTGGCTATTATGGAAGAATATGCAAACTATTATATTGAATGCATTTCAAGTATGAATGGAGTCAATGTTTTCAGCGTCATCATAATTGCCATTAACTGAATAAAATGAAATTTTCTTTCTTTCCTTCAGTGATTGTCGATGTAAATAGTACATTACTTACAGCAGACTGAATAAATGGTTACATTCATAGAAAACTGTATCTTATTTTTATTTTCAAATCTAATTAATAATTTTTTGGCTCTGTAAAATCATAAAGTTGTAAATGAGAAGAGACTTTAAGATCATTAAATAACCTCACTAATTTAAGACACAGTGCTTTTACTATTATGTCAGGCAGATGGAGGTCCCATGCTGTTTGTGAAATTCTTTTTTCTAGGGTCTAGGTATATTCATTGTATGAACTTATTTGTCTTTTGCAAATTACTAAAATCTCTCATGCTCAATTATTGAGGTATGAACTTAGTTATTTCCATTTTATACCAGGACAGTTCCATTTTCTTTCCTAACTATACCACCTTGTGCAGATCCCATTTAAGCTTGTTTTATATCAGTCTCTTTCTACTTTTTCAAGACACTTTACCATTTCTAATCTTATATTTTAAAACACTTTCTTTCTTTTCCTGTTGATGTCATCGATTGAATTAATTAAGAACAATGATTTCTATTTTATAATCCAAGTTATATATCCCTCAGGAGTTACAATCACAGAAGAGAATTTCAACTATTAGGATATTTTTTGGTTATTACACATTTACCCTAAATTTATCTTTTCAGTACCTATTATGGTAGGATGAAAGCTATTAGAAATTATTATGTAACTTATTCTTACTGTCTTTTATTATGCTACCTTTCCAACTTTGCATAAAAATAAGAGACCTCAGTTTCTTTCTGTTTGTGATCAAATCTGTATTAAGGACTGTCCTGTGGTTGACAGGATCAACTACATGATATGTTATTTTATCTTCAAGCAGTATACTTCTTGTCTTATTTTGCTGTAATGAGAATGGAGAAAATAAAAATAATTGAGTGATTCTCTGGAAAGGGAAACATGTCTGCCTGAAAAAGGAAAGTTTTTTTTTCACAGCTGGGCATCCCAAAGTCCTAATGGACAACACAAAAGGCAGCTGAGATCTGAAAGAGGTAAGTAGGAAGTAAAGGCTATTATAAAAATGTTTCTGCTCTTTAAGTTATGGCAAAACAGCAAACTTTTTTTTTTTTCCCAAAGTAAGTAGAATTTTGCTTGAATGCATCAAAATAGAGTAAAAAAGAAAAATGTCTGTTGTCTGGCTGAAGGACATTTTCAGGGAGATTTTTCCGATGCCCTGGTAGGGAAAGATGAAGGGATAAAGGGATTTTAAATAGAGCCTGTGTCATTCTAGACCAGATTATTATTCTTGCTGATTAATTGTATGATTTGGGAACATAAGGACAGGTGGGCACAGATTAAATGTCAGGGCGCCTGTTGTGTCTGTTACTTCTGTGTGTAACTGAATTGGGCTCATGCCTCACCTCAGGAGGACTTCTTATTGAGGAGGAGGAGGAAGAGGCTACTATGAGTATCCTAAGAAGGATAGAAAGTGCTTGAGGAAGACGTTCTGATGAATGAGGATTCTCCACAGGTTCTTGCAAATTTAGGTTAAGTTCCAGTAACTTCAGTTAGCAAATTAATGTATAACTGCTATGGATAATGCTTGTAGCTGTATTGTAAGGGCTATAAACTTGAAGAGGTTACAAGTTAATTGAGGAGATAAAAACAAATGGACAATCCAATAAAATAAGGCTTTGAGAAATACACAGATATTTGTGCCTAAGCAAGAGAGAGCAATTACAGTTGCTATCATGGTTGGAGGAAACTTGAAAAAGCTGGTACATCAAGGGTTGAGCCTGGAAAGTGGGTTGGCTTAGTACAGGTAAAGAGGGAGGGCAGGGCATTGCTACAGCATGGATCCCAGCTGGAGGGATAGTGGTGCAGAAAGAAAATTAACCCTGGATTGGGTGTGTAACAAAGCCTAAGCAATTTCTCAAAAGTTTACTCCAACTTTAACCTGTGTTTTTCCTCTCCAAAAGTCTGTAGGTCTACAAAGTAAATGTTATTGTATGATACTCTGGAACTTGCTCAGATATTTATGTCCATCAAGATTCTCAGGTGGTATGTGTTTAATGTAAAGCTAACTTAACCTGTTGTTCGGAAGATAGGACAGTTGTCTCTAAAATTCCTATGGGATACTGAGCTCTATCCAAATCTAGGCAAATTTGGGAAGCTTGGAATATGTTAATACATAGCAGCTCCTTTTGGAGGTAAACTCAGATGAGTATTCAATGCCTTTTTAGAGTGCTGAAAAGAAGTGTTGTTTAGAAGCAGCAGATTATGGGTCCAGATGACTTAAAGCATCATGTTGTTCTTTACAAATATACCGCCAATGAGATGAATGCATTGCCCTTGTGAAAAGAGAAGTATGTGCTTTCATTATTGTTTTTTATTGCTGTGCAAGGCAGCATGATGTAGTTGAAATCTGTTGGGTTACTTAGCCTTTCTTCTCGTTCGGCTTCTGCTTTATTATGTTACCTCAGGCAAAAATCGTAATCTCTAGCCCTCAGTTTCCACATCTAGTAAACTCTGAGGAGACTGGCCTGAAAACAGCAAGAATAAAAAATTGTAGTTGTATTTTTATATCTGGAGTAGAAGCAGGAGAACATGGAGAATCTCCTGTATCTTCTTAAAAAACTGCACTCTCAGATGCTCTTGCAATTGAGCTTCATAATAGGATAGTCATTTAGTTTTTAGAACAGAATAAGGGACTAGGAGATAACAGAAAGCAAGTAATTTTTTTCTGGAAAAAATATTCCAGTTGTATCAGTCAAGCAGAAAATGACTCAAGTGGTGTATTTTTAAACACTAGATGTAGTATTAGTATGTACGTGAAAATGCTATTGGTGTTGTATTTTGTACTCACATGTATGTGATATTTCTCCTTAGTCTAGCCTCCCTTTCTCAATCCACACAACCCTGGAATTTCTTTTGTTTTTCAATGATTGTAGTGGGCAGGGAGCTGGTATCCCCTTCATTTAAGAGCTCCAGGGAACATTAGTGTAACCTAACCCTTATAATCATGGGTAACTTTGTGCTTATGTAGGTATATGTGTATGTTCAAATATATGTATAAATCTTGTTTTTGTATAAAGGAGCAAGAATATTCTTAATATCCTCCATTTCAAGACTAATTGAAAAATAGCAGCATATAAAAAGTATCCACCCAGACAAAAAAGAAAACCTAGGGATGTAGTTGAAGGGTACTTGTATTAATAATTGAGAATTCATAAATAAAAACATAAAATGAAGATAAATCATTAAATGGGTTTATCGCAAAATTGTTGTATAACATCTTCTAATTTTGATCCAAAAATGACCAAAATTACTGTTTCTCACCTACTCATCTAATCATTGAAAAAAATCTTTAAAGTAGAATTAACTGAAAAGGCTGGATGGAACTTTACTCAGCCTTAAACTGTAATGGCGACATACATAAGAAAAGATTTTTAGTCACAGTGCATTTTAATTTTCCTTTGCACTTACTATTTTTTGAGAGTGAAAGGTAGTTTAATTCCATAATCCCTGTTCATATAATTAACTAGATGGCTGCAATTGCTTAATTAGGATAGTCTTCTGAATGTCAGAATATTAGCTTAATATTAGCTGGGCATATTGGTCAGGTACCTCTTTAACCAGAGGAGAAGGCAGTCTTTACTTGGGACTATAAAAAATTAAAAAAAAATTATCAGTTGAGAAGAATTTCCCTATTATGTGGAATGAACAATATTGACTTTGCTAAAAAAGTCACCTTAAACATATATACACAGTAGACTCTGTAATATGCACAGATATAACCGCCAAGTAGTTTTGAAGTTGTCAGTCTTACCCAGGTATCTCAGAATTAGTGAAGTTTTTATCTAGAAATTGTGTAGAAATGGTGTAGTTAATGCTTTTATCCTGGTTCTGAACTTGTTCCTTGTTTTTTTTTCCTATGGTTTATGCTACATCCTTACTGTGATTCTCTCTCATCCTTTGAATCACTCACATTTTTCATGTTCATGTTCACACTAGTCTATGTCACCTGTACACTTTTCTTGTAACAAAGCTACTATATTCATTTTAAAGAGGCTTCAGTCTTAGTCCACAGTTAATCAAAACTAAATCTTTGACTAATTTTGATCTTTCTTTGCTGTGCACAGGTTAATCTAAATATACTTGTCTACAGAGGCACGACTTTCTTTCATTAGGACCATTCCCTACGATGTTGTAAACTACATAATGGCATCATCACTGTGAAAATTGGGGTTTAGAAACCTCCCAGTCTTTCCCCAAGACAAGAATAACTCCCAGTGGACTGTGGCCTGAAATAATCTGCCTTGTTACTCAGAGGCTGTTTATTCTCTGATTATTTCCTGTGCCTCCCTGTCAAACATCCCTCCAATCACAGCAGCTGGGGTTGAAAGTGGCCTTCTTGTTCACTGTGATTTTGCTATTGAACTCTATTATCATTATATCATTTTGGTGAATATTTCAAAAAGCATTTAAGTTTTTTATTTTCTTTCATCACTGAAACTATTAATGCCTTAACTGTCCAAGCTTACTTATTCAAAGAAGTACTTTGAAACCTTTATGTTTAACCACCTCTCCAGTTTCAGAGAAGGTCTAAATAAAATATATACAAAGACTGTCCAATAAGTATTCAGCATTGATAATATAACAAGAACAGTTACATGGCTGGACATTTTCAGACAGCCCTCGAATGTATGTATAATATATATACACACACCTATATCTATATACAAATGCACACATGCACACTAGAAATACATATTTGTATATGGAATATACATATGCATACTCTAAAAGTACAAATTCATATATAAATACATTAACTATATAAATATATATGAGTGTGTGTGTGTGTATTTATAAAGTGTGTGCAGTAGTAACTAAACCTTCTTTAGGTTAATCTCGAGGAGCTAGGTGGCTTTCCCACTTCACTTGCAAAGCTGACTCTGATTTAGTTTTGGCAGCAGGGTATATGATCTCTAACCTAACATACATTTTCTTTTTAAATATCTTTTGTAATACGTTCATGTGTGTATTCATAAGTTTACATTACTTTTAGAAACTCACATTACTTCTCTTTCCTTCTTTTTTTTAGTTGACAAAAGAAAAATATTTCTTAGCTACATAGTAGCAATACATGTGCAGTTAATATTTTACATGCATTACAGCGAATTATACATTTGAAGTTTAGTGTCAATTGTATACTTAGAAGACCATCTCTGCCATTCTATAAGTCAGATTTTTTTGGTAGTATTTTCTGCTTTCTAAGTGACATTTTAGCACATCAAACATATCTGCATTCACATCTGGATTCTAAAATACATGCACAATCCGAACTTAAGTAACTAGGATTATCTTCCATATTTTTCTGTCTATTATTGAGAAAGAGTTAAACGTAGGATATAGTAATTTTTCATAAAATATTTGCCACTTGTCAAGTGCTTACTATATGCCATGCCTGTATTAGGAGTTTTACATACATTATACCCTACTCTAAATCTTTGGATGAGATAGATACAACATCTGAAACTCACAAAGTTTAAATAACCATCATATGGTTGCTGGTGGATTCAAATATGAAGAATATGTAAAAATAAATCCTTGTAAATGATTTTATATGTATTATTAAAATTATATTCAGATATGTGTATGCTTATACTTATTGTTGTTAAAACATGCAAGGTAGCTAGGTTACGTTGTGTCATGCATGAAACTTAGCTCAAACAGTATATATTTGATATTAAACTTGGGCAATACATTTTAGCTTTTTGCCTGAGAAATATATATAGATAGCTAATGTCAGCACTTTATACCATTCAGTTTTCTTTCTTGGAAAAAAAGATATGATTTATAATGTTTTTCTTTTTAGTATTGAAATAGCCATACCAAGGGCTCTTTCTGGCATAATTTATTTTTGGAATGATAGGATATTTTAAGCTTATTTATAATTAGTTACCTGTAAAAATGAAGAAATGGCTCTGCTATATATTCCACAGAAGTAGTTATATTCCATCATATAAAATAGTAGGCATTTGCTTATAAAAAATAACCACTGTCAGGTGTACTACTTTATTTTTCCCCAGGCTTATTAATAATCACTGGCCTTGGTGAGATTGATAGTTAAATGTCATAGTTGGCCTGATTTTTGAGTTCCCTCTGGGTATTGCTTGGACATTTTTCACACAGAGTTAATTGAGGAGACTATATCAGTGGATTTCTTTTCTTGAAAATCTTGTTGTGCTCAAGAGGACAGTTGATTGCAAGCTCTGCCCTTCTCTTAGTTGCCAGTGAGTTCCTCAGACCTCAAAGCTTACAAATTAGTGCAGCTTAGTGATTTGTTTTAGGCTTTTAGCTACAGTATTTGCTACCATAAAAGTCATTTTTTTCTCTGCTTTTTGAATGCAGTTATTGTGTTATACAGTATAACCCTGTACCATTCTGGCTATTGTGTGATTGATACAGAAACTGCTTCAATAGGAAACCATTTCAAGAGAGAACAGGAAAGGTATTATATTCAGCTGCAGTGCCATGCATTTCTAAGCAGCTCATGTTTTCTTTAACTGATAACCATCCCCCCCTCAAATTTTCAGAGGCAATTGAGTCTTTAGAACTTTAACTCTTAATTCAGTCTGGCTGCAAGAGCAGTATCCTGAAATTCATTATATATTCACATTTCACAATTGGGAATTCGTTAATTTTTTGGTATGACTGTGTCGTTATCGTATTTTAAAGCCAGACCTCTTTATTTTGAAAACATGGAGAAACATTGATTTTGTGAATTCCTTCTTTAAACAGTGGCTTCTTAATACCTGAGCCAAATACTTACAATTATCGGGATATGACTTTTTGTATGCTGAAAGTTATAATAATATTGTCAAGTGGTGGGGGCATCATGTGCGTTGTAACCAAATATTTCAAATTAAACTGCAAGCCTTTGTAAAAGAGTAGAAGAAAAGATGAGTTGACTCCAAGTTCAGAAGTGTTTAATAGATTTTATGTTTTTACTAGTTATACATTTAATGCTATATTTGGGAGTGATTACAGAATGTAGTATACTCTATTTTTATGTCATTCTTTACTTCCAATTTTTGCATTTTATGGTACCTAATATGCATGCTCTATTTTGGGTAGAGGTGGATAGTGACTCAATCATTGAAGTATAGAACTTGACACCTAGATTTAAGTAAATCTATATATCATTTAATCTATATATCATTAATATTATATAATATTAACAATTAACAACAATTAAATGGAATATCTATAAAGGGTAGAATAGAGATTTTAAGGAAAATAAAGGCTGAACTATTTTATGAACCTAAAAATGCTATTTACATATCTTTGGCTGTGACAAAAGTTAGTGTAGATTTTCTTAAAGATTACTCTAAATTTGCTCTAGGAATATTTTCTGGTGGTTTAACTATTGACTGCTTCTCATTCATTTTACATAGCTGTCATCCTCCCAACAATTATTATGACATTATTAATGAAAGACTCAGCATTTCTACAGATGGAAAGTTATTTATAAACCAAATAATGAAACATAGTAAAGCAGAATTCCAACATATTATTGTGCTCTGCTCTGGGGGATTGAACTTGGAGTTGCATGGGTAGGAGCAGATGTGTAGCCTGGTCGTAGTCTTAGCCTAGAGCAATAGGCAGAGAATATATGTATTGTTATCACAGGGAGATAGAAGCCTTCCAGGTCATGGGAATTAGTAGGATAGAGATCAAGGCACAATGCAATGTCTGCATGTCATAGGTTGGCTTCTCCAGGAAACTAACTGAGAGGAAGATTTATATGCAGGTGGTTTACTAGGGAGTGTTCTTGGGAAGAACACCTGTAAGGGAAGGAGGGAGCTGGGGTTGAGCAGAGGGAGAAGGTGAACTCCTATTCAGTTGCAGCAGAGTCCTAAGCTGAGTGGACCAAATAAGCAAAAAGTGGCAAGTACTTTGGACACCTTGGTAAAACACATGTGCTCAGAAAATGGAAAATAAACACCTCATCAATAAAAGTTTTGGGATATTCACTGCTGCCAATGAGGCTATATATATTCTTACCTTAGCCACTTCTCTTTCCAAAGTGTATAATCTCTGAAGTTCTGCCTATTCGGTGGATTTTCCCCTCATTACTGTATTTGAAGGCGCCCCTTAGTAGGGCTGCAGGATGGGTGTTAGTACCTTTTTTGTTAATACAGTATGTGGAGCTGACCCATCTGTGAACTCGGCTCGGACTTTGTGGCTGCAGGGGACTTCCCATTCAGTCATGGGTATGAGTTGAGGGGAGTGAGTCAGTGCAACAGGGAATATGTAGGGGTCTGGACCAGCTCTGCATGTAGCTTACTTGTGCATTCTCTGTCCACTTATGCTCAGTCCCAACTGTACCATTTATATCTAATAATAGATTGCTAGAGGACCTGCTTGATCTTATGATGTGACTGATAGACCTGGTTTATAAAGGACATTTTTGGCACCATGGTCTTTTAATAGCCTATTTTCAGGCATTCTGCCTACACGAGTTCCCGTTAATACACCATAAACTGTTTTTCAAATGATTTGTAATTCCCTATTGTAAACGGCATGGGCTTGCTCAATACAGGTGTCTACATTGTGATTTTCCTACTGGGACTTGCTGTAAACTCTACATGTATCTTTTCACACTAAAGATATTTCTAATACTGTAGAGTTTGTGGGTCATATGGTCTAAGCTTGAGAAATTTTTCAGTGGAAACGGTCCCTCCTGCAAAATCTGTGACTGCCCTAAGCCCCATTGTAAGTCAGCATCTTTTTGTGGCATATGATAAATAGGTCATGGTAGTACTCCTAGAATAGAGTGTGTTCTCTCCTAAATCCAGAGAGACCTGTTAGGGGTTGTGCTTCCTCCTTATTGATGGCAATGTGAGAGAGTTTGTCCTGCTATTTGGAAGGGTTGTCCTTTATTTTGAAATGTGCAGTAATTTGTCATTTTCTTTGGAAGGGTTATCTTTCCATGATTCAGGCCTTAGACTCCTAAAACTTTTACTGATGTGATGTTTATTTTCCATTTTCTGAGCACATGAGTCTTATGAAGGCTTCCAAAGTTCTTGCCACTTTTTGCTTACGTGGTCCACTTAACAGTATGTTATTGATATATTGGACCAGTGTAATGATCTTCTTAATATCGAATAGGTTCAGATTATTTAGGACTGTATTACGGCAGAGGACAAAAAAGTTGTTATAGTCTTGGGTCAGTGTGGTAGGTGTACACTGCCGTTTGCCCCATGTGAATGAGAACTGCTTCTGGTTCTCCTTCTTGATAGAGATGGATAATAACGTTTTTTCTAGATCAATTGCTGGGTACCATGACCTAAATTAGTATTAATATGTCCTAACAAAGATATGACAACTGGCCAACCACCTGCAAGGGGGGTTTCTACTTGGTTGAATTTGTGGTAGTCCAGTCTCAACTTCCAACATCTATCTGGTTGTTGTATTCTCAAGGTTTGTGAATAAAATAGGAGGCATAATGCAAGCTACAACATCTGCCTCCTTTGTATCTTTAAGTGTAGTACTAGTATCTTCCATTCCTCCTACAATGTAATATTCTCTTTGATTTGCTTTGTTGGTTTGGGGTGGGGACAATAGGTGTTTTAGGGAACCCCTTCACTAAGGCTGCCATTCCGCCTGTGCCACCCATCAGGATAATTGTGCCAGTATTGCTTCTGATCATTTAGTGCCTCAAGTATCCTCTATTTTTAGGGATCCTGTCATTCCCACTGCTATCAGGGAATATAGTTTTGTGTAATGACATCTCCTACCACAGTCCTGGCAATGTGGGGACCCCTTTCGCTAGTTCAGACATGGTCAGCTGGTGAGTTTTCTGGCTGTAAGTAGAATATGTAAGCTTTCCCACTTCTCTTAATGTTTAAAAAATATTTTTTTTGTCACTCTGTGGTAACAGTATGTTTGGTCTGGTTAGCTCAATTTTCTAGAGACCTAGGTGACAGTGAAACAGTATTCAGAGTCCTTCCCTCTACTCCAAATAACCAGGTGTCTTCATAAAGTTTAAAAAATACTCCATTGTCATACACTCTGTTTCTTCATTTTTCAGATTGTATGTATGATCAGTTTCCAAGGGATTTGTTTAGACTTAAATTGTGTTTCCCCACCAAAAATATTCGTAGGTTGAAGCCTTAATCCCCAATGTGACTTTTTTTGGAAGTAGGGCTTTTAAGGAGGTAATTAAGGATAAATGAAGTCATAAGGGTGAGAACCTTATCCAGTAGGACTTGTGTTATTGTAAGAAAAGGAAGAGATACCAGGATAGTGTGCACACAGAGAAATGGCCATGTGATGACACCATGAAAATACAGCCATCTGAAAGCCAAAGAGAAAGGCCTTCGGAGAAACCAATTGTGCTGGCACTTTGTTCTTGGACTTCTAGTGTTCAGAATTGTGAGAAAATAAATTTCTGTTTTATGAGCCACTCACTGTGTGGTATTTTGTTATGGCAGCCCTAGCATACTCATGCAGGAGTCCATAAAAGAAAGTGACTATAATAGCACAAATCCATCCTCCTTACTCAGAATACAATACATTATATTTTTAATCTCTTTCACTGTATAACACATTTCTAGCATTTTAATGTCACCTAGTAAGGGGTAAAGTAAGCAAAGTTTGCCAGGCTATTTTAGCAATATTATTGTATCATTTCTTGGGGTCCTCACCAGGGTGTGATTAAATTTTGTATCCTGAGAGGGTAGTCCCACATCAAAAGCCCCTCCCTTACCTAACTTTATATCCCTTCCCGTCTTAATCCAACAGCCTTAGAATCCATTCATCTGCATACTTTTCCAGCTTTTGCTGGTACTTACTGGCTAAATCCACCTCCTTCAGAGTGTAGTGTCTTTTCTTCCTGTTTTCCTCCTTGGTAATCTTAGCACCTTCATGGCTGGGTTATGTTGTTAACTTAACCCTAGTTATGGGTTTGGCTACCAGTAGGGGAGTTGGGGGTAGATCATAAGGGAGAAATGTGTTGTATTGCTAGTCAGAGGTCTTTGCATCAATGAATTCTCCGTTATTCAACTTTATGTCCCATTCCCTGTTGACCTAGCATTCTCAGAATCAATCCCAAAGTTATTCTACTGATTCTATTGGCTCATGCCGGCTAGGTCCTGTGGCTCCTTTGGGCCACTGTTCTTTCCTTACTTGGTGGGCTCAGTACTTTCCTAGCCAGTTGTGACTTACCCCTAGTTACTGGCCTTTTGGCTAGAAGAGAGGAAGTGGTGGCAAATCCTGGGTGGGACTTACGCCCTCTTGCAGGGAAGAGTCATCTGCATTGTTTTCAAGCAGGGTGAAGCAGGAAGCACTTGTCTCTAATAGGGAGGAGATTTCTGTAGGCACACAGAGTCCATAGGAACCTGATGATCAAGATTGTTAAGTGTATCAAACCAGATGCTCTTATCTCTAGGTCTCCACATCTTCCCAATTTGGGCCCCTCCTTTGGGGTAGCAGTCTTTAAAGGTGAATTCAAGCATATCCAGAGCCCTTGCTCTTATAATTGTTAATAATTAAGTTCTGTATCTTATCCTAAGGATTTTTTTTACACTTTGTAGAAGTTGAGATTCTTTTCATTAATTGTCAAGAAAGCTTTTTGGCTGCTACACTTCACCTTACATTGATTGTATTAGTTTTCTATTGCTTTTGTAACAAATTACCACAAACTTAGTGGTTTTAAGCAATATTAATTCTCTCTGTAGTTTGGAAGCCCGACATGAGTTTCAGTGGACTAAAATGAAGGGGTCAGCAGAGCTGCATTTCTTTTTTTTGAGGATCTAAAGGAGGGTCCATTTCCTTGCCCTTCCCCGCTTCTACAGGCTTCTTTCTATAGCTTGGCCCATGGTCTGTTTTTTCCCATCTCCTAAGTTAGCAATGTTGCATCTCTCTGTGCCTTTCTTCCATAGTCATATCTCCCTCTGGCTCTCCTCTTCTTCCTCTATCTCGTTCTTTCTAGGACCTTTATGAGTACACTGGATCTGTCCTGATAATCCAGAATATTCTGTCTATTTTAAGGTCAGCTCATTAGCAACCTTAATTACATCTGCAACCGTAATTCCTCTTTGCCATGCAACCTAACATATTCACAGTTTCCCAAGATTAGGACATGGACATTTAACTGAGTGTGTGTGTGTGTGTTGGGGGGGGGGGGGGGGGCATTATTCTGCTTACCACAGTGGAAGGGGGCATTATTCTGCTTACCACAGTAATAAATTGATGTCAGCTTTCCATTGTCTTTCTCAAATGCATGAGTAGCCTCCAGAAATAACCATCTGATTTTGTAGTCCTTGTAATTCTTTCCCCAACATCTGAAATACCTGAGACATTGCATACACCTTCCTCTGGTATATCACCCTTGTTCACCTAGGGAAGACATAGATAGAACTGCATAAAGCTCAAGCAATCTCAGGCATAGATCTCAGCAAAGAACTGTTGCTTCTACAGAATTCCCTTGATGAATGAAGTCTATTCTCCTGGGAAATTCATTGCTACTGTGTTGTTCTTGTTTCATGAGTTTCTTATGTTCCATAGAAAAATCCACTTTCTGTTTTAAAGGACCTTAACTGTGGCAATTTCAATATTTGACAGAATTCAATTTCAGATCTTCTTATGGTGAGGATTATTCTTGTCCATCTAAGATTCTTACTGGATATTGAGGTTCTGCTGGGATAGCACTCATATCTACCAGTGGCTCCATAAATTGGAGTTTGGAAGTTAGTGGGGGTAAAAATAGAGAGAAGGTGGTTTGTCAGCTAGTACCTCCTTTTCATCAGCCTGAATCTGGCTAAGACTTTCAAATACTTCCTTGTGATGTGGTAAGAATCTTGGCCACACATGCAAATTTTTAGGGATTTTGAAATCTTGATCTCTGATTCTGAGTTATACTTTTTATTCATTTTTACTTTTTTGAAAAAAATCAAAGATGATATTTTTATTTCCACCATCAATTATCAATTGCTGGAGAAGTATTTATGTGTGTATATATGCATGGTGTTAAAAAGATCTTTACAATTTTAATATTTGCGAAAGAATGAGAAGGTACTGTTTTCTTACCCACCATCCATTTGCCTGGTTTGCTGATGCTTTACAGGACTTATTTTACATCAGAAAATAATTATATAATTTGAAACAATTTAAACGTCATCTTTATAATTTGTTACACATGAATCAAAGTTCAGTTCTACTTAAGAACATATAAATATTGTAAATGCCGAATAACAATATCTTCAGATCAAGGAAACTTGCTTTGTGGTTTTTTTCACTATTGGAGTTGGTCTCGCTTATAACAATATAAAATTTAAGAACCTTCATGTGTTATTTGATACTTTTATTGCTTGTTATGTGTGTGTAATGAAAGCTCAAGTTTCTCTGTGAATAATTTATAATGTCTATATAAAATTTTGTTCTCAAGAATAATAGATGAGAGGAATATGGGCCATATTTAAATTTTTTTGTAAATAACCTTCCTTATTCCAAAATAATTCGAGATGTTCTGATAGTACTTTATAGTAAAAGAAAATAATACTTTATAACAGAAAAAACTGATAAATAATGCTTCTCTGTATCCTTTGCTAGTTCTTCCTCTTTTCCTTAACCACCAGGTAGTGAAGATCTTCAGAGTTCTGTCCCTGTCCTTTCTTTTCTCACTATGCACTGTCCTGCCTTGGGCAGTTTAAACACATCTGTCTGATGACTTTCAAACTTGTACTTCTTATCAGATCTTTGTTCTGAGATCCAGAACCATATGTGTAATTGCCTCTTTCAGATTTCCACTTAGAGTACTAAAAGACATCAAAATTAATATGTCAGAAGCTGGACTCTTGGCGGCCCCATGGCTCACGCCAGTAATCCTAGCACTCTGGGAGGCCAAGGCAGGAGGATTGTTTGAGCTCAGGAGTTGGAGACCAGCCTGAGCAAGAGTGAGACCCCGACCCCATCTCTACTAAAAATAGAAAAATTAGCCTGGTGTCGTGGCACACTCCTGTAATCCCAGCTACTCGCGAGGCTAATGTGAGAGGATTACCTGAGCCCAGGAGGTCGAGGTTGCAGTGAGCTGTGGTGATGCCACTGTGCTCTACCCAGGGCTACGGAGCAAGACTCTGTCTCAAAAACAAAAAACAAAAAAAAAAAGAGCTGGACTCTTGATCTTCACCTTACTCTTTCTCCTCATCCTTCCTCTTCTCATTAAGTCACCCAGAATCACCATGACTATGGAAATAATGATTAAATCATTTAATGAGAATGCAGATATCTTATTTGATTACTTTTAGACATTTTAAAAAACGTATTGATATTGGTCAGTTAGTAAGTGCTATAGGTCTGCAGACCCCAATCCCCCAGCCGGCCAGTTCTGGTCCACGGCCTGTTAAGAACATGCCGCATCACCTCCTGATTCCGCCTACCCCCTCTGGACAAATTGTCTTCCATGAAAGTTAGGAACTGGGTTGCCCAGCTGGAGGTGACCGCTGGTAAGCAGTGATGCTTCGTCTGTATATATGTCCACTCCCCATCACCCCCATGACTGCCCGAGCACCACCTGAGCTCTGCGCCTCCCAACTGTCTGAGGAAAAATTGTCTTCCATGAAACGGTTGCTGGTGCCAAAAAGGTTGGGGACCACTGCTCTAGGTACAAGATGTGAGGTCAGAAAGTATACATACACCTTCATTTTGAACTGTTATTAATAATATGGTAGCTGCAGGTATAATTGTTATGGACATGATATTAGGTAAAAATGCATTATGTTTTCTCCAGTTTTGTTTGCTTTCTAAAGAAGATCTGTTTAAATATGGTTTAATAAAGAAGTGTTGAATATACATGAAGAAATTCCAAATTTAAGTGATATTAAGAACATTTTTAATGAAAACTTTATTTTACAAATACTTCGGTTAGGTCAAAATATACTTCTGAAGTGTATTCTGCTGAGAACATTGTGTGATTTTATTTACCCAGTCTTATTCTATCTGTAAAATGTTTTTATTTCCCAGTTCTGGTCCCGTCTGCCATTGATCTATCCCTGACTACACCAGCCCACTCAGATCTCATTCTTTGAAGCTGAGCTTTTCTTGTGCTTGTATTTCAGTGCCTTCTGGTTTAGTACCTAATTGCTTTCTATTTATTTTTGAGCAAATCATTAGTAGACATTATGTACATAGCATGGTGCTTTCTAGACATCTAGGAAAACATTCAAAGAATCGCAAAAATGGTCTTTGTCTTCAAATAATATATACTGTCATTGAAAAGAAAAAAAAATTCAAAATCATGCCCGTAATAATACCACTTTCTGAGCTGTAGTATATAGTAGCACCTTTACTTCATAAATTCTCAAATTACTCCTCTAATAGTATCCCAAAATTCAGAGGAAGAAGCCGAGTCTCAGACAGCTTGCATAAATTGTGAAAAGTTATGTAGCTAATAAATGTGAAAGCCCAGATTAGAGCCAGAAGTGTCTAACTCTACAATCTGTATTCATGTCTCTTAACAATATAGAATAGCACATTATGAGATAGGCAGACAACTGGAAGATTCACATGAAACATAGTTTGAAGTTGTGTGTGTGTGAATGAATATTGGCAGACACACTTAGAAGTGGTTAGTGATAGTTTATTGTTGTTTTTGTAGGCTTTTAAAATGTGTCTATATTAATCATAACAATTGTGGAGTTAAAGAGAAAATAAAATGACAAAGATACTATGATGTATGCAGCTGGTTACATGTTTCATATTTCATGTTTGATGTACTAAAACTTTTGATACAGAGATAAAACACACATATTTGAGACATAAGGATATTAAATTTCTGTGTTATTTTGTGGTAGGAGGAAAGTCACAGACCACCCTACTACCTTAATATTACTCTATTGCATAGAATAGATTAAGTGCCAGTGTGGTCAGTATGACCACTTTGTCTGCAAAAGGAGATCAGTATTGTTGCAGTGTTTATAGAAGATTATGGTCTATTTCTCTAGCTAGGTTTTAATCATCTGGGATGAGAAATATTATGATATCCAGTCCCTGAGCCAAATGGTGAAGTGGAGTTACATTTTAAAGGAATTATGATTTTTTTAACCTTTTTTAAGCTTGTATCTAATGTTAATGGACACTATTATAAGGAAAAGTCATCCCTATGAGGGCATTACAAAGATGCATGCAGTGCAATAAAATGAATAATTCATTTGAAATAGGCCATGTATATTATTGCTGATAATCCACTATAACACATTGTAATTAATAGAAAAGTTTTGGAGTGGATTTCATAAGGTAAGGATTCAACATGTCTGTGCAGACTTAAGATACAGTTAAAAAATTAAAATTTTAGAGTATTTTTAATTTCCTGACTTATGAGTGAAATGTATTTTGGCAATTGGATAAAACATTTATTTATGTGTTCATTTGACATAAGAGAACACCATATATGATACTAGAGCTAGAGATTAATCCAAACAATATTTACTGTAGACAATCAGATTTTCTCTGAGAGGGCAATGTGTTTCTTTGTAAGTCATCTTTTGGATATTCATATAAATTACAGTGCGGTAGAATGCTTCTAAATAGGGAAGTTAAAGTTGGTCCAATGGAAGCAGAGAATTTAAACATTATACGTAGGTCTACTGACACACACGAAAGAATGTGAACTTAAGGAAATAGTTCTCCCTCCTGTCCTTCCCAGCCTCTGGTAACCACTATTCTACTCTGTACTTCTTTGAGATAAGCTTTTTAGATTCCACATATGAGTGAGATCATGCAGTATTTGTCTTTTTATGTCTGGTTTATTTCACTTAACATAATGTCCTGTAGGTTAATCTGTGTTGTCACAAATGACAAGATTTCATTCTTTTTTATGGTTAAGTAGTAGCCCATTGTGTATATATACCACATTTTCTTTATATACCACATTTTCTCTATCCATTTATTTATTGATGGACACTTAGGTTGATTTTAGAAGAACCCTTATGATTCCATTGGACCCACATGGATAATCCAGGATGATCCTCACATCTCAAATTTTTTAACTTCATCACATCTGAAAAGTTCCTTTTGCCATACAAGGCTACATAGTCACAATTTTTCAGGGATTGGGATGTGGAAATCTTTGGCGGGGCGGGGGGGTTCATTCTTTCTACCACAGCCAGATTCTAGTATATGGACTAAAATGACATTTTCCTCTAAAAACATATCTATATACATCGTACTGCATGTATGTAGATGCTCTAATAAAATAATTTGAAATTAGCTGTGAGAAAACTCACCTGCTCTACATACTGATCCACTGAATGACCTTTTAATGGCTCATTTCCTCCTTTCACTATGTAAATTATACACAACAAGGAGAGTGCTCAGTAATGAGCTTTTAGCTTTTAGTGATCATGATCACTGCATTTAAAAAAAAGATTTAACAGTTACACTAACAAAATTTTTCCCCATTTACATAAAGAAGAGTGGAGAGTCTAAACCATTTTTTATCTTAGCACTGGTTGTCCCCAAGTTTATATTTGCAGGTAAAACAAAAAGTAAAACTATTTTGTTATTATGTAAAAAAAAGATTATTATATAAAGAATATGCCAGTCAAATGATGACTTTTTGATATTTTTATGTGCACATCATAACTTGTAAGGAGAGATTCAGAGCTTCCTAAGGTAGGTTAATAGTTGGTGCTCAGGCCGGGTGCGGTGGCTCACGCCTGTAATCCTAGCACTCTGGGAGGCCGAGGTGGGCGGATCGTTCTGAGCTCAGGAGTTCGAGACCAGCCTGAGCAAGAGCGAGACCCCGTCTCTACCAAAAAATAGAAAGAAATTAATTGGACAGCTAAAAAAATATATATAGAAAAAATTAGCCGGGCATGGTGGCGCATGCTTGTAGTCCCGGCTACTCGGGAGGCTGAGACAGTAGGATTGCTCGAGCCCAGGAGTTTGAGGTTGCTGTGAGCTAGGCTGACGCCACAGCACTCGCCCTGGGCAAGAGAGTGAGACTCTGTCTCAAAAAAAAAAAAAAAAAAAAAAAAAAAAGTTGGTGCTTGCCTGCTTTCTTACATTTGAATGGCTAGTGATAAAACGATACAAGGTTTTATTTCAAGAACTAGGATGCTATTTCCTTTCATATTAAACTACTTCTAGGAGATGAGTATTGGGTAATTATAGGGAAGTAATTGCCATAACCTATTCATATTGGTAACTTTCCTACAACAAACCTGATGGGCTTAGAAGAATCAGTGATGTACATACGCATATGCAAAAATGGTGAATGTTAGTGATTTCTGCTTCATATTAATGATTGACATGAAGTACCATAGATGCTAAAATATTCTCCTCATCAAATGTCTTTTCAACTTCTGATAAACATTGTAGTAAAATAGTATAAAATAGCACTTTAAAATGTTTTTCTTTTTTAGAAAAAATTTTCCTATGTGAATAGAATTTAAAATAAATGAAAATGCACAAAATCCATTATATATTTGGCTATTCCTCTAAGAGTAGAATATGATTTCTTATCAGCATAAGGAAGAAGTATAATTATTGTGCTTTTTTTTTGGAGTAAGAACAATAATGATAGTAGCAAATGTTTATATAGGGCTTAGTATTGGCTAGGTGATATCCTAAGTGCTTTGCTTACGTATATACATACACTGTTGTTTTTATTTGACATAGAAGAAAAATGAGGCAAAGACAGATTTAGTCCCAGTACTATAACTAGTAAATAATACCTGGGGTTTGAAGTCAACCTTTGTCTGGAGTCTGAGCTCATAACATGATGGATTATATTGGATTATTTAAAATATTATTAAGCAGTAATCATGATGTAATGAAAATAATTTAACCTACTTAGAAATCTTCTGAAGATTAAATTTACAAAGTTAACCTTTGGGGAATTTATAATGTTTATCTTATCAATATTTAGGACTTGTAGCATTGAGGACTCCAGAACTTCTATATGGTATGTGTTGTGGAACACGGTTTGTTTATTCAAAAGGATATTGAAATTGTGGTTGCTTAGCAATATGTGTGAGGTTAAGAAAATGTCAATTTTTGATCCATGTGTATCTGTTGGATAACATGTGGGAGCCAAAGCTTTCTCCAAGCCCTCTTTTGGAGTGGACAATGAATGTAGGTTCTTGTCTATTTCTAATCTTTTGAAAAGTCAGGTTTAGAGCTCCTTTTGTTAAAATGCATACATATTTGCTTAACATACAGAGTTATGTAGTGCTTATTATGTATCAGGCCCTGTTCTGCATGCCTTGTGTGTATTGAATCATTTAATTCTCATAACAGTCCAGTGAGATAAGTACCAAAATGATCTCCATTTTACTGGTGAGGGAGCTGGGAAATGAGCAAACTACTCAATCAAGGCGACTGAGTTAATGAGTGGCAGACCTAGGATTCGAATCTAGGCTGTCTGTCTCCAGAGTCCATTCTCTGTTCATAAAGAAAGAGTTTAAATCTGTGAGAACATATTCCCTTTGTGAGAGAAGGCCCTCTCCTGATTTTAGCCCAGTTCACAATTTTTCCTAAGAATGAGGCAGTTAAGCACTATGGCACCTTCTCCCACTCTTCACCACTTGGATTCTGTTAATAGCTTGTTCTCATCTACGGATTGTACTGATTCTCTTCCCTCACCTCTCCTCTCCTCTCCTCTCCTCTCTTCTTTTCTTTTCTCCTGTCTTTGCCTCTCCGTCTCTCCTTCAAATAAGTTCAATAGACTAATGGACTGTTAAATGACTTACATACTTTTAAAATGGCACTTTGTGTGCAATGCCTGGCAACCTTAGCTAAACTTGTTACATGGAAATGAAGTATTACAGTAAAACTTTCTAATTATTTTAATCAAATTATGCCATCACACATGTTCAACCTAAAATGTACTGCACAAAGATTATAGCCTCACAATGACAAATAAGAACTCCTTAGAAGATAGCCGCTAATTATCAGTCTATTTGATGATTTCTTACTGACTTTGGTCTGGACCTTGGAATTCCCAGTCATCATTAAATTCCCTATTCAAATGCTATTTCTTTTTGTCATCTTCTTCTCCACTGGATTTTCTCTCTTCCCTCCCTTTTTCTCTAAAACTTGGCCCCTCATTATATTATTTTCATTAGTCTACCTTTCATAATCATATTTGCACTTAGAATCAAGTAAGTAGAAATGGTGAGATATCTCTAGGGGCATTCATTGAACCAGGGATTACAACTTCCCATAATGGGCAGATTTGATAATATAAATGAGGAAACAATCACGCTTTGGAATCAGACTTGCATATAATTGGCAAAAGGATGGACCCATTTTATTTTTTAGATAAGACATGGTAATTTAGGAATCAAGGTAGTGATCTGTATCCCTGGTTAGCCTATGGGCTTGTTTGCTTGACTGCAAGTATAACAAGTTTAGACACATTTATTAATAATTTGTGTTGGATACATACGTATGTATAGGTGCGTATGTATATTTTTGTATTTTCTTAAATGAGTAAAACAAAAAAATTGAATGCTTGCTAGGTATCATTCACTGGGAATGAGATGAATATCCTTTCTTGCCATTGAGGAGCTACTTAAATAGGGAAAACAAAAAAGTAAAGAAATAATTGCATACTTGTTAATTCAAAAAATGTTTGATATGTACTTTCCAGGTGTAAGTCACACTAAGCTCTATAATTGTAGTTGTAAACCAGAGAGGTGGTGCTCCTGCCTTTATCCGGCTTTGTCTGTGATGTTGTGTAATATGGGCAATGAGAGAAATGCACAAAGGGCTTGAAGATAGCATAAACAAAGGAAGTCTTCCTAGAAGAAATGGTGTTTGAACGAATCTTCATTAAAAGCATCAGAAGTATTGAGGGAGGTGAGGCTATTTCAGGCAGAGAACAGGCATGTGCAGTAAGTCAAGGTTTCTGACCCTTGGACGACTAGGAATAGGACAACTATGGAGAGTAGATGGATGTTGGCAGGTGAGAGAGTAGTCGAGACGTGGGAGGGGTCTAAAAAAGATGTAGGACCCTTAGCATGTGGGGCATATCATATATGATATGCTATAAAATTTATTTATAAGCATTCCAGAAGGATATAGGATGCCTTTTATAGATTTTTAAAAAGTAATATGATATGGTGCATTTTTCCTTAAAAAACAACCACCGCAATACCATAAAGGGTGGTCATATGGAAGATTAGTAGTAGGGTAAATCTGGAGGCAGGGAGGACAGTTAAGAAATCATTGTAGGAAATCTGGTAAGAAATTAATGAGGTCATGAATTGACATAAATGTCAATGTTAAATGAAGGAGGACCCTTCATATAATTGAAGAGACAATTACGAGAAAGAGCCTGCAGAAGTAAAAACTGGATATGTACTGTGAGGGAGAAGTGATTCTCAAATGCTTAGCTGGTGTGGATTTCATTTCCCAAGATGTAGAATATAGAACAAAGGGACTATTTGGCATTAAACTTGAGGTTGAGGGATGAGGATATGGGGCAATATATGACTTACGTTGTGAACATGTGCTTTAAATGTTCAAAGACACCTGTAGTTAGAGCTATAGCTCTGAAAACTAGAGAGAGGCGTTAGAGTTAAACATTGGCTTGGGGGAGCCATTGTTCATTCAGCAGATATTTACTTACTTTCCCTCTTATGCCAAGTACTATGCTTAAAGCTAGTGATTCCGTTGTGAGTAGGTTATCGCCCCTTTTCTCAAGGAGCTACAAATGGAAGAGTCAATAATGGGTATTTTCGGAGTTGAAAGTTTGTAGATATCTGAGATTCTACTGCAGAGTGCTTCTACTGTGCAGAAAGTCACGCGTGGAGTCTTAGGGAGCATTAACATTTCGACGGATTGGTGTTGGAGGAGAGGTCCATGAAGGGAGTGGGAGGCAGCAGTCTGAGCTGAGGAGTTGAACCAGGAAAGACATAGAAACAAAACAGTATGTAAAAGGATCACTTTGGTTGTTGGGTGGAGACTAAACCATAAAGGGTTGAAGTTGGGTGAAAGAGGCCATCGGCTATAGTTAAGGAGAAAGAAGATGTGGTTTGGACTAGTGTGGGAGGTGGTACAAAGATTCATGATGTATTTTGAAAGCAGAGGCTAACAGAATTGAGTATTGGACTGGGTGAGGGGTGTGAGAAAAAGAAGGGAGACGAGGACTATCTCAGAAATTTTAGCTGGAGTTATTGTATAGAATTAGGTTGAATAATTTTTTTTTTTTTTTTTTTTTTGGAGACAGAGTCTCACTCTGTTGCCCGGGCTAGAGTGAGTGCCATGGCATTAGCCTAGCTCACAGCAACCTCAAACTCCTGGGCTCAAGCGATCCTCCTGCCTCAGTCTCCCGAGTAGCTGGGACTACAGGCATGCACCACCATGCCCGGCTAATTTTTTCTATGTATTTTTAGTTGTCCAATTAATTTCTTTCTATTTTTAGTAGAGACGGGGTCTCACTCTTGCTCAGGCTGGTCTTGAACTCCTGAGCTCAAAGAATCCGCCCACCTCGGCCTCCCAGAGTGCTAGGATTACAGGCGTGAGCCACCGCGCCTGGCCTAGGTTGAATAAATTCGAGGGTGAAATAGTTTGAGAAATCTGCAATTCCTAATCCTTGCCTAGCATTGCAGATTGCAGGCACCAAAGAACCTGCACATGGTAGGCATTTGGTGAATATTGGCCTCAAGGAAGCATGGAGAGAAAGTTTCGTTTGAGGTGTGAAAATCACTCTAGGTACTGTTGATACTAAGTTCTCTCATAGCAAAACTGGATTTCTAATTTGTCTTCTTTCCACAAATTCACTCTGCTCCTCCCTCCTGCTGTCCAAATTAAATTTATTTTGAATGATTTCAGCTGAAAAATGGATTTTACATTTATATCTAAAAGTTGTGTGTCTGTACACACACATACGCACAGGTGTAGTCTGTGAACGTGAACAGACTTACCAGCACTAATTCCTTCGCTCCAAAGTATTTCTGACTCGGGATGTCAGGGGCTTCATCTAAATTCTTTGTGTTAGGCATCATTAAGCCAGCTTCTTTGACTCTGTTGTAGCTTTGAAGACCATAATCACATGTTCAAAGCCTAGCAGGTTTTGATTGAGAACGATGATGACAAAGGAGACAGTAAGCAAATGAATCAGAATTGTGTCATTTCATCTCCTTGGGTAACCGCATAGACATTTAATCTGAACATGTTGCTGTTTGCCTCGCCAAAGCCAGTGTGGGAACAGAGCTATGCAATTAGCATGATAGTTCATTCAGGAAGAATGATGAAATGGGACGAGCTAACATTTAGAATTTTATGTGTATATATATATATCTCTCACATCTGAAATCCGACACTTTACCTTATCTAAAACTGTTTTTACAGTCAAAATTTAGATAACAGTTCTCTATGGAGACTTCACACTGGTTTATATTTTTTATAATATTCTACATGAGGGACTTTTTATGCAGAGCCACACACATTTGTGATATACAGAATTTTGATTTCTGTAGAGGTAGGAGTCAGGCAGCCTTTTTAGGAATTTTTTAACCTTCAAAAATTATGTTTTTAAAAGTCTTTGCAAGGATATTCTTAGAAAATTGTTCTAGTTATTTTAAGTGACCATTTGGCTACGTTATTCCAGAGAAAATTCAACCATAAAAGAGGGCGCTATTTCTTCTAAATTCCTTTTAAAATTTATATTAATGCTAGTTAGCTATTTTAAATAATTTGCTGCCTAAGTTAAATAGTTTATTCATAAGATTAAAAATTCTCTATACCAGATTTTAATTATGGGCATCTTAACCACTGACAAAACCAGCATCACATAGTGGTTAGAATTAGAGGGTCTTGAGTTATTCTACTGGGATTTGAATCCTGTTTGTACCTCCAGCCTGCTGGGTGATCTTGAGCAAGTCGTTCAACCCTATATACACATCCATATTCATAAATATGTTTTATGAGACACTGTTTCCTTATTTATAAAATGTGGATATAGTACCACATCTCATAAAGTTGTTTTATATATCGAAATGAGAAAAGGCATGTATAATACTTATCATGATGCTTAGCACATTGTAAGTACTTATGCATTTTTTAATTGCTTGAAGTTGGGCTTACACATACATACATGCATTTATTAATGCTGCTTCTGGACACTAGATGTATTCAATTGATGTAGCTGTCTCTAGCATTAAAATAATTTTAGTGGATTTTGCTCTGATGATTAATTCAAACCTAGAAACCAACAAAAGCTGTCTGCTTCATTTGCATGCAGTAAAGGCACAATTAGACTGCTTTGTGGTTTCATATTTTTTCTTTCCAGTTATACTTAGAAGCTGTTACTTTTAATGGTGAGACTAATATTCTGTGTTACCTTTTTGCTTAAATTCAAGTTATACCTTTAGGAGGATATCTTTGTTTTAGGAGTTTTTGAGTCTGGGGGCATCAAAATGTTTGAAAGTATTATTATTTTACCATGAAAAGATCAGATGTAGTGATAAGATATCCACGTTGTAAGAAATTAATGTCCTTTACTGGCAAGCCTTATTCCCTAAGCAGCTTTTTGAAACAATATTGCAATTTATCCTGCTTACTCTTAGTTTCTTACTGAGTATTTTAAAGTAGGCAACTTTTTAAATGAAGATTTGTGAGTGCCTGTATTTTACATCTATAAGTTTAGTGCCTGATCATCATTCTTTCAGATTATGTCTTGCATATGATGTGTCTATTTTTATATTTTCTAATTTAATATCTTTCCACAATATTCTTGGATATTTCACACACTCCTTTGAATGAAACCTACACATGCTGCAAGACAATAACAAGGCATGGATAAGTTTCTTGACAGAAAATCAGCACTTAAGGGCATTATCATTTCTGAAAGTTTGAGTTGCAAGATTATAAAATATTAACACTTCTGATTTCAAGGTTCATTGAATTTTGGGGGTTAATTGTTTTCTGTGAAGACAAATTTAAATCACATAATGACCACAGTTCTTTCTACTCACACACTGATATTTTTGATAGCCTTGTAGAAAGGTATTTGCACTCTGGCCACAGAATATATTTGATATATAGGGGATAATGACAATTCATGACATTTGGCCTTTGAGATTATTTTTATAAATAAATTTCATATCTCACAGAGAGGTTATTTTTTGCACAATTATACATACTTTTAAAAATTATTATTTGAACATAATAATAATTTAGATGGAAGAAGCTAAGAATAGTATGCTTTTTACCTGGTATCCTACATATTCTTCATTTGCCATAAAATAAAAGAAGCACAAATATTTTTTGTCTTCTATAAACTGTGGTTCAAGAACTCATGAAGTCAAATTAACTGCTGTTAAAATCAATGAATCTTTCTAACTAAAATGTATGGTTTAGGCATTTGAGAGACAGAGGTGATCATTTTATTTACCAAATATAGTTCAAAATATAGCTTATAAAATCTAAAAAAGAAAAAAAAAGTTTTATCTACTGGAGACCAAATTCACATCAGTTTTTTTAAAGACCAGCTATTATTAATAAAATTCTAGGACCTTTTTTTTTATATTTGGGGAATTTTTTAAATGAACATATGTAAAAAACATGCATCTTTCACATAAGTTATTAAAAAGTGAGCACTCACAGTTATATAATTCTAATAAATTATCAATCATTTATCCATTATCTTGTCTATACCTTGTTGATATGAATATGTAATTTCCACATAATTGAAGTCAATATATAAAGTATTTTTTATTTGATATTATATAGTAGCATGAAAAATGCTTATGATATAGTTATGATTTTAATTCTAAGTGCTACATATGATCTGTCATAATACACTAAACTCGTTTTGAATCTAGACAGTTTTTAGTTCTTTTTCCTTTATTCTGAGAAATACTACAATAACCATTTTGATGCATCTGGCTTTTTCCTTTTTTCAGAATATTTCTTAATGTGAATTTCCAGAGGAATTATTACTGGGTCAAACTATACAAACATTTTTCCAAATTACCTACAAAAAGACATGTGCCTTATTTTCTTTCTTAAAGAATCCATTTACTGGTTAGGTACATATTGCTCTGTATTTCATCCTAGAAAAGGACAAACAATCTTTTTTTTAAACCTTTCACCTTCACAATATTTCAACATAGAGAGCTTCTCATCTAAAAACTCTTACCCAGTTAATACAGTTTGCACAAATCCTCAGGTTGCAAAAGCTCAGTTCTTGTCGCCAACCTATACAATGCACTTTTGAAGGTGATTTTGTTAAGAGTTAGATCCAGGGAAAAGGATCTACCTTGTGTTTAACATGGACTGCAAACTGAAATTTTTATTGTCTTGATAGTAGCATCAGTAGAATTCTGTATCTTTCACATAGCATTTTTGAAATAAGCAAACTGTGCAGTGTATTTCACTGGAGATTATCAATATGACACTAATATTTCCAAATATATCAGCATTCTCTTTTTCAAACTAAAATTTGGTGTTTCTTCTTACATGCTCACTTAGTGTTTTGCCATATTTATCTATGAATTTATTTATACTTTATATTTACTTAAATGTTTATAGCATAAACTAGCATCTCAAATTAAAAAAATTAAGTTTAATGTTAAAGGTCATTCCTGAATGGTTTAATTTACACACACTTATACATGCACACACACTATGATTATCACTCCTTTCATGACAGCTTTGAAAAGTACACAGCCTAAGCATTTTGAAAAGGTTCTTTGGTATTCTGAAGACCCTACACTTCTTGTTGAACTAAGTTTAAATCATGCTATCGTAGGCTTATCTTTGTGCCAGATGTCAGGAATTTAATAGTAAATAAAATGGATGTAGTCCTGACCCACAAGAGCTTCAGTACAGTGGAAGGTACACAATGATAAAAAAAAAAGACAAAATCATTCCATGTAATGGGGACAATGGCAGGAGCAGTAGAGGGCATGGAGAGAGCAGTCAGGATGCTGACCAAAACCATTTCTAGGGTCAATCAAGGCTTCCCAGGAGCATGTGAATAATAACATTTATTGACAAGATGTGCTATATGCCAACCACTTAACAAATATTATCTCATTTAACATTTACATAGTTCTATGAGATGCACATTTCTATTATCTTCATATTAAAGATGAGGTGATTGCAAATTAGAGGGGCTAAATAACTGTCTTAGGTCACATAGTAAGAAATGACAGAGTCCCAATTCAAGCAGAGGCAGAGTCCAAAGTATAAGCATCTACTATGGAACAACAAACCAAAAGAGGAATGAAGTGTTGTCCAGAGGGGAGAGAGGTTGGGGAATGAAGAGAAGAAAGAGAAAATAACCCATGCCAAGTCTTAAAAGTTTTAGAACCCAGAAAGAGCATGACAAACTCAAGGACATTTAAGTTTATTATGGGTGTTTCTTTAAATGTGAGGGAGGAAGTCACATGAGATGAAGCTAGAAAGGAAAACAGTGAGCAGTCTAGGTCTTTTATGATAAATCAATGAATTTGAACTTTGTTCTGAAGGAAATGTAGGGGCATGGAAGGGTTTTACTAATTACAGTGACTTCATAATTTGCCTTGTGCAATGGTCCTCATGACTAACATGTGTAGATTGCAGTAGAGAGAAGAAAACTGGAGACAGAGGGGAACAGTTAGGAATAGTAATCTAGGTAATAGATAATAGTAGACAGATTAGGGGAGTGAGGGTAATGTCAACAGGACATATTTGAGAATTACGGAGACTTAATTATTGGTTTGGACTTAATGATTGGATATTTTTGGCAAGGGAAAGGGGCTTCAGAAATGCAGGTATATTTCTGGGATGGAGGTGAATCAATACACCATTCATTACCATAGGGAATAATAGATGATAAGAAAGTTTTGTAGGGAAGATGATGAGTTTATTTTTGGACATATTAAGTGGCTGTAGAGATGTCTAATTTATAGTAGGATATATGGATCCGCAGTTCAAGAAAGATCAAACAGTACATCAGGATTTGTGACTTACATCGGTGTTCGTGTGGGGTTTGTGTCCATGTATCATATAGTGTCAGAAACCCTGAATAGAACCTGAAGAACATCAGTATTTAAGAGGCAAGAATCCTGCAAAGTTACTGAGAAGGAATTTAGGAATCATAGAAGGAAAACCCAGAAAAGTGCAGTGTTGCAGAAATGGGAAAAATATTGAAAAGGAAGCGGTTAAGAGTCAAATACCTAAGAGATGAGAGGTATCAGATGAAAAGTGACATTTGCGATTTTGGTGAGAGTAGCTTCTATTGAGTGTTGGGGCAGAAATCAGGCTGAAACATGAATGGCAGGAAATATCTCCATCAATTATGGATAATTTTATGTGCTTTATATGCATTCATTGTGTGCTAATTTTATAAGTGCAGCAGTTAAGTGGTTATGTGGCTTTTTGTACTTATGCTTGTGCGTGTATAATTTTTTCTTTCATAAAAATTATATATATTCTTTTTTTTTTCCCCACTGAAGAAGAGATGGCTGTGATGGGCATGGGTAGGCTAAAAGAATGTGTGGTGAAAAAGATAAGACTATTTGTTTTTGTTTCAAAAGATAGGAGAAATGTAACCATTTAAAAATAGTAATGGGAATGTATTCAGGGAGTTTTGGGGGTTGGGGGGATGTAGAGCTCAGGTGGAAAAAATTAGCATTAGGCAGTGGGGGGCAGGGTGGAAAAATGAATGTCTAGTGTAAAACAGAGGAAGAAAATTTAGATGAAAAGGAATCGTCCTTTTCATAGCTTCTACTGTCCTTGCGAAATGAGAGATGCGGTCATCTGGTTACACTGAGGGGAGTGGATGAGAACAGGGGTATTCAAATGCTCCAGACTAGTGGTTTTCAGCTTTGGTGCACATTAGAATCATCTGAGGGACTCTTATGCTCTGACTATAAAGACCAAACACCAGACTACTTAGGGATGGGATCCAGGAATTAGTATTTTTAAAAACTCTCCAGGTGATTCCATTGTGTAGCCATTGCTGAGAACTATTAAGCAGATTTTTACGTCTTTTGGAAGGAAAATAGGAGGTATCTTTCTCTGTGACCAAGGAAAGGTTACTGATTATTTCTTTTTCATTGTAATAGGGGAGTAATAGGGTTGCAGTGAGGAATAGCTGAGCAAAAAGATATAGAGCATCTAGCATAGATCCTGGAACATAGGAAGTTCTCAATAAATATTGATTCCGTTGTTCTTTGTATCCAAATGGAAAAGAATCATAGATATGTCTTCCATTTCTAATATCTGGCTGTTCTGTGTACTCAGGACATTAGGATATTGTATTGACTACATTGGAATGAAGGGAACAGATGTTCTGGATGTCCTTTTTCCTTTTGCACTATCACAATAATTCATTTTCTGACTTACATAATACACGTGCATATGGCATGTTTTGGTGGTTCGCTTTGTTTTTAATATTCAGATACTTAAAAGTACAGGAGCCTTTCAGAAAGAAAGTCTCTGTATTGTATGGATAATTTCATAAGTACAGGAAAAGTAAGATTTTCACTAAAGAAATAGATATGAAACAATAGTTTTTGAATCATGAACTTTTATTATCTGTCATTGAAGTGTATCGCATAAACTTTGACATACAAACTTTGAATCTGTGTGTATGATACATACTTATATACACATATACACACGTATACGTACAGATGTACATGTACTACCTACATAGGTACCCAGTGACAATCTGAACATTTAGTTCCTGTAGCATGAAAATAACCTAATGAAACTTTTATTGCCGCATGTTATCCCTACTTATAAAAATATATAACATTTTGAAATGCTTCTTATTTGCTTCCCACAACTAGTCATTCAGGCTGACTAGGCTTTAGTTGACGTGTTCATTTTATAAGTACAACAATTAAGTGGCTATGTGACTTTTTTTAACTTATGCTAGTGTGTGTAATTTTTTCCTTCAGAAAAATGGTATATATGCTTTTTTCCCTGATAAATGTATGAGAAATACTGCCTTATATCTAAATCATGTTTTATGAGCCCAACCTACATGTTCTTGTATTTTTTTTTTATACCTTGTTATTCAGAGTGTGGTCCATAGACCAGCAGCATCGGTATCACCTGGGTGCTTATTGGAAGTGCAGAAGCTCAGGGCTTACCACAGATGCCCTAAATTAGAATCTGCATTTCAATGAGATCCTTTGGATGATTTGTGTTCACAGTAAAGTTTGAGAAGCCCAACTGCCTCAAGGGAAACCTGTTCTTCCCTGGTAGACATTTTCTAATGAGCTGCAGTGGAAGGAGAATGTTTATTCTTTTAGAAAAAAGTGTGTGCCTAATTTTAATTGCTTAACTATAAAATATGAATGAGGTACAAGGGAGAAAGCAATAAGGGTTAAATTTTAGCTAGCTTGCTGAAAATCAATAATTCCTTTATTTTAATAACACAGTTATATCCCCTTCCTTTTGTATAAGACATCCCTTCTTACTCTGAAATACTCAACACTTCCATCCTGCAACACTTACTGTCTGAGCCAATGCCTTTATATGGATGACCTCTAGTTTTCTGAGTAGGTAAACAGAAACCACTGTGGTGTGGCACAAGTGGGGCATACCAGCCCTCCTTGACATAAAACCATCTTCGATAATGTATTTGTTCTCATCAGACAAATAGAGACCATAATGGTTAAAAATATTTCTTTTAAAAAGCTAGACAATAATACCAATATATCTGTAAACATCCATTCAACTCAGATTAATCGGATTTGCTGTTAATATGATGCTATTGGAAGAACCATATGGCACCCTTCTCGTAGCTTAAGCAGTCCTTTAATAATAATATGCACATCTCCATAACACTGAGATGCTATAGGCTCTTTATCAGCCATTTTTATTCACACAGAACTCTAAAATTTTTTTTTTTTTTTTGGTCACAGATGGGTTTGCTATGAAATAGACCCTGCGATGGAGTTTAGCATGCAGGACGTTTGATAGGGATGGCTCTTGGGATCAAAACCTGTAGAAGCAGAGGGAAAAAAAACAGGAATGGGTAGGGGAGAAGTTCAGCGATGATACAGTGCCTGTGACACCTTTGTAGACCCCATGGAGAGCTCTGGAGGTGGGATTGTTCCAAGTTGGGATGGAGGGCTGACCTCTATATATCCGAAGTATGAATGCCTCTGCAAAGAAGCAAGAGCTCAAATGCAGTGTTTTTCTTCAGCTGAGGCTGATGTTTTCTTTGGTTGAGGCTTTTTAAAGTTGTGCTTCGGTGCAGCACAAAGTGAGCTCACAGGGGAGGGCCATTTTTCTGCAACACGTGCACCAGCTAAGGGAATAAATCTTTATTCCTGAAGGGAGATCTGGGTGGCGCATCATAGTCTGCATGTCCCCTTGTGATGTAATTGTAAAGCAGTCCAAGTTCTTTCAGTATGTCAAGATAATCAGAGAAAGTTTAGTGCTGTTCAGCATAGCCTTAATATTAGGATTTTTGGTTGGTCTTTGAAAATTGCCCATTTGTTGATCTAATATTTAATGACAACCCTCTATGGGTAATTAAGTACTTTGTGATTCTTTGGTGTTACAAAGTTATATAAAATCATGATTCTTCAAAAATAGTTTCAGTGAAAGAGACTTTAAATTCATCTAACAGATATTTCTGAGCACATCTAACAGTGTGCTGGTCACTATGCCAGGTACTGAGTTGAGGGTGATGAAAAAAACCAACGTGATCTCAGCCCTCATGGAACTTATGCAAGATGTAGAGACAGACATTAAATAAATAGTCTTGCAAATAAGTACATAAATATAAATTTCAATAAGTGCTATGAAAGAAGAGCAAAATGTGCCATGAGAAGGGAATTTGATTAAAAAATGGGTGAGGGGAATGACTCTCTGAAGAAGTGCTATATAACAGGGGTCCCCAACCTATATAATGAGTTGTATAATTATTTCATTATATGTTCAATGAAATAATAATAGAAGTAAAATGCACAATAAATGTAATGTGCTTGAATCATCCCCAAACCATCCCTCCCCTCCAAGTCCTTGGAAAAACTGTCTTCCATGAAAACGGTCCCTGGTGACAAAAAGGTTGGGGACTGCTGCTATATGAGACCTGCAGATAAGTGAGGGCAAGGGTGGGGAGAAGAGAACTTTAGACAGAATGAAGAGAATATGCTAAAGCTGGGAAAGAGATCAACTTTGCTCCCCCTCCAAAACTATGGTAGGTAGCACAGTGGACAGGAGGCAGAATGTTACCAGGTGTTATAGATAAGGGTGGAGACTTGGGCTGGACCAACTTAGGTAGAGCCTATGGAGCTCGTTGTCTAAAATTCAGGAGGCAAGTCTTGACTGTTTTTAATGATATGATTAGGTTTACTTTTTTAAAAATAACATTCTAGCTGCTATGTAGAAAATGGATTTCAGCGTAGATTACTGACTGATAGACGTGAATATTCAGAAGATGCAGTGAGAACACCCAAGAGAGCATCTAATCAGACTGAGGGCTAAAGGGATGCTTGAGAAAAAACATAAGTATGAGTGAGCCTGGCTGTACCAATGAGGGGAATCAAAGTATCCTAGGATTAGGGAACAGTATACTGGAATTTGCAGGCATCTCCCTTCCTGGGGTTTTACTTAGCTATAATTAGCTGTATACTGGTAGCAGAGGGGCCTGGGGCTAAAGAGGGGGCAGAGGCTAAATCATGGGACACCTGAGGCTGGACAAGGGATTTTTCCTTTATTCTGAAAACTGAAGCACTAATGAAGGCTATAAAGCATAAAAATGACAGTTAGTCTAATGAGCACATAAGAAAGATAACTCCGTTCACTCTGTGAGGGTAAAGATTGGAGAGTGGTAATATTAGACATAGGGAAATGGTTAGAGACTCATTTTGGTAATCCAGATAATAAGTAAGGAAAACTTATTTTGAGGCATTTAAAATGAAGATGAAGCAAGAGAATTTAAAAATGTTTAGTGTGAATCTATATATGTCTATTTTCAAGTACCAATTTTATTTAATAACTAAGTCATTGAGCAATTTTGATAGTTAGAAACCACAGTCACCCTATTTAAGAACTGAAACTATGGTATAAATTTTGTGTTACATTGCTCTTAGGGGGATATTATGAACATCAGCATTGGTATGTGATTAGGAGGTACAATCTAATATAAGTTTTAGTGGGAGACTAAGTAAAACATTGTTATACAAATCTTTTAGTGAGTAAAGAATCTTGCACTTTGAAGTTAAATGAAATGATTGTTTTGTTATTGTTTTGTTATTGCTTAAACGTCGTTTAGGATCATATATGTTCTTTATCTCTACTCTCGGTGTAGATGTAGGAAATGTGACCAAATTTTAATGGAGACCATTATGGTGTGCTAAAAGAAAGCATTCCAAGGTGAATAAAAACTGATCACACAAACAACTATACTGTAACCTGTTGTTTTAAAATGAGCCATAGATTTCAGGAGACATGGCATAAAGTGATGTAGCTGTCACTAGCCACATAATCTTGGGCAAACTATTTAATTTTTAGTTAGTGAGTTAGTCAGGGAAAGTAAATTATACCCATTCTAGAGACAGAAAACTTTAAAAATGGGAGTTATGGTGATTTTTAATTTCATATGTCAAGTTAGTGGAGGAACCAGGTCTAAATGAAGGTTCCATTTAATTTTGATTCTAATAGAAATGTCTATATAGGCAAAAGTAAAAATCAACCTATGAAAAATTCACTTATCTTGCATTCGACGACAGTTTTATAGGGTATGTGCCATACAGTCTCTTTATTTCTGTGTAGTACAGTCTTTATCTGAAAACCGTTTATTTGTTACCAAGAAGATAAGAAAAATGTGTTTCCCTGAGTTGAGATCAAAGGAACTAAATTGGTTTTGACTTCCGCCAGTTCAATGTGACCTCACTTTTAATTTAAAATTAGAAGCACACAGGGACATTGTTTACCATCTATCTCATAGCCTGGAGCTTTTTTTTTTTTAATTGATTGCGTATGAGAATATTCATTTATTTTCAGGTTCTGGAACCAACCCTTTGGATCTATTTGTATCTTTATAATTTGATAAAATGTATAGATTTTTTTTCTCAAGGGTAAATAAAAAAGATTTCTCAAACAAAAGAAACAAGGACCTTCAACCTTACTTGGTTGTAGACACATCCTTTACTGTTGACAATGATTAAATTAAAACAATACTTATATCATATGGGTAGACATTAAAGGAAAATCAATGCCTCAGAAACGGGGATGGTAAGGCATTGATTAATAACCTCCTGAGCATACAATGTGGCTGAACATATTTCTCCTGGAAATGACCAGAAGAAGCCAGCCATTGGCCTATGGTTTGAGAATCAAACAAAAGAAATTGTTTGAAATGATGGATAATTTCAGTGTATGTTAGGGTTTGCCATATGGATAATCTACTTGTGCTTCTGAGTTTTCTACATAGATTGCTTAAGAGGCACACATCAAAGGAGTAGTAGTTTGGGTTTTAGTTATAATCTTTTACAAACTCATCTTGGAATTTTAAGCAAGATTTAAAATTTGCCCAAGCCTCAATTTTTCCAATTATAAAATGAGGATATTAATACTGGTTTTCCATAACTCACAAAATTGTAATGGCAGTCAAATGAGGTGTTTTCAATGGATGGACAAGCATTTGAAAGGAAGGGAAGTGCTATGCAAATACAGTAATAATAGTCCCTTAGATCACATATGTTGTGGTCGTGCCTATGTTTGCTGGTTCAAAGAGAGGATGTTTAACATATCCTAATGGTGCAGACAGTAATTGCATCAGATATTTTATGTGACCTCAATTAAAAAAAAAATCTTTGCATTAGCTTCATTGAGATCACTGGTCCCTTGAAACCTCTATTTTTGTGGTATCTATCATTAGAAGCACCCTGTTTTTGTTGCTATGACAGAATACCACAGGCTGGGTAATTTATACAGAAAAAATTATTTTTCACAGTTCTGGAGGTTGGGAAGTCCAGTATCAAGGGGCCAACATCTGGTGAGGGTCTTCTTGCTTCATCCCATGGTGAAGAGGTGGAAGGGCAAGAGCACCCCGTGCGAGAGAGGGAAGAAGGAGGCTGCACTCATTCATTAGTGGAGAACCTACTCCTATGATAACAAACCCACTCCTGAGATGTTGGCATTAGTCTATTAATGAGGGCTTCTGCCCTCTTCAAAGTCCCACCCCTGGATACTGTTGCATTGGTGATAAATTTTCTAACATGTGAACTTTGGGGGACAAATTTGGATCATAGCACACCCTCACCACCATCCTTTCATTTTCCCAACTTAGACATTGTAATCCACAATGGCAGGCATACCCTGGCTAATATCCACAATTCCACTTCTTTGTTGGCTTCAGTGAAATCATGAGATAGCACAAGCTACTTTGGCACAGGTCACCTACCTACTTCCCTATGACCAAAACCAGCCTGAAAGGCATTGTAGAAAACCACCAGCTTTGAAGATCCATGCTATTCTGATGTGATGCTTTCCAAAGACTAGGAATAGGGCCTTGAAAACTTTTTCATTCTCTGGTCAGCTTCCTTGCTTGTTTTCTCAAATGGCCACATCGCACCTTGTCTAACTTCCTAAAAATCACCTTTACCTCCCCACCCCTCTCACTGACAACAGATGGCAGATCTGTTTTCATTGGGAAATAATCATCATTAGCTGTTTGCTCTGCCTGGAACATTCTCTCCATACCCACTTTCTCTCCTTTATCTACCTACCTCCCATTTACTCTTGAGGACACAACCTGGAGAAAACTTCCCAGATCTCGTCTATGTGCTTTCAAGTCGTTTTGTGCTTTTCCACATCACAGGACACATGCGCTCATAATTGCTACTTGCTTTTCATTATTTTTCCATCTCAGTAAAGGCAGAATTGCCTCATTCGCACTTATCTTCCAAATGCTTATCGCTGTGTCTGACTCATACTTAACCGTTCAATAAATAGTTTTTGAATAAAAAAGAGTGATGTCATTCATTCTCCCTCCCTACTCTGAATCTTATTCTCCCTACCATGGCTCTCTTCGGGTTACCTTTTTGTTACCTTTAACCTTGACTTGATGTAATACATATTTATTAAGTACAGGTCATTTTTCTAGGCATATCAGGAATTTAGAAAACACATAGTTCTATTCTCTGAAGGACGTGGGAAAATGAAACAGATACCTGTGGAATACTTAATAATAGCCCATGTGTACTGAATATTTGCTGTTGTCACAAGCACAGTGCTTATCACCATGTACATTATCTCATTTGATTATCACTGTTAACCTTTGTAATACTGTATTAGTTTTCTCTGCATTATGCTGTGGTAACAGATAATCCCAGAATTTCAGTGGTTTACAACAACAAAAGCTTATTTCTCACTTACAATACATGTTGGATGTGGCTCAGCTGTGACTCTGCCCTATGTCCTTCTCACTTTGGGAACTAAACAGGAGCAGCCCCTATTTGAGACATGTCTTAGTCCATTTGGAGGGACACAACATTCAGACCATAGCAGGACATGGCATTCTTGTGGCAGAAGGGAAAGAAAGAAGTGGCAGAACCACGCATTGATTCTCATGGAATACATCATTTCTCCTCACATTTTACTGGCCAGGGCAAATCACATGGCCAGTTCTGATGCTCATGTTTCGATGTGTTGTACTTAAAGTAGATGTCCTTTGCTATGGGGACATGATCAGGAGAATTAAATGGAAAGAATCAAGACTGTGATTAATAAAGGGTGGGCAGCTTAGCATGGTGGCCTACACCTGTACTCCCAGCTACTCAGGAAGCTGAGGCAGAGGATCACCTGAGCCCATGAGTTTGAGTCCAGCCTGGGCAACACAGAAAAACTTTAAAAAACAGGAGGGGGAGCAGGTGGGCAGGATCTCCCATGGGTGTTTGGATATTGAGAAAAGTGATATGGAAGGAAGAAGAAATATATTTAATAAACAGTTTAGGAACTTGGGAAAGGACTTGGGACTGTGAATAAAAGGAAAATAAAGTTCTAATATGCAAGGGTATGAGTCATGGGAAAGGGGGTTGGGAATTAATGAGAGTGGTCAGTAATGCCAAATGCATGTATTCAGACATAAAGATCATTACATTTGGCCAGTACTAGAAGAGTGACAAAAATTTCAGTGGATTTGCTTCGTTTAAGTAATCTCCAAGTTATTTGTTATGTTAAAGTATATTGGAGGTAAATGACTGAATCTAATTTTGAGCATTAGAGATGCTCAACAATTACAGTCATAATTGGTCTTCAGGTGACAAATAGTGGGCAATTTTGCCAACTCATGCTTTACATTGTCTTAATTAGAGTGCTTTTGTGCCTCAGCCAGCCTGACCCAGTCACAGTGAACACAAATATTCAATCGTGTACAGCCAGTGGGAAGTTCAGGTTTGCTGTTCTAAAAGACTGCAAGACACTGCTTTTAATTAACATTCTTCCCTCAAAACTTTATCCTGCATTGGAGCCATACGATGGCTTTTATTTCCAGGTTCTTATTTCTTTGTAAGATTTTTTTGACACTTTGAAGGGTGGTATGTCAACTAATCTTAATAATTTAGAAATAAGAATATACTAACTTTCTGAGGCAAAATTTATGGCAAAATTAGGCAGGAAGCAATTAGGTTCTTTTGCTCTCTCATCATTATTTGAAGAAAGAGAAAATGTATTTGAAAGCATCTACAATGCACCTATGATTAAACAAGTTGTACTTACATGCAATCAGATCTTTATGATTTAAGAATTTAGAATTCAAATTGAATAAAGTTTTTTAAAATTTATCATTCATGTAGAATCAATAATATTTTCCTTTTCCTTTGGGAAGGAAGTATGGATTTCTATGCTATATTGGGAAATTAAGAACGAAATGTGTTATCTTTAAATTTTAGGAACTTTAACTTCATAGAATAATTGAATTTGCATTTGCCAAAATTCCCCCAAGCGAACAGTTCTCTTAGAGTACCTTTATATATGTTAACGTCTCTGTGGTGTCCACTATATACCATTTACTTCCACATAGCCTTGAACAGGTTACAGTATTATGGCTGCTTATTACTGTTGCCTTTCCAAATCTCAGTTACTAATATCATCTCGAATCAGAAACAATGATTAATAGCTTGATAAAACATTATATCGCTAATAGCTTCTTGGCAGTTCCTTTATTTCTAAAATTTGGCATCTGTTTGGTGCCTTGGTTTTCATGATATATGCATTGTTTTTGACTCTAGATCCTTCAGTATTTAACTCTAGATCTCATAAATGTCAGGATTAAGCCAAGGATTGTATATACCTCTAGTCTGGAGCTTCCTGTGAACCTTTTATTGGGCCTCTTTTGTAGCCAAGATGTGAAGGAAGGTTTGGGCTGTCAGAATCCAGTGGGTGGCTGTGTGTTGTGATGCAGACAGCAACATATCAATCTGTGGGTGATTGGGGCCCCACTCGCAAGTGTGGAGCAGCTGTAGCTGGCCATGTAATAAGTTCAATTGCAATCACATTTAGGATCAGTGTTAAAAACCTGTTCAAACATGGTGTGTGTGATAAAAAATGTCCAATTGGATGACTGAATTTGTCGAAGGAAACAAAACATAAAATCCACAGGCTTTTTAAATGTCAGTACCAGGCTCAAAAAGGCCAATATAGCCCCTTATGCTTGACCTATAAGTACAGGGAATTACCTGCTCATCTGTGAGGTGTGCTACGTGGTCTCTTGAAAGCTCTTCAGGCCCAGTCACTCTGAGTTTCCACGTCTGCCACCCAAGAGCTGGAGTGGTATTTCACTGTGCCCTTTATCAGCTGCCTGGTACACATTCTTACTGAATACACAGTCCCAATTCATGTCTGCTTCCCTTCTTCACTTGATGTGTGGTTTTAGAGAAGACTTTGATTTACCTATGATATTGTTAGTATTGGTTTCAATGTACTTAAGGCTTTTTGCTTATTCATTAAAAAAAAAAAATGAATCAGCATTAGCAGCCAGCCTCCTAGTGAGGAGGATGCAGCTGATCACTCTTTTATGAATAGTACAATTTTTATTCTTGTGACTTATATTTGCAATATTATTATTAGGCACTGAAATGATTAGGTACTATTTTTGAGTATCTAGTTAGTATCTAACACAATGGTAGGTGCTTTTATATACATTGTTTCCAGTCATACTAGCAGATTTGCAGAGAAAATATTGCTATATATATTTAAAATTGAAGAAACTAAGAAATGGAAAAACTAATGAGTTCTTAGCTGAATTTTGAATCTCAGATTCAGCTCATATTAAAAGCTTTTACATTTAATGTCCTTTGAGTTTTTTCTACTTGCTGGCATTGTTTTGATATAAATCTTTTACTAATCCACTCTTTTGTTTACAGTGAATATGAAGTTACCTGCCACCTCCCAATTATATGGTTTTTCTTCATATTGTCTCTATCTCCATCTTTGTCTATGTATAATATTTAGTGTGCACATAATATGATATATGCAAATATATAAATAGTATGCATCTGACCTAAGAAACAAACAAAAACTACAAGTTACTTAATCAAGCAACCCGGTAACATTTACAGTTTTATAAGTTACCCAAAATTAAATTGTCTTAGGAGGGCCAACAAAGAAACTAAATATATACGAGGTCTAAGAACTTTAGTAAGCTGGTAAATTTAATGCAGAAATTGTTTAAGAATGTAGTGACTTGTTGACAGAAGCATGCAAATTCATCAGTTCCTCATTTTAAAAGGACTAATACAATTTAAATAATCTTAGCAATGCTATGTTATTCACCTAGTTTTCTAAGCTATATCTACTCTTCACTATTTATACAAATGTTAGATAATTTTCAGGCATATCAGTTAAACCTCTTAATGTCCTTTATTTAACAACAAGGTTATTCCATCAGTGGTACTTTAAAATCAGTGCTTTCCAGTTGAACTTACTTGGATGATACAAATATTCTATATTTGTGCTGTTCAATAGGGAAATTGCTAACCATGTTTGGTTTTTGAGCACTTGAAATGGGCTAGTGAGAATGAGGAAGTGAATTTTTAATTTTGTTTAATTGTAATCAATTTAAAATTAAATAGTCACATGTGATTAGTGACTGTCTAGTCACTACAGTTTTAAATAATTCATGTCATATTTCTACTGTTTTTGAACAAATGTGTTTTGTTAAAATTTCATCTATGAGCTCATAGAAATATGGAAGAAACTTACATTAATAGTCCCTTATGTAAAAAATGGCTCTATTTTTATGTTATGGTTACTTAGGTGCAAATTTTAGAAATTAGTGGAGTTTCATTTATCCCATTTGTGTGATAACCTGCAAAGTAGCTGAAGTCACCACTTGGCCCATTACCTTGTGCTTAAAGCAGACGCAGTAATTAGCAAAAGCAGCAGAGAGAGGCATTTGGAAACTCAGACATGCCTCAAGCAAAATGTTTCTGAGATAAAGAAATACCTGCCTCAAAACTGTTCTCGCACGTAAGTAAAGAGGAAGCAGAATTTAACAGCATTATAAAAGTTAGATTTTTTTTATGTTAGCTCAATACCTAGAACAATAATAAATCACCTATTATCTCGCAAATTACATGAGTAAGATAAATGCATAAGCAGACACTATTAATATAAACCCTCTAACTGGCTAATTCAGAGTTTACTGCCATGAACAAGGTAGTCTGGGAATTTTAGCAGTGCATCAGAGAAGGAGCGGACAATGCGCAGACATTTACTTTGAGTCTTCTGTCAAATTTGACAGTAATGCCCCTTCATGTTTTACTGTCTGCTTCCAAATTCAGAGTCAAATGTACTTTACTTGTAGCTCCCTAACTCAGTGCTTATTGGTCTTACGCTGAGGTTTTAGTGGCCCTGATCACTCCTCACTCCCTCTCACTCCCACTCATTGCTCCCTGGGGAGGTGGAGTGATTTTTCTACCTGGCGAGATTGGAAGGAGGAACAGGGTCTGCTCTTTAGTGTTTCCAGCCCCACCCATGCTACTGCCGGAGACCTGGTCGAAGGGCACAGGCTCAGATTGTTTCAGTGTATCAGTGCTAAATGGACATGGTCAGTCCCTTCAGTTCTGGGGTCAGTGTCAGGAATCCCATTTGCTCATAAATAATGAGCTATACTTTAAAATTTCAGCTTTATCAGTAGTAAAGGTGAGGTTCTGGTCTTCTTTCATTAGTTCAGAACTTAGATGGGGAAGAGGGTTCTTATCTATTAGACGCCTTTGAAATCTAATAGTTCTTACCTGAGATGGTGAGAAAAGAGATTGAGGCTTTGGCATCCGTCATTAGAGCCCCTGGGGTTTTTTTTCAAAGTGCATTTGTCTTTTCTCTTCTCTTCCTTCTCTCCTCTCTCCAGCTGACCTCACTCCACCACAGTCCCCTGTGATTATCCCCATTGAAAACTGGCCTAGATATTGGAAAGGCCCAGTTATAATTTTGCATAGTGTAGACTCGTACACCTCACGTTTCGTACTACACCAGGGTACCAGACCATGAAATGTTGTCCTGTCTTTTGGCTTGGGCTAGAATCACATGCTTTAGTGTTATCTTAGTCCCTCAATGCTTAACATAGCCCTTGATCTGGATAACTGTAATTTGCCTTAAAACGTCCATGAATTTTAAATGCCATATTTATTAAATATACATTATTATAGAATGGTTAAAATAGTCATTTTGGCAGAAATTGAAAGCACCACTAAATCAAGTGCTGTTGCTATTTTTTATTGTATATTCTGAATGGTATCATTTTATATTAATTCAGCATCTGTTGTTAAGGAGGTCACAGCAGATAAAATAAATGTCTTTTTCTTTCCCATGTTGATACATCTACCAGAGGGAATCTAAAAACAAAAGGAAAAAAATGGAACAACACACCAGGAAGATGGTTAAACTTGCTATATGGTATTTTTTTAAATTACATAAGTAATTTTCCCAGCAAAAATTATAAAGCAAATAGGTGTTTAATAAGCCCACCAATTATAAAATTCACTTCGTGACTGCCAAATAATAATAGTAAAGCTAACTTATGAAACACTTATTATGTACCAGATGTACAGCTAAATCCTTAATGGATACAATCTTTTAAAAATCCAAACCCCATCTGAAGTATATACTACTGTTGTCACCATTTTATATTAATACAATCGAACATAAGACACAAAGGAGTTGTATCATTACTAAGCCTTGGAAACATGCATCTTATCTTCTAATGTAGAAATGGTTGATGTCTGAATATATAAAAATTTCTATACTTCATATTTCCCACTTCTTTGTATTTTACTTAGTAAAAACCATAAGTCAATGGAGGTTTGATCTGATCAGGTAGCGTTTTAGATCCTTGTCCCACTGGAGGGCTCTAAATCAGGAGACTTGGCATTCTTGTTTTTTTTTTTACTGGTAGCCATTTCTAAGAATCACTTAATGGTGAAACCTTCTAATTAATGTGAACTTATGAAAGAATATTGTACTGGAATTAATGTATAATTACTCTATGAGTTAACACAGTGAGCATGAAAATAACATGAATCTCTATATATCTATGTCTATAGAGATAATATGTAGTCAAGGCCAGTATTGGGTGTAAGATAAATAAGCTTTTTGCTCTTTAAAACTGAGTGGATTGTATCTGAGGGAAAACGTTGATTTAAAAAGTGAATAACCTGTCTCTGGGCAAATGTAACCAAAGTTTTTCATGGGGAAGAATTGTTTTTTTATGGGGGAAAAGTTTATCATAACTTCTAAATAATGCATATAAATTTTCTCCAGAATGGCACAAATTCTGTGGTCAATTCCTTCAGTAGAGCTATAGAAGCCATATTTAACATAACTCCAAATATAGAAAAATGTTTTAAATGTGTTCATATCTGATAAAATAAATTAAAAATACCTCATATGAAAGTATAAGTAAAATACCTAATTAAGTGCATGGTGGGTTATTTTCAGTGTGACATGAAAAGTTAACCACATGAGATCTTCTACTAGTAAAGAAAGTTATATTGTCATCTTGTGTGATGAATGTTGACATAAACAAATGTGTATTATTCACAATGGAAATCAGGAAAGCTATATATAAATATAAGTGCAGATAAAATGTAAGTCTGTATCCTAGACTGTTTGAGTGTTCTTAACCCTCACAATATGAAATGAATCCCTCTTTCATGATAAATAATATTTTAACAAGTTCAGGATTTGTTTTTTTTTTTCTTCTTTGCTCCGTGCTCGCACACGAGAGAGAGAGAGAGAGAGAGAGAGAGAGAGAGAGAGAGAGAGAGAGAGAGAGAGAGAGAGAGAGAAAAGAGAGAGAGAGAGAGAGAGAGAGAGAGAGAGAGAGAGAGAGAGAGAGAGAGAGAGAGAGAGAGAGAGAAATGAAGTAAAGTTGCCTGCAAAGTGTAGATTCAGAACTTATCCCCCAAACTATGAAATCCCATCTCCTGGTGAATGTCTGAAATCCACCTGGCAGCTTGGTTTATTTCTTTAAGACTTTGCTAATGGGTTAAGATGCAGAAGTCTTTTGGATAGGAGATGCTTTTGACAGTTTACCATCTAATGAAAAACAGAGTTTCTGGGGTCAGATGGAGCTGAGATTAACCCTTGTCAGTGGCTGGCTGAGTGGCCATAGGCAAGTTGTTTATGCTCTACGGTCCTTAATTATTTCTTCAGGCAAATAAGGTAACAGTAGTTACTTCAGAGTTGGTGTGAAAAAGACATGAGAAAACTACAGCAATTATCACAGTAGCTGGCATATAGAAAGTGCTTAAACCTCAATGTGAATGGCTGTCCGAGATTCTTGCCTATTTTAGTTTTCAATACTAGGCAATAGGGAGAGAAAACATGGTTATCCGTAGGTCTCCAGAGGATGCTACAGTATCAGAGAGCCCAGGAAGGGGAAATTTTAGGTCCTACAGATAAAGTTAGTCAGCTTTTAAATACGGTCATCTTTAGATTTCTGGAGCACATTTGCCTGATTAATCAGTACCATATTTTAAACTAGATGTGAGTTTTAGTCTGTATATTTTTACCTGTGGAAAGAGAGTATGTTTAAGGTACACTTAACTTCTTGTATATAACACATTTCCTGTAAAAGTGTTATTTTAGCACCGTATATGGGAAAAAATATAGATAATGCTTAAAGAGCACCAACAGTAGCAAATTACTTGGAGAAGGTTTAACACTTTTCAAATGGAAACATACCCCAATAGTTTTGCATGGCCAATAGGGAGAAAAAATTATACGTGTTGTTTACAAACCTTAAGGACAATTCACTTTGAAATGCTAGTAAAATTTAAAATTCACATGCCAGCAGTTATAACCTTAGGCATCTAGAACTTTGAACAGCTTAAGGATGTTATAGAAAGCTGTTTTTTTGGTTATTGGTAAAGCTTGTATTTGATAAAAATTTCTGTTTTAAAGTATTAGTAAGCATAACAAATAGTTACTTAACATCTGTAGTCTTTTCATGAGGGTGCGTAATTTCCTAAATTATTTACATGAATTCTACGGAGTAAGTTTTTATCCTGCAACTACTGAGTGTTATACTCTATGCCAGACACTGGCAACTAGTAGTACACAGAAGACAGATTTGTAGACATATATTTGAAAAAGAAAATAGAAGGTAGCAAATGCAGTGAGAAAATAGTATTGGGGTACAGATTATAGGAATCATATTTCTTGGATTCAGTATTCATTTGAAAACTTAAGATATATTTCCAAATAGCCAGAGTTTTTTCCCTCGAGAAGAAATATTTCACTCAAAATACCCAAATAATGTTTATATTGATGGTTCTATGCTATCTATTTATGTCTTGCTAAACACAACTTTCCACTCTTGGGCAGTAATAGACTATGGTGCGTGCCTCTCTCCTTATTGGACAGGTGTTCCACATAGGTGAGTTGCTTTGCTGTTTCTCCCTGTAATTGCTTTTTTATGTGCTGTGTTGTGCTGTTGGCCAATAATGTGCTTGATCAATGTGCATTACATCCCAGATAATCCTGTTATTTCTCTTGGCTCCACAGTGCTTTGTTTGGCACGTGGCTTTCCAAACACCTGACACTGGGGACATCTCAAATTTAACATCGGAACTGAATGGGTGATTTTTCCTCACTAGACCTGCTCTTCTGGAGTTTTATTTCCTTTCTCAATAAATAGCATTTTGACTGTTCCAGTTGCACAGGGCGAAAACCTTGAATTCTTTTTTCTCCCAGACTGAATTCCAATCTGTCAACAGAGCTCTTCTTCAACAAATACCCAGAATCCAGCCAGTCTCCCTGCTGCTACCCTCATCCAAGTCCCATGCCATCACCTGTCAACTGAATCACAGACTAGCTCCTCGCTGGTCTCCTGCTTCTGCCCTTGTGCCCCTGCAGTCTGCTTTCAATACAGAAGCTAGAGTGATTCTTTTAAAACTTACATTTGACGTCTTTCTCTGCTTAGAACTTTCCAGTGGCTTCCTATCTCACTCCGGGGCAAAGCCAAAAATCCTTACAGGGGCATACTGGATTCTACATGATCAGGTCTTTGCTGCCTCTTTGAACTTCTCTCTCACAATGCTTATTCCCTGCTACTCTAGCCACTCACTGGACTTCTTGCTCATTGTTCTTCATATATGGACAGGCATTCACCTGCTTCATAGCCTTTGTATTTGCTATTCTCTTTGTTTGGAATGTTCTTGCCTAATAGCCTCATTGCTGACTTACTCATCTCTTCTAATCTGTATGCCAAGGTCTTTCCTGATCACTCTATTTAAAAGTGCAAGTGCCTCCACTCTGGCCAAGGTAATATTCCCTATACCTCTTGCCTTATTTTATTTCTCACCATGTGATACATTATGTATTAGCTTATATACTTGTTTATCTTTCTGTTCCTCGATTCCTCTAAACTCTATGAGAGCAGGTATTTTTGTATGTTTTGTTCACTGTCTACAGTGCTTGGAATTTTCTCTTGAACATCATATGCTCTCAAATATTTTTTGCAAGAATGTATGGATTTGGTGGGATCTACAGAAAAGTTGGCATATAACTTGCCTCGCTACTGTCTGAGGATTATGTTATATAATTAGGGTGATTTGTTTCTCACACTTCTATCCAGAAGAATAGAAATGTCTTAATATAAAAGACCCCAACTCACAGGAACTACTCCTGCCTATCAGCTATTCCTGAGCCAGTGTCTATGAACAGTGATACATTCTATGTCCCACTCAGTGATGCCTTCCCCACCACAAGTTATAAGTATTACTAAATGGACATTTAAATGTTTATTTTATTGAGCTTACATTAAATCTTCCAAACCATTACCAGTGTCACTGTGGTCATGGAAATGGAAAAGAAAATCATGGTAATTTAGATAATGGCAAAGTCTTTTAGATTTTTGTGTCTTTTCATTGGGAAAAAGCATCGGTGCAGTAAGTATATCTGAAAAGTCATGGCAGTGATGCAATTCAAAGTCTTGCTTCAGTACTTTATTTTAACACACAATAAAGAGTTTTCCCATAGGGCCAGATTAGGCTATTTATTATATACACCAGGCTATTAACCTGTTTTAAGTAACCAAATAGCTATTGATTGCTTATTTGAACATACTGAATTAAGTTTGTTTATTAACCAATTTTGTAAAATACAAATTCCGTATCTCCTGTGGCCTACATGATAAAGTCAAAGCCACTCAGTCTGAATGCAGGGCCCTTCCCACTTTGTCCATCGATCTTATGACCTCAGTAGCTTTTTGCTTGCAAGGACCCCCCTGCCTGTTGTGCCTTCTCCATTAGGCTCATCGTCTTACATGTTATGGACCAAAACAGCCGCCACTGATCTTTGCTGCCCCACCATACAATGACTTGAACCATTTCCTTATTAAAAATGTTCGTCTTAAAATTAAAGGCACAGAAGATTGTATTATAATTTTTATTTTGCCTGAGCAGTAGTTCTGTTGATATATAGCAACTAAATTAACTTTATACTTTTCCCTCTTTGCTGCAGTAAAACTCAAGAAAGGTGAAAAATAAAGGAATGAACAAGGTTCACATATCACTAGTTGTAGTGTCCTCTTATTCTGTATATGAAAGGGAAATACCTATCTTCATAAATATGTACTTTATTTTCTTCTTTTTACCACTTTAATCTCTATTGTAGGAGAGGAAAGAAGTTACACAAATTTGTAAGCAGTATATATATGGAAACAAATGTCAAGCAATATGTGTTTTTTTGAAATATGCAGTATAATAAAGAAGTATATGCTTGTTTTCTTGGATATTTATATGTTATAACAAATCTTAACTTTAAAGTAATTTGGCTGTTTCTAGTCATTACCCAAATACGTGTTAGTAAACAATAACAAAATAATTTAACTGAAGCTATTTTCTATTCTTCCTATATGTACTATTTAAAATTTAGAAAAATTTGGTTACATCAGCATGTATTTTTATTAAATTCAAGCATCCTAGTGTTATAACCTTTCCCTATACAAGACATTCTTCCTTATTATTCAACAAGCTGCTAATAAAACACCAAAGTTTAAGCAGTAGGGAAAAACTAGTGAATTATTTTTAAAAAATTTCTCTGTGGTTCATGGAGCGAGGCATTTCAGTTTTGCACAAGATGCATGCTTTCTGACTCACTCGCAGCAGCTCTTTTTGTCCTACAAACCATTTCTTCCCAGTGGGAAACAAATCATATCATACATCTTTATAAGTGTACTGTGCACTGTGGGGAAGGGTGGTACATTTTCAAAGAGGTGTGGGTGGATCTGCTGACACAAGGCAAACAGTACCTTTAGTATTTAGCCTCAGATGTAAGGTTTTAGCTGGAGGCCATGATTCCAGGATTGCTATACACATACAAGTCTCAATTACCTCTGCTGATGGAGAGGGGTAGGTGTCTCATGCCCTGACACAGTAATTAAAACACATTTAAACATACAAAATATATCTTTAGCTTTTGGATTAAATTATATTCCCTTCAATGCATCCCATTTAAAAATAGTTTCATTAGGCCAATTTAAAATTTAGCTTTATTTTCACAGTACCGGTTTTTATAGAAAAGGGAAGAGCTTCCAAATTATGTTTTGTGGCAGGAAAAAAATATATGGGACTAAATGTTTTAGCTTGGCTAAGCAGTCAGTTCTGTGCTTCCCATCTTGTTCATTTGTCCAGTTCATTCAATAGATTCATTTATTCTAGGCACTAAGAACATAATAGCATGAAAAGGAAGGTCCCTGATCTCATGAATTATACAGTTTAGTTGGGGGAAAATAAAGAATAAATAAGTCAACAAATAAATATAAGATAATTTCAGTTACAATTTTTACTGTGTAAGTTGATATATCAGATTAATAAATAAGACACAAACTTGGGGGAAGGGCACAGTTAGATACAGTGTTTGGAGATAGACTCTCTAAGACTGTGGTCCCCTACCCTCCAGGCCGCAGCCTGTTAGGAACCAATGCACCTGAGCTCCCCCACCCCACCCCTGTCCATGGAAAAATTATCTTCCATGAAACTGGTCCTTGGTGCCAAAAACGTTGGGGACCACTGCTCTAAGACAGCACCATGAAGGAAGGAAGAGACTTGGATGATGAACAGGAGATATCCCTGTGAGTGGGCCGGGCATATCTGAGAAAAGGCAAGCCTACAACAAGGGAAGGGAAAGGAGGTAAAGAGATGCTGGGCGAGGAGCTAGTTTACTTAGGGCATTTCATTATGCAATACATATATTCCATATAATCAAATGGCCATAGAGATTGTGAAAACCTACTGGAAAATTGATTTTGCTTTTTCTGGGGGATACCTGATCCTCAATTTGTGAAAAGGAATTCTACAAACATCCTTCAGAACTTATGTTAAAGTGATTTTGAAGAATTCTTGTTAATCATTTCTTTCATTATAACCATTATAAAGCTTACCTATAGGACTATGGGAACATTGGGCATTACCTTCGTTTTCTTCCCTTGAATATTTGCTAAACTGATTTGATGTGATTTTCTTCATTTTGGTAAATGATGTTACTCCATCTGTAATGTTTGTAGAAAAACATGAAGGATACAGCAGTTTCTGAGTTTGTTTACTAGCTGACTCATCTATCCCTGTGGGCCTATATATCTCTCTCATAGTTAGGACTTCTATATTTTAGTATATAAAGTCCTTGTAGCTATAACAAAAAATATGTGCACATGAACCTGTGAACACACACATACAAACACACATGCATCACCACTTAACTACTTTGCTTCTTATCTGTAAGTGGAAAAGTAGTGATTGGTTTCACTCTGTCTCATTGAAAAGTTAACTGAGTTAATGGGTTTATGGTTAAATGCTGTGTTGCTCATTAAAACAAAGTTTTACTAAAGGCAAAGAAATGAATCCAAGGAAACTCTTACGGCTTGGAAATGTCTTTTGCATTGGCTAGCACAAGACATTTTAAACTGTAGAGAAAAAAAGAAAGAGGAAGAGGGAAAGAAAATGAGAGAATGAAAATGGAGTATATCACTTATGTATCCCTTCATAACAAACCACCCTCAAATTTAATGGTTTGAAAACACGTTATCATTTCCAGTGATTTTGTGAATGGTGTGGTGGTCCTTCAGCTCGTTTTACCTGCACCCTTTCATGAGGATCCATCAGCAGGTAGGTCAGCTTTAATGGGTGGGCCTCTCTTATGGTATTTCAGCCTCAAAAAAGCCAGACCAAGCTTCTTGAGAGCAGTTGATCTCAGGATACCAAAAGGTGAGAATGGGGCCTTTTGGAAATTGCGGCATCATTTCTACTGAAAGTCATAAAGCTGCCCAGACTCCAGGGGTGTGGAAATAGATTCCCCTTCTTTATTAAAGGGCTGCAAAGAATGTGTGTTTCTTTTTTAATCTGAGAAAGTTAGAGTAAGATCAAGATTAAAGATTAAAGACAAAGAAGGAACAGGGGAGAAGAGTGATCAGGGGAGGGAGAAAAGGAGGAAAGTAGTGGGAAGGAAATGAGAAAGGTGACATTTCAAATGCCAAAGTGAAGGTTGCAGTTATTCCTTCCAAGCTGTGTCCCGTTTTGGCTCAAATACTGTCAGTCAGTCACATGTATATTCAACACAGTCTTCCAAGGGTTTGGAGACTGTGGTCATGGAGCAGGAGAAGGAAATGAGGAAGGGAGGAGGGCACAGAGAGAGAAAGAGAGAGAGAGAGAGAGACTGTGAGGGATGAGTGGAGAGACTGGAAATACATTCTCATTCTAATCTAATCTTAGCTCAGTCATTGGACAAAATCAAAGCATTTACTGGTCAACATAATTCAGAATATACATCTCTTGTTAGTTCAGAGGAGCAATCTGGTGTAGGAACACTTCTCAGTGTGACATCAAATAGTATCCCCTTTTAAAGGAGCTCCTCTTTGGACAGTGATGATTTTTATGTCTCCTGTACATAAGGTGAGGCTATACTCTGATGCTGTGGACTGTTCCATCACTATGTGGAAATAGTACAGACTGATGTATTGGTTTAATAAAGCATTCAAATGAAATATAATTTTATTAATGGCTGGGAAAGGATTATAAAAGCAAAATCAATTAGTAGTGAGACAGGAAAAATTAGGATCCCTTTATTTAAATCATTGAAGGTAGAAAGAGTAAAATTATTGCATGTCTCTGCATCTTGGCAGCCAGACTTTGTTGTTAACTTAGAGAGCTGTGGGCCCAATTCCTGCTGGGGTAGATTATATATAGATTCATCAACCGAAACCCCTAAATTGACTAGATGAACTTGTAAGGAGAAGCAGGCTCCTGTGGTTGTGTGTGGAATGGAAGTCCTATGCAAGCTCTATTTAATGTATGACTTATGGTCCATCTTGTTTTCCTTCTTATTGATAACTTTAAGCGTTCAGACCTTGAGTAAGTACCTTACTTGAACTCCAGTGATATATTCAATCACACCAAAGTTCAAAAGTGTTATGTAGCATTCATCCTCACCTTCTGCACTGTGGAGCTACTTCTGTCAGGTACAACATATTTCACAGTCCCTTAGCCCTGAACAAGGGAAACATGGATATTGGGCTAGTTTTCTCCAAGCCCTATATTTTATTTAGTTTGCGTGCTATAGACAAAGTGATGGTAAGTTTTCCTGCCATTGGAGACCTCAAGGAAAAAGTCCAAGAGTTTGCTCTATCACTTTTATCCCCCAAGAAAGCAAAAAGAAATTCCTGTTCAAACTCTCCTTTAATGGAAATAGCTTTCCATGAAGACATGGTAGGAAATTAAATGTATGCACATTTCAGCCTAGTGAGAGAAGAGACATAGGTGGTCTCTTTTTCCTGCTGCTTTTAGAGGAATTGTGATTGTTTTTATTTTATAGCACTTCAGAGCTCTGTAAACAACCTCTAAAAATAAAGTAGAATTATTTTACTGTTTTAATGAGTGATTTGTCTGATCAAAGTTAATGCTGCTCATCTCTCCTGGCTTTCCCCAATCTCAAAGCAGGCACTGATTAGTGCTTTTACTGCACTCACTCTGGGCTGGACCTCTTGGTCTCACCTGTCTTTTTGGATTTTAGAATGACTGGCACTCATAAGGCACTTTTGTGATTGGATCTGTCAGTTAGTTGGTTAGTTGTTTAACATGGTGATTTCATAGAAACATTTAAGTTGCTGGTTCAAGATTCAAGCAAAACACGTGCCACTTACTTAAAAAAAAGCTTTCTGTTTAGATTAAAAATATTCATAGTTTCCATAGTCTTGAGAGGAGCTTTTTTAGATTAATGACATAGCATAGATTGTGGCATTCTTTTTCTTTCTGAATGAGTGAATTTTCTGTAGTGGTCATACTTAAAACAGTGCATAGTGACTCCAGGAAAATAAGCCTAAGTTAAAACTCCAAAGCTGGGGGAGGAAATATAATTTTCACATTTGAATGGATTCAAGAGACTTCCTTGTAGTTGAATCAAGTTCAAGTTTTATTAAAGAATATCTGTTGGCATGGGCCCATTTATACCCTGGCTTATTTTCATTCCCAGAGCCACATAAACACTTGGCTCACATAGCCAAACAGTATTCACTGACATAGCTGAAACATGACCCTTTGACTTTGTCTCAGATGCCACTGAAACTGAAACAAAAAAATGTTTTACCCATATTTTTGATAAACAAAATTTGAGTTTCATCTCAACTATGTATGTAACTCTGATAGGGTATTTTTTATTTAGAAGAAATAATTTTTTAATAAAACCATATAGTTTCAATCTTGAATAATGGAAAAAGTGAACAGAGCTGTTATATCCTACACTAGTAATAGAAAATAGCTTTATACATAAGCATCTTTTATAGTTTAAGGGTCATACCTTAAACTCTTGCTCTCTAATCCTTTGTCATTTTCCAGAAAAATAACTGCCCTTGACCAATACAATTTTTTTTTTAATTTGCTTCTAAATCGAGGATTTAGAGGACTAGGGCAGAAAGTCACAAAGGTGTTGACTTTGGACACAATAGACTCATGGCCTGTCACCTCACATGGATCCTTGATCTTGCCTTGTAACATAGCTGTTCTAAACACCCTCTCCTCATTACTCTCTGTAGATTTTAGAGACCTTGCCTGTTTTCATCATGACTCCTGTCTGACTCCTCATATCTAGCTGGTGGCAGTGACTAGGATTTATTCCAATATAGAGCATAGTTGGTGCTCAGAAATATTTGTTAAATTAAGGTGCTTAGGATTTGTTTGAATCAATATCAGATATTCTGTCCACCTGTACACTGAAACACTTGTGAAGACATACTTGTACTGTTAACCTATATAGCTATACAGTCTTATAGACAATAGATATTTTGTGGCGTGTGTCTCTACAGGTTGTAAGAAAGAAAAACAGCATATAATTTTGGTATCGCTAAATTTAAAATTCTTGTTAAAGTTGCTTATTAAGTCATAGAGAACTTACTGGCTAACATAACATTTTTCAATGTTTCGAAATGACTTTTATACAGCTATCAGACAGAATATTGGAAGCTGACTTTTAGCGGCAGTGATGGATTTATACCAATTTAAGTGCATTCTTCCTTGCTCTTTTTTGTGATCCGACAAGCAGACATGCAGCTGTGCTGTAGTTTACTAGGACAAGGATGGCTGAAGTTGTGGCTAAGGACCATAAGCATTCCCACCTATGGGTTTGGATGTATTTCTTTTATCTCAACAGCCCAAGATTCTAATGAATTAAGACTACTATAGACCCCTGGAGAAAGTGTGAACACAATTCATATTATATTTAAAAGGAACCATGCAGTCATTAATTCAATAAGAATTAGATAAACTATTAAATTATCCTCCTGGGACAACGATATACAGCATTTAAGAGGAGGAAACTCACCATAGCCATGTAGCCTATATGGCCGCAAATCATGTTTATCTCATTTCCTTGCAAGTTTAACTTACATTCTTTTATTCTGTATGGTGTGAACTATCAACTAAATCAGCTCTTATTTTCCTGTGTAGTAGTGGTATTATTGAGGATATACAGAATATATAATAGGTTATCCGTCTAAATCTATATTAAATCTTTATTTTATTTGTATATATTTTATACATTTTGAACAGACCTCCTCTTCATTTCAGAACACAGGGAATTGAGGTTATAATGATACAGAATAATCCATCAGTAGACTTGATGCCCAGCCCTGACTGTAACACTGACCAGCAAGGTGACTTTGAGAATGTAATTAATACTCTCCTTGCCCTATTTATCTGTGGAAGGAGGAAATGAGAAGGAGCTTATTTTAAAAAATCCATTCCAGTTCTAAATTAATATAATTTTAGGCCACACACTTGCAAATGTAGCTCATTTAAAGTCTATTCTTTGTTATGGGGTTAAATTCATTGATGGGGTTAAACAAAAATCTCATGATTCCAAGCACATGCTACGTTCTACTACTTCTTGGAAGAAATAAAATATTGAATGCAGTAAAACATTCAGCTGTGTGTATGTGCTTTGAGTTCCATGCATTGCCTTTTCCTTTTGTGCTTAAGTGTACATCAGTAATTATCTTAATTTGATTCGCTGCCATTTGAATAAATGGAAAAAAAAAACAGCACTTGTCTCAGTTTCCGACTGACTTCATTCTTTCCAGCTAGCAGATTTTCTGTCTAGTTATATTTCAGATGGAATGGCTTGACAGATTCCTTTTAAGTCAAAATCATTGACTCAATTATAGAATATCCTCTTTGTGCATAATGATATCGTGAGGCGTACTAGAAGAGGACAGACATGCTGTCTTCCCAAAATGATTTTATTATCTAGTTTAGGAGATGAAATAAACTGATGGGAAACAAATGAAAAATGACACTCTCTTGATGTATTACCCCAGCTTTGTGATTTGAACTCTTGATTTTTTCTACCAAACTGTATTCTGTCTAGATTTTTAAAATAACTCTTCCTCATAATGTATCTAACAGCAGCTAAATTCTTTTGACTTTTGTTCCTGTGGAGAATGTCTCTGAACCCTCTTTAGGTGGCAAATACTATAGAGATAATTGTAGGTTTCTTTTTTATTGTGATAAAATATATATAATATATCATTTATCATTTTAACTATTTGTAAGTATACAAATTCAATGGCATTAAATGCATTCATAATGTTGTATAACTGTCACGACTATCTATACCCACAATTTTAAAAAAAATCATCCCAAACATAAACTTTGTACCCATTAAACAATAACATTGCCTTCTGTTTTCCCCTTGCCCTTTGGCTACTTCTAATCTACTTTCTGTCTCTATGAATTTACCTATTCTAGGTACCTTGTGTAAGTGGAATCATACAATATTTGTTCTTTCATGTTTGGCTTATTTCACTAAACATGTATTTAGAATCCAGCTGTGTTGTAGTATATATCAAAATTTCATTCCTTTTTCTGGCTGAACAATATTCCATTGTATGTATATACCAACTATTTTTTAATCCATTCATCTGTTGATAGATACTTGGGTTGTTTCCATTTTTTGGTTAATGTGAATAATGCTGCTATGTACATTGGTATACAAATATCTATTTGAATTTCTGCTTTTAGTTATTGTAAACATATACTCAGGAGTAGAATTGCTGGGATATGTAGTAGTTCTATGTTTGACCTTTTGAGGAACTACTGAATGGTTTTCCATAGCAGCTGCAACATTTTATATTCCCACCAGCAATGCATGAGGATTGCAATTTCTCAACATCCTTACCAACAGGTTTATTTTCTGTGATTTTTTAATTATAATTTTTATAGTAGGTGTGAATGTGTAAAGTCATATCTCATGTGGTTTTGATTTTCATTGCCCTAATAACTTAAGATGTTGAGTGACTTTTCACATGCTTATTGTAGCTTTTTTTTTTTCTTCAGCATGTAAAGCTGAAGAAAAGTACACTTTGTGTCTGTATCCTGTAGATATATTACTTGGTAAGGTTTACATACATCTTCAATGTCCTAATCAATCAATATTTGTTCATTCCCAGGACTTGGATAATTATACCTGGAGGTGGCAAGTCCAGACTCTGTGTGTGTGTTTTTAAGGAATCTTCCGTATATTTAAACCTCTCTAAAATAAACTATAATTGTCTATGTATCTTTAAAGGAAGCTATGTAGCAGCTTTTGAGCCAATGAAAAATACGTGAAAGTGTTTTAAAGTTGTTATAATAATGATGATTAGGGAGAAGGATGTTGAGCAAAGGTCACTGTGATTCAAATAATTATTAACTTGTCACATTTATATTCATAAGCAATGAATATAAGGGAAAAGGAATTACTATAAAGTTATTTTTCAAATTTTTAATTTCTGAGATATAAAAATACAAAGTAAAGGGACTTAATGGGTTCCAAGATACTCTAAAGGATAGTCATATGATAGTTGGAATATTTTACTAACACGATTAATTTATATTTATTGTTGGAAGTTTGGCGAACTTGCTAAAAAAAAATGAGGGAAAGTTCCATCATGATAGATATTTTTCCCAATTGACTTGAGTTTTACTGAAGAAAACATTCCTTTAATTAAAATATTTATTTTGTTTAAAAAATGGACAGATTACTTCATGGATGTCATTTCTTGGTTATCAAAACAGATAATCTTGATAAATCTGTGAGAAATAATCTTAATGAATTTGTTTCTGTTAATGATTCCTTTAGTGTTTTTAATTGATTACCTAGAATATTTAACCTTCAAGGAGAAATTTTCATTATCTTAGCTTTGTAATGGAAGTGTATCATGACCAGTTGAGTGCACCCTTCTCTCATAGAACCTCTCAGTCTTCTATGGTAAGAAGGCCTTGATGGGATTTTATATGCATGGTCTCGATGTCGTAACACAATGTGTCACTAACACATTAGCATGAATTTTTTATTTGATTTAGCTACCACTTAATGCAGAGCAGTGCCCGTGTAGAATGGGCTTATGTATCAAAACATACTGGTTATGGACACAGTCTCTTGATTTGGACTTGAATCAAGATTCCATGATTTATTAATTTTTAGAAGTTAGGTAAGTTGCCTAATCTCTGTGGGACTAGTCTGTTCATCTGCAAAGAGGGGAATAACAAAAATACAGACCACACAGGGATTTTTTTTTCTAGATGTATCAAAGATTTTTATTTTTATTTATTTATTTATATTATTTCAGGGTATTATGAGGGTACAAACATTATGGTTATACTTTGTGTCTTTGTCTCACCCCAGCACAGGTTAAAGGCATGCTCTTCCCCCCTACAATGCTCCCTGTGTTCTTTAGTTGTGGATTTACCACCCCCCCATTCCCCCTAATCCCTGGACAGTATTGCTACCATGTGAACACCCTAGTGTTGATCAATTAGTACCAATTTGATGGCAAGTACAAGTGGAGCCCATTCTTCCGCTCTTATGGTGCCTCACTTTGGATAATGGGCTTAAGTTTAATCCAGGAAAGTATAAGAGGTTCTAGATCACTGTCGTTTCTTATGATTGAGTAATATTCCATTGTATACATATACCAAATTTTAATAATCCACTCATGGATTGATGGGCACTTGGGTTGTTTCCACATCCTTGCAATAGTGAATTGTGCTGCCATCAACATTCAGGTGCAGATGTCTTTATCGTAGAATATTTTGTGCTCTTTTGGGTAGATGCCTAATAGTGCTATTGCTGGATCGAATGGTATTTCTATTTTTAGCTCTCTGAGGTATCTCCAAATTCTTTTCCACAGAGGTTGCACTAATTTGCAGTCCCACCAGCAGTGTAAGAGTGTTCCTGTCTCTCCACATCCTCGCCAGCATTTGATGTTTTGGGATTTTTTGATAGAGGCCAATCTCACTGGGGTTAGGTGATATCTCATTGTGGTTTTGACTTGCATTTCTCTGCACTACCAGGGTATAGTAACTAAAACAGCTTGGTACTGGCACAAGAACAGAGACATTGACCTCTGGAACAGGACTGAGGATCCAGAGATGAAACCATCCACATATGGTAATCTAATCTTTGACAAAGCTGACAAAAACATACACTGGGGAAAAGAATCTCTTTTCAATAAATGTGCTAGGAAAACTAGATAGCTACATGCAGAAGAATGAAACTGGATCCCCACCTCTAACCTCTCACAAAAATCAATTCAAGATGGATAACAGACTTAAACCTAAGGCATGAAACCTTAAGAACTCTAAAAGAAGATGTTGGGATGACCCTTTCAGACATCAGCCTAGGCAAGGAATTCTTGAAGAAGAACCTCAGAGGGACATTTTGAAGCTTAAATAAACTATTCCATTTAGCAGAATGCCTGGGAAATGTTACATGTTTAGGAAGTATTAGATGTTAGTGATATTGGTAGTAATTTTTGGTAGAGGTATGAGGAAAGAAGAAAAAGAGAAAAATGCAATTCCTAGGCACTCGCTATTCCTTTATTCCAGAAGGAGCCCTCTGAGGCAGCCAGAGGACAGAATGGTGTTTTGGGAAGGAGACAGAGTGGGAAATGTGGTAGCTGGATGATGGGAGCTGGGTGATGGTCAAAAGCAGACTTCATCTGCTTAATGATTTTACTGTGGTTCTGAACATAGGAAACATCAAAGTAAAACATAAATATGGAAACTGGCCACTAAAATTGACTTTCCAAAAAGAGAAATACTTTCTGAGTCCTCCTCTGTTTTCAGGTTTTAGTTCTTAGGGTAAAACTATTGCTTAAGTTTCTTTAATTCTCATGCAATGTGTCTTGACTCTAGAAGTACTAGCACAAAACTAGATGTCTTTTGGGTTCCTTTTTATTTAAACTTTCAGTAAATTTAATTGAGGTATAATTAGCATGCAATAAAATGCACTTATTTTAAGTGTGCAGGTCGATGAGTTTTGACAAATGTCTACACCCATGTAACCACTCTCACAATCAAAATATGGAATACTGCCATTATCCCCCCAAATTATCTAGTTCTTTTTTGTAGCCAGTTCCCTCACTCTTGCCTCAGGTAACAACTGATCTGCTTTTTGGCATTATAAATTAGTTTTGTGCTAGCATTTTATATAAATGCAATCATATAGAATATATTCTTTTATATTTGGCTTATTTTATTCTGTGTGGTGGTTCTATTAAAGTCAGATTTGTTGGTATAGAAAAATCATTGTACCTTATGCAGACTATTTATTTCTTTACTTAGGGCTTTGAAAACTACCAAATCATATAGGAAAATTGAGTTGTGGGGCAGAGATCACTATATACCTTCATGCTTTTTCCTGGTGTGGGCACTGCCTCAGTGACTCATTTCAGGTAATAAACATCTAAGATGCATGGCTGAGGGCGGCTCCTTCAGGGATTATAATTAATGCCTCTCACTTCATTATGCTGTCAGATTCTTGAGTGAATTCTTCACTTGGATTCAGCTAAAAACATAGTAGGATGAGATTTTGTGGGTTGCTCTATTTTTATTCCTTAAATTATATCAGTTTTATTATTTTCTTATAGTGCTTGTGATCAGCAAAGAAACATTGTTGAAAATCTCCAATGGCTCTTCTTTTGAACTTCTCAATTATTGCATTAGGCACTCGCTATGTCCGAAATCATCAGGCCTCTGCACAGTTTTTTATTAGTCACTTTCAGGGATGGGAAAGAAACTTAAGTTGTGGGATTTTTTTCTAGGAAAGCATGTATGTATATGGTGGGGCTTGTGAAAGAAGTTGAGGATTTAGCTAGACCTTGAAAATGGGTAAGATTATAATTGCGAGGAGTGGGGAGGCATTCTTAGGTAAGGGGAAGAATGTATCAATAAAGGCCAAAAGGTTGGAAGGAGATGAAGGAAACTGGGGAGATAGGTAATATGTGATCTATACCATATAATATCTTTCAACTATTGCACTAGAAGCAACTTGAGAACAGAAATGCTGTTTTGCTCCATTCTGTCCCCAGCATCTAGCACAGCCCTAGTTACACAGTAGGTACTCAATAAATATTGGTTGAAAAAATGAAGGTGTGAATGGAACCTCATGTTGTGGACTGAGCTTTGTCGGGAGTGGCACTGGATCCACTATGCCTGCACAGTTAAGAACCATGACCAAGTCCTTGTTTAAGTAATGGGCACAATTGTATCTGACACACTTAGGAGGCAGTGCCTCCCCCTCTAAGTTCTCAGGAGCACTGAATCTAAAAGGTTTGCTGCATAGAAAATGAAAGTGACCCTCTTTTAGTCAACCTGAAATTCAGTGCTTCTGTTAATTTATAACTTTCCATTGAAAACAACTCTGTGAGTCCTTCAGAGAAATCTGTAGAAGAATCTATGCTTTCATGCGAATGTTGAATTTATTCACATGCTCTCAAGAAATTATGCTCTCCAACACTTTATAATAAAAATCAGAATAATATTAGTCATCAAAACCAGTAGGCTATTATAGAGGTATGGGAGAAAATAAAATAAAATAAAATAAAATAGAGACAGATATTCATCTCCATCTCTTTACCATGTCTTAACAAACTGACTATATTTAAAAGTATGACCTCCTAAACTAAGGTTTGTGCTAGACAAAACCACGAATTCCTTGAAGGGAGCAAGCCTTAATTTAGGAGTTAATTGTAGTTTGTAAAAGGACTATTGCTCCAATTCATGCTGAAACTGAATACCTTTTTGAGGCAAAAAAAAAAGTGCACTGATTGAATTATTGTGAAAAATTTGTAAGTTTTATTTTTTTAAAAAATCATAGCACTTTTACGATTTCACCAGTGTTTTTTGCTTTGTTATATTTTAAATAGCATTAAAAATGTGCAAGTCACTTGACAAAACCTCTCCACAAGAAATTATTTGCAGTAACTAAGCTCACAAATAATCCAGCCGAGTCTTAACTAAACCGCTGCCTTTGCATGGCACTGAGCTTTTCAAATTGTTTGAATTTCTGCCAAACTTTAGCAAGTAAGTGTGAGAGCATGAATGGCAGATGTCCAATCCCAGCAGTTAAACTTGGAAATTTTCACATCAGAGATTAGCTGTTTTCCTTTACCATAGGATTAGCAGGGAGAGAAATTCTCTTTTGTAAAACTGGTACTAAAGTTTAATAAGATTCCATAGAATAGAGTCATTTCTATGACTTATCAAAGTTCTATTCATTGCCAGTATAAAGAGGAAATGTCCTGTCCTGTCCCGAAATTATGCTGTAATTGGGTTAAATTGACATTTTTTTCCAACAGTTCATTATTTGATGATTAGTCATCAGATTTCAAAAATACTACTTTGTGAAGTCAATGGAAAATTTTCCTTGTCCTTAACTGTGGGTGGTCATGGAACGTATTACAAAATATTATTTAATACAGTAATTCTATAAATGTCCCAAGCTACTGCTTATGAAAATTTCTTGGTTTAACTGATCTGTATTATATTCTTAACATTTTAATAACTAAATTCACTAAAATGAGGACACATTGTTACCAAAAGTTCAGCACTTATCTTCAAGGCCACATCAGAAGAATAAGGACAAGTGGTTTGAGGAGAAGGAAAGAGGAGTTCATTAATTTGCTGGCAAATGAGGATAGAGACTACTGTATAAAAATGCCATCGTCCTAGTAATAAGTAGAAAATACAGAGCTTTTAAAGGGAGGGTTTTCAGTTCTAGGTTATTGTCCTTCAACTACAGTTAATGATTCTGATCATCCCGTCTCTGCCATAGACAATCCCATGACCTCCACCCACCCTAGGCCCACGCAGGCCTCCAAGCCCAGGCCTCTGTCCAGACAGTTCAGCTGAGCCATCTCCTGTAGCACAAAGAACAAAAGACATTCCCCTGCCCCACCTGACTGCAGGTCCTTGTTCTCCAAAAGGAGTGGGGGGTGTTTTAAAGAGACATAAAACATTTTTTTCAGGCCATTTCCTCTGTTACAACACCTCCATTTTCTCTGTCCTGTAAAAAAAAAAAAAAAAGAAATCAGTTATACCTACTATCCATAATCATGCCCCTTCCCTTTTTCCCTAAATGTCTTTACTTATGCTTTTCCCTTTGCCTAAAGTATATCTTACCTTGTCACCCTCCCAACTCATCCTTCAAGGTCCAGCCCATGTTCTTTCATTTCTGCTACTAAGTGATAACCACCTCTCCTGAAATTTCTATTTGCATCTTTCTTTTGGCATTTTTCATATTCTGCTTGTCATTTAAAATGTTTATATTAAATGTTAACTGTCATACTGTTAGCTAGGCCACTGCAGAGTTTGTAGTCTATTAAAGGAGACAGAATATTTAACATACTGTTAAAATAAAGGGTGATATCTCCTCCCATCACTTCTATTCAACATTATACTGTAGGGTCTAGCCAAAGCAGTTAGGCAAAGAAAAGAAATAAAGGGCATCTAGACTAGAGAGGAGGAAGTGAAACTATCTCTATTAGCAGACAACATGCTTTTGTTTAAGAAAACTCTGTTTACACACACACACACACACACACACACACACACACACACACATAAACTATAACTAATACACTGGTTCACAAGGTTGCAGGGTACAAGATCAATACACAAAAAACAATAATGTTTCCATACACTGACAAATGAATAATCTAAAAATGAAATTAAGAAAGCAATTCCATTTATAGTACCATCAAAAGAGAATAAAATACTTAGGAATAAATCTAACATAAGTAAAAGACTTGTACAAAACATTATTGAAAGCAATTAAGAAAAAGCTAAATACATGGGAAAACATCTCATGTTCATGGATTGGAAAGACTGACTCTTGTTACGATAACAGTAATCTCCAAATTGAACTACAGATTCAACCCATTCCATATCAAAACCCTCACTTCCTTTTTTTCAGAAATTGACATGCTGATTCAAAAACTCAAATGGAAATCAAAGGACTCCAAATAGCCAAAATGATCTTGTAAAAGAACAACAAGTTGGACGGCTTATACTACCTGATATGAAAACTTAATACAAAGCCACAGTAAATCAAGACAGTTTGATATAACCTATGGCATAGATTAATGGAATAGAGTCTGGCAATAAACTCATATATTTATGGCAAATTGAATTTTTGACAAAGGTGCTAAAAAATTCTGTGGGAAAAGAGCCATCTTTTGAAATAAAAATAATGTGATTAAGCTTAGGGTCTCAACATGGGAAGATTATCCTGGATTATCAAGGTGGGCCCAACGTAATCACAAGAATCCTTGTAAGAGTAAAAAGGATGGCAGGAGAGTCAAAATTAGAGGAGGAAATGTGAAGATGGAACAAGAGGATGGAATGATGCAGGGACACAAGCCAGTAGTAAATGCAGGTAGCCTCTAGAAGCTGAATAGGCGAGGAAATAAATCCTTTTCTAGAGCCTCCAGAAGCCCTGCAGTCCTACCAAATCCTAGCAAGATCCATTTTGGATTTTTGATGTCTAGAACTATAATATAATAACTTTATATCAGTTTAAGCCATTAAGTTTGTGGTAATTTGTTATAGAAACAATAGAAACCTAATATATAGATAATTGGACTTCATTAAAATTAAACATTTTGCACTTCAAAGGGCAACATCAAGTGAAAGGAAAACCCCCAAAATGGGAGTAAATGTTTGAAAATCATACATCTGATGAGGGATTTATATCTATAAAATATGAAGAACTCTTAAACTCAACAAGAAAAAGATAAATTACTCCATTTAAAATTGGGCAAAGAATTTGAAAAGACATCTCTGCACGGAAGATATACAAATTGTCAAGAAGTACATAAAAAGATACCCAATGTTACTGGTCATTAAGGACATACAAAAAAAGCCCACAATGTGATAGCAATTCACAACCACTGGGATAGCTGTAATGAGAAAGATGGACAATTGCCAGTGTTAGAGAGGATATAAGAAATTGGAACCCTCATACATTGTTGGTGGATACATAAAACGGTTCAGCCACTGTGGAAAACAGTTGGTGGTTCTTTCACATGTTGAATGCAGAATTACAATTCTGTTTCTTGGTATATATCCAAGATAATTGAAAACAGCTTTACACAAAATCTTATATGTGAATGTTCATAATGGCATTGATAATACTCCCAATGCTGTAACAACCCAAATATTCATCAGTCTATAAGTGGATAAATAGTGGTATATCCAGACAATAGATTATTTAGTAAGAAAGAGAAATGAAGTAATAATACGTGCCACAACATGAAAGAACCTTGCAAACATGCTAAGTGAAAGAAGCCAGACACAAAACACATACTCTATGTGATTCCATTTATAGGAAATGTCTGGAATAGGCAAATGCATAGAAAAAGAACATAGATTAGTGGTGCTGGTGGGCATCAGGGGAAATGGGGAAGGACCGTGACTGAGTATGGAGTTTCTTCTGAGATGATAAAAATGTTTTAGACTTAGATTGTGGCAATGGATGCAGAATTCTGTGACTATATTGTAATAAAGACTACTGAATTGTACACAGAATGGTAAAATTCATGGTTTATAAATTATATCTCTATGGAATTGTTGGAAGGCAGCTATGCTCACTACTGTACCACCAATGCAAATGGAATTATTGTTAAATATATAAAAAATAAAATAAAATTAAGGGTAATAAGTACTTTGAAAGGATAAGTGAAAGTGCTTTCGTAAGCTATAAGTGCCACCCAACATGACTCAGGCTGTTGTGGAAAGCTGCTTTATACAAGAATTATCTAAATTGGAACATAAAATAATTTGTTTACTCATATTCTCTTATAGCCAGTGACCTCCCTAACAATAATAGCTGAATTTTTGTGAGACACAGTATCAGATAGGGTAGGCAGTATGAGGGCATAGGAATGGAACAGTGAAGTCACTAGGACTAGCTGGATGCCATCACTAATGTAGGAGCATATAGCCTAGACTGAGCTGCATAGCCGAAAGTAAGGAATCCAAGAATTGTTGCTATCTATAATTACGATTAAGGCACTAAACTCCAAGAGAAAGACAACGTAGTGTAGACAGTGACTACCCAGGAAGTTTAAACATGCCCGGAGTCAGGGACAGGATGTTCATGAAGAAAGAAATATTAAACACAGTAAAGCATGTGTCAATCCTAAAAAGTATATGGGAGATCACTTATAGAAGATTTTGTGCCATATTAGCTCATGCTTTCTTGGTACTCACCATCCTCATATTGATGTCCACTTACAAGATTTTATGATTTTTCACTTGAAGGGCTTTCTTTCAGCTCTTATGGGGGAATATTGAAAAGTGCTTGGGGATGGACATACCCCAGAGCTGCCCTCAGCCACTGACAACTGGATGTTGGAGGATAAACATTCCTGATTCTTCATTCTTTGGGAGGGACAACTCTGAGAAGTGTCCCAGACCATCTCCCAGAGGTACCCAGTGGATTTGAGTCCCTGTTGCCAGCACAAATAAACTGATCTTTTGATGCCTACTATACTGGCTTTCTTCCATTCTTCACCTTGCTTTTTTACTCCATACTAATGCTTCCTAAGATCGTGTTACAAAAAACTCACTTGTACTCAAATTCTTGTGTTTTCGGTCTGCATCTGAAAAAAAATCTAAGTTTTAGATAACACTGGAAACAGGAACTATGAGTTATTAATAAAACATTAAGGGACAATCAGAATGGCAAATTAAACCTCATTGACTAATATAGGTGGCCAGGTAGACATCATGTTCATGGTCGGGGTTGTGACAGAAGTAGTACTAAGTGCAGTTTAACTCCAATGGTTAATGCTGGACACCACTTCTTTAAGGAGTAGTAAATTAAAAGGAAAAATTATTTAAAAGGATAATGTAATAATTGTGGTTTGCATCCATTCAATCTACTCCCTTACCTATTCTGGTAACAGACTTCACCCTCTAGAACTCAGGAGTAAACAGGTTGAACAAGTTGTAGTTATAATTATTTATCCACCTACAGTGATTGGTCCCAAGATGACCAGCCAGGAGCCTTCCCAGAGAATGTCGAAACTGAGACAAAAAAGGGAATGTTTCTTGACACTTGTCTTGCCAAGTGGCTTGCTCAGGTTGACTAATGTAGCTTGAGCGACTGGCCTGAGGGAGGCCATATATCTAATTGGAAACCAATTAGATCAATGCGTATGGGGATATAATGAAGAGGGAAGGATGAGAGGAAAGTAGGGAGAGAAAGATGCATTGATTGTGTCTGAAAATGAAAGAGAATTAATGAATTATGGCAGTCTACTAGACACTCTATACATCCTAGTTATGGGAGCCAGTGAAACACTTCCATTTTGGCTTCAGTTGGCTTACACTGGCTAATCAGTTGCACCTCAGAGTCTTAACTATCAAATAGCTGTCTTTCCTGAGCACTTACTATATGCCACACTTTGTTCTAAACAGTATGTTTGTATTCTCATTTAATCCTTACAGCAGCTTTGTGAGATGTATATTGTTATTACCCCCATTTTATAGATGAGAAGACTGGTTTAGAGATAAGTAATTTCCTCCAGTTCAGATGGTTGTTATCAGTAGAAGCAGGATCTTAACAAGAAGTACAAGTTTTGTGATACCATAGCATTGTTCTGGAAGCTGAGTGGTGCTAATACTGCAGAGCGGATGTTGCTTCTGGAAAGTTGGGGAAAAGGCAATGACCTCACATTTCATACATACTTTTGTTTTCTACAGGACCTCTATGGTATCTTTCAAATAGTCATCCAGCATATTTTTATTGAGTTCCAAATTACCCATTTGGAATAAGAAGCTAAGATTCCAAACCTCAACAAATTATATTCAACCAGGAATAAATACTCCTGTATGCATATATGTTTCTAAAAGTGTGTTAGTGTCTGGACATGACGATTCAAGTCTATGTTAACTGTTATAAGGGACATTAAAGAAGAAATAAGTTTTTGACTGAATGTGGAAATAGTATTTAGAAAAGGCTTTACTGAGTGAAGTCTTGTCTTGAGCTAATGTGTTCTGTTCAAGGTGAAGAGGAGGGTGCTCCAAGGGGGAGGGGCAAAAAATGACTGTTATGGAGACAATGGGGAGTTCAGCATGGCTGAGTTGTGGGTATTGATGGGATCTAGGCAGTGACTAATTCATGGAGGAACTTATCTGTGATTCTATGAAGTTTGAACTTTATCAGTAGAAAAGAAGAAATCACTAATGATTTATATTCATAAAAATGACATAAAAAGGTAGACTTTTAAAAATGGAAGGTGACTGTGATTTATGCAAAAAGGTACATTTAAGAGAATTTGTGATAATCCAGGCAGGGATCTCTAAGTTTCTGAACCAGGCCATAGCAGAAGAAATGGAGAGGAGCGGGGATTATCATGAGAGTTGTTAAGATATTTAAGAAATGTGAGGACCGGGAGTGGTGGCTCACGCCTGTAATCCCAGCACTCTGGGAGGCCGAGGAGGGAGGGTTGTTTGAGCTCAGGAGTTCGATACCAGCCTGAGCAAGAGCGAGACCCCGTCTCTACCAAAAATAGAAAGAAATTAATCAGACAACTAGACATATATAGAAAAAATCAGCCAGGCATGGTGGTGCATGCCTGTAGTCCCAGCTACTCGGGAGGCTGAGGCAGAAGGATCGCTTGAGCCCAGGAGTTTGAGGTTGCTGTGAGCTAGGCTGACGCCACAGCACTCTAGCCCAGGCTAGAGACTCTGTCTCAAATAAATAAATAAATAAATAATATGAAATTTAGTTGTCTGTAGTACAACAATAGAATAATGCTTTCCTCCCTATAAAACCTACATGCAAAGCTCTGTATTCCTTATGATTCTGCTACTTAGTTATATCTACATAACAAAGTATTATCAGTCAGCAAGTATTGAATGAACAACCCTCATGTGCCCATATTGAAGGTTAATCTATAACAAACAGATGGATATTTATTTACAGGTGTGAGCGTGTTTTTCATTATATAACATAGTACATTAAAAAATCAGTGATTTGATTGCCAGAAGAAAGCACATTTGATTCACATTTGTATTCTCAGTGCCTAGCACAGTGTCTGAAAAATAGAAGGTACACAATAAATGCTTGTTCAATTAATAATTTTCTTGAACTCACTGGATTAATACATAAAAGGTCTTATTAAAAATAGATGATTTTTATTATTTAAAAACATCTATGTGTTTCTAAGATATCCACTCTTTTTGACATCAGGGAGATAACCAGCTAAGGTGGTTGCTTTTTATCCAGAACCTGTGACCATGAAAATATGGGCAATAGACTATAGAGTAATCAGGAATAAGTAACCTAATTGCCTAGTGCCTCAGTTTACTCATTAGCACAGTAGGGATAAGATTGTCTTCTCTTTACATCACCAAAATGTGTTGAGGATTATGTGGATTTAAAGTAATTAAAAATAAAAGTCTGAAGGGATGACTAAGCTCTTCAGAAAATATGCTTTTTTTATATAAGGTAATCATTTCAACTTCTAAAGGCAGCTAATAAAGAATTTGTCTTAGAAAGTAATCACATATTATCTGGGGACCATATTTTAGCTTGAAGACAGATGCAGTTTTAGATGATTTTAATCCAAGATCCAAATACAAGGATTTATATAAAGAACAGGTAGTTATTAATAAACAGACATATTTAAAATCTACCACTTTCTCCATCATTTTGAAAGTTAAAGGCAGATGATTTTGTTGCTGGTACCTAAGGAATTTATAAATTTTTCAAGGTAGAGAGGACTCAAAATATGTATTTGAAATAAAAATAAATTCCAATAAAATCTTTATTATTCAACACCTCAAAGTCTGATACCTGAAAGTCTCTGAAAATAAATTAGAAATCAGTTATACAGTTTTAAAGGAATTGTTAAGGTGTATCAAAGGCTCATATTCCCATTTAAGCCAGGAGTTTGCAAAGCTCTCTGTTCCCACTGGCTTAGCTGCTTCTTGTCATCCAGGGCTCAGCTTAAATCTCATCTCCCATGAGATATGTTTTTTCTGACCATGCAATCTAATCTTGCCATTCTCTATCACATCATCCTGTCTTACGTCCCTGCATCACACTGCACTTACTCATTTATTTACTTGCACGTTATCTGTTTTCCCCCCAGGCTCTGTGGAAGTGGAGACCTTGGCTGTCACTCTCTCCAGTGCCAAAAACAGTGCACTGTGGGTTCTTAGTAAAGGTTTATTGAATTAATGAGTTATGGACAGAAATCACAATTGGCTTGTCTTTAGAATAAATGTCTTAAATTTTCACAAGATGGTGTTATTTATCCAACAAAGAGAGTGCTGTGGCAAGCTTGATAAGATGCACAGTTGCTCACTTGCTATAGTTAGAAGTTTGTGCAAGTGAGAGACTGAGTTGAACCTGACAAAGAGGTTGAAGTTGTGACTAATTCTGAGTTAAGACAAGATGTTTCGAATAATGCTATATTATCAAAGGGTACTGAGAAATAAAGTGGACTTTTATTGAGAATATAAAAGAACTTCAGAGAAAACCATATCCTTTGATTAACTGGTTTGCTTGAGTAGAATCACGGTCATGTAGCACACGCCTAGCAACTATACATCCCGCACAGTGCTTTAAGCGAAGCAAAGGAAAAGGTGATACATGATGGTATTGAGAAATGTAAGCTGTAGGTTTTGTTCGAGAATCAGTACTGATACTCTGTATTAGAAATAAAAAGTATTATAGTTCCTAAAAATAACCAAGAAACTAAGACATGAAGTCATAAAAAAGTTAAGTTTCTAAAATGTTCATCTACTGAGCAAGCAAGGTTTAACATAAAATTTAGATAACGTTTTCATTACAAGGATTTAAAATAATTTCAGTGTGAAAGAATTCATATTTAGTCACATGTAATAGCCATCCTCAACATCACTTTTCTAAAACATGAATTTATTATGATTACATGTTGTTCTTGCATTTTTTATGGAAAATCTTGAATGAAGTGGGGGTCTATTTTTATGACACTCACATGGGGGACTGGCCATTGGCAGGATGTCCCTATCCCATTCTTCCTCCTGCTTTCCTGTCCCGTTTCCCACCTAAACCTTTGCTGGCAGCTTGTGCCATGACACTGTGTCAACAATTAAGACATAAGTAATGAAAAAACAGTAATACCGTAGCTAACATTTAGTGAATACATACTATATATCAAACACTGTACTAAGGGTTTTAAATCTGTTCTTTGGTCCTCACAATATGAGATAGTACTATCGTTATGTCAGTTTTACAATTGAATAAGCGTGTAGAAATTAACTTACTGAAGTTCCATTTTTATTTCAGAATTTGCAAGCTTAACTGCCTCTGCTTTACTTGCAGTAATGAATATAGTTATAAGCAGAATGAGGGAAACAAGTGTGGGAAATAGTACTTGAAATAGAGTGTGTATTATTCAGGTTTATGTATTAATAACCCCTAATTAACGACAGCTTCAAAATTTCAGAGACTTACAATAGGAAGCATTTATTTTCCCACGTAAACGCAGGTTGCTTCACCTGTGTTTTCATTTCGGGACCAGTGGCCACTGGGAGGAGCAAAAGAGCAGAAGAGTTTTATACCTACTGAAGTCTTTACTCTGAATGGGCAAACTGTTGCTTCTGGTCAGATTTCAATGATCAACACAAGTCATGTGACCATGTCCAAAATCAATGGGGCAAGAAAGTGTGCTCTGCCCGCAGAGTAAGGATTAAGAGTGGGAACATGTACCATAGGTACTTCATATGGTGGAGTTTTTCCCATGTTACTTAGCTAAGTTCATTTTAAAGTGTATAGATTTTCTGTTTCTTTGATAAAAAATGTATTTGAACGTATTACCATCAAAACTTGGTTGTTCACAATTCCTGATTCTCCTATCCTCAAGTAATCAAAATAGTCATCCTCAGCCAGGGCTTGGGTTATTGGAAACTTGGGGATTGAATGAAGTTATCAGGCAGAGGTAGTATGGAAATGATGCCTCTGCATCTTGTTCTTATTCCCCAATCTTATTTTCTAAAAATACTGCTTTCCTCGAGTCAAGAAGTGGGCCCAAATGAAGAAGGTCATATAGGAGAGGTTGGAGAGAGAATTTTCTTTCCTACATGTCTATGAAAATACATGTTTAGGGCTTTCATGAGCTTGAAAGCAGAATGAAAGGATAAAAGCTTTTACAGAAAATTGCTCAAGAAATGTAAGGCATTATGATAACTTATAAGTGCTTCCGGATTTCACATGATTAAAATCTTGCTTTACCCAGTAGTTGAGCTATCACAGTTTAAACTTATCATTTTTCTTTTCTGAAACAACGCAAGTTAGAGAAGCCTGCTAAGCCAGGCAAGCACTGTTGGTGTGCCCCTGTGGTGTGTGACCTGTGGAGAGGGCCATTGTCACCAAGCTAGCTAAAAGGCAAAGGGCAGCATGTTATACAGCAAAAGCATTATTTCCCGTAATTGCAAACCATAGGGTAGGAAAACCAGTGCCTTGTTCAGACTTAAAACCTCAGGAAAATGTAAATATATATTGTTCTAAAGAAAAAAATGACTTCCCAGGGACATGCTTTTCTAAAAAAAAAAGATGTGTGCTTTCAAATATAGAGAGACCTCATATAGTCTCTTCTTTTCAAAAAATTACTGGTAGGTGGAATATTTCCTCTTTAAATTTCTGTTTCCACAATCTCAGATCTTCTGTTGATATGGCTTACAAAAGTGGCTTGAGTGGAATCTTATTTATATTAATATTATAATATTACATTTTTCAAAGACTAACTGCTATGGTCTGAATGTTTGTATCCCTCCAAAATTCGTGTGTTGAAATCTTATACCTAATGTAATATTATTAAGAGGTAGAGCCTTTAGGAGGTGATTAGGTCATGAGGAAGGAGCCCTCATGAATGGGACTGACTAGTGGCCTTATGAAAGAGTCCCAAGGGAGCTCGTTTTCCCTTTTCAACATGTAGGACCTATAGAAGGCACCATCTGTGAGAACTGGACCCTCACCAGACAATGAATCTGCTGGTGCCTTGATCTTGGACTTCCCAGCCTGCAGAACTGTGAGCAATAAATTCCTGCTGTTTATAAATGACCCAGTCTAAGGTATTTCATTATGGCTGCAGGAAAGGACTAAGACACTAACTCATGTGTGAAAGCGTGAACTTTGGAGAGTATGTAATAGAGCTGGATTCAAATTCTCACTCTATCATGTAATTGGAATGAGAATTTGATAGAGAAAAACAATCTCTTTGGATCTGCTTCCTCATCTGTAATAAGGGAATAATAATTCCTCCCTCCTTGAACCTATCCTGTACATGAAAGGTAATTATAGATTATACACACACACACACACTCACACACTCACATGGCATAACTTGTAATATTAATAATGGTAATAGGTACTCAATAGTCTTCAGTGATTTTTGTTTCCTTTTTACAAAAAATACTCTAACTAGAAAATGGATATGTAGCAAGGACTATCTGCCCTCTATATACCATCAGGGTCTATTGGACACAATTTTAGATTTTAGTGTCTTTTGAGAGCAATTCTAACTCTTTGTAAAAATTCATATAGCATGACTTTCATTATTTCTTAGAGGTCTTCCAAAGGACACTGAGAACATTTACTTCTGTTTAAAAATTAGAATAATATCCCACCTTTAATTGTCATATGGGTCCATTGGACCCTTTTATAAATCTAAGATATATTATGGGATTTTAGTGGTACTATTTTTTCCATATCTTGAAATACTTTGCTATTTGATCATCCTAGGAATTAGTTCTTTTATTCATCATTAATTTCCAGCTATTATTTTAAAAAGACTTTAAAAAGAAATAAAATTAAAATGGAAGATGTTTCACAATTATTAAATGAACCAGAAGATGAATGAAAAGAGACAGCACTCTACACTTTGATAATGTTTTTGAAATTTCTTACATAAGTGAAATATCAAACCATGAGTTTTCAGATGATCATATCCTAGATGAATTTTCTCAAAATCAAGAATAACTGAATGAATAAAATATTTTTAAAACAAAAACACATATGGCATTTTCACCTCATTAGTCATTCAACTGGGATGACTTTATCATCTCATACTTTACTACAAGAACTTGATCCATCCTATTCTGATAAAAGGTTATCTTTTATAATATTTGTATCTAAAATTGACTTAAAAAGAGATCGATATGTTCAAATTCTTACAAATCAAATGTATGACAAATTGTAGTCCATTTTTCTACTTTCTTTTTTCCTCTTCTGTAAATTATTCATGAACATTAAAGATATATATTAAGATATTTAATTTAAAAAATTGGACCCAGATGGTGGGTCCTACTTTACCTCCTTGGTGACGATTATTTGTCCTGGTATACTAAGAGTAAAATATTCATACACTTTGACCTAATATTGTACTCCCAGAAATTTGTCTTAAGAAAACATTTCAACCTAAGCAAGAAGAAATTCACTGTAGCACAAAATGGAAACAAGCTAAATATATAGCATATAAACTGCTTTAATAAATTGTGGCATATCAGTAGAATGGCACACAATATAGCCTCTAACAGTGATAATTATAAAGACCATGGAAATTTAGAAAAATATTTATTAAGTTGAAAACAACAGCATCTTAACGAATACACTTAAGATAAAAAATTAAGTACTTCTCTTATAAGTATTATGATAGTAGATAAATTAAGAATATTAACTATGCTGTCCTTCAGTTATAAAGAAGAAAAAAATTATTAAAATTAGTTAAGCTTAATTATGCTATATTTTGGCTATGTCTTGTTATCACCATTGCTTGATTGGAGAGCTAAACTCTGATTTTGATAATTTCTACAGAGTAATATAGAAATTCACTATGCTTTTGGGACATTGTAAAGTCATTTTGCTTAAGCAGGTTATTTATACTCTCTACTTCTGTCTCTTGTCTCATTTAACTTCCTTTTTCTAAGAAATATGCACTATAGCATGATTAACTTTACCATTTTTCTTCAAGACTACTCTAGCTTGGCAGGAAAGTGAACTTTCAAGGAAGGCCAAGGCATTTGTTCCAAATTTGAGAACCAAAAAAAAAAAAAAAAAAAAATTCCATTTGATGCTTGGTTATGTATTCTGGTCTTTCCCCCCCTTTTTTTGTTAGGTTGTAAGCTTCCTGAAGGCAGGGGTGGTTTCTAAGTTCATATATGGCCTACGATAAACACACACAAAATATTTCTTATATTAAATGTATTTAAATAGTTCTGTGAGAGCACACCTTGTGCAATGAGAACAATACATCTTGAGACAAGGGGAAGGGATTGAAAAAACATGTGCCACTCATGGAGATGAAATTTTTACATCCCCTGTTATAATATGTTCACTCAAATCTCCAAAGTGCATATTATTATCCATATTTTTAATAGATGATAAAATTTAGGCTCAAAAATATTTTATATTTAAGATCACAATGCTGGTTTCTGAGCCAGAATTCCAACACTGGTCTACATAGTCACCAGTGTGTGTAGTATTTATTAATATATACTACTCCAGACTATGAAAAAGTAGAGAAACAGAGAATATTGCCTAGTGCATAGGCTGTTCTCTAAGATTGGGGACACTTGCACAATTATCTGTAAAGCGGGATGCCATCTTTTACAAATGACGAAATGTGGAAAATGTGTTATTAATTATTGGACTAATCCAAGGTTATATAATAGGCTACTGGGTAAAGAGGAATGAACTTTGATAAGGTTTTGATTCTCAGTTTTGTGTCCTATAAAATCATCTGTTTGTCCTTATTAAAGGCACACACACACATACACACACACACACACACACACACACACATCGGTGTGATGTTTTTGCAATGAACTACTTTGTTACTACTTGAAGCCGTTGGACTAGATGTAGCAGCTCTGTTGATATATGTCACTCTGCAATAAAGTTCAAATAACTGGGAGTGAAAATAGAGCTATAACTAGGTTACTATGACAAATATTTCAGGTTGTTGAGTGGGTTTTTTGCTTACATTTTTATTAGGAAAATATATAGCAGCCCACAAGCTTGTGTTAGTATTTTTACAGTCTGTACTCCAGATAAACCAATCACAAGGTTATAAGACCTTGCAGTAGGGCTTGAGGAGTGCATTTGTGGAATTTCATTTATGAAGAAAAGAGAAACTACAAATGCCATTGAACTCAATTGAAGACCAGGAAATATCATTCTTAAGTTAGTGTATGAGATTTCTTTCTGACTTTATTAAATATCCTCTCCCTTTTCCCACTGTATTTAATAATGCTTCCCAACCTCCAATTGCAATAGATGGAGCTTGTGGGGTGCACAATCTCTGTGATGTGCATACTTTTTTTAAAAGTACAAAGCTGAGAGGATAGAAGAGGAAACATACTGATGGAGATACTAGAGCTAGCAAATGTAACTTATATTTTTGGAGCTAGGCTATAAGGAGTTATTTATCAGTTAAATGAGTATTTGGCCCATACAAAGCCGTTCATACTATTTTTATTAGTATCAATGCTAATATTTTCTCTACTCACAATAACCAGCTGGTATATTTATGCAAGGCTTTCTGCTCCTATCTGCTCCTCACTAGCTCCTTTTAATTGTACCCTTCCAGTATTGCCAGATTTATTTACTACTTTGAGGATTGACACACTAGGGAAATAAGGCTCTTTGTTTTAATGATGATTGATTTGACATTTGCACAGCCAAGCATAACTTGATTTTGTGATAAAACAAAAACAAGGAAATGAGCAAAAGCCATTAAGAAGAAGAAATCACTTTATTTTTCAATTGTTCTTAAGATCATACCGATAGTCCATATTACAAGTACATTATAGCAGCGGTTTTTAAAATATTGATTTGTACCTTAGAAAGATAAATTATTTTTAGGGCAAGCTGAGTTTTACATTTATTTGTTTATATTTACAGCATACCTACTTCATGAAAACTTTGATACTGATTTTAAAAATAGTGATCTGTAATGAAATAGTAAAATGGAAATTAAATTAGAAAATCTGTTCCAAATATAAAGATGCCAAGTTATAAGCATACAGATAAACAGTCTCTGTGATTGACACTGAGATTTGGCTCTCAGATTTCAGAAGGCTGGAGTTGGAGTTCAGGAAAAAACAAACATGATATAATTATATAGTTTATAATAGGAAAAAGGCTTATATATACACACACACTAGTTCTTCAGAGGAAACCCAGATTTCTTTAGCACTGAATTAAAAAATGTATCATGTGAGCTTTTATGTGCTAGATATAAATTGATAAAATAGAAAGTGTCCTAAATTATATTTTTATGTAATATCAGTATTAAATTTCATATATATTTTATATGACTTTCAAAATTAGTGGCACAATATTCAAATATCTTTTAGTAAAGTTGATTCTGTGAGGGGGAAAAACTAATATCATTTAAATTCATATCCTTGTAATAGCTGATGTTGATCTCTAATAAAATTTAAAGTGCCAAGAGGAAAGGATGGCTCATATACATTTTCTCTAAATATCACTTCTCCTCCTTAATGGGTAATAGATAGAAGAACATCCAATGTTTTATTTTTGGATGACCACCTATGAGGTTGGCGTGACAGAAGTAATTTTTGCCTGGAAATACTTTAAAACCTGTATTAACAGTTACCATGTTCAGCCAGTCGATCAGTGGTTCCAAGTGACAAGGTAGGATTTTTCTCTGGGTCTATGTAGAATTATGTACATAGCAGATGATTTTGGTTATTTGACAAAAATAATGCTTGTGTTTTTGACGGAATTAATGTGGTACTCTTATTTCTTCAAATATTTAGATATTGGCACCAGATTTTTGTTGTTGTTGTTTTGTTATTTTATATGAAAGAAGATGGTGAAAATCATATCATTAGTATTTAAAGGGGAATTATTACTCTTCACTGTGGTACTGAGGCTTGATTTTTTACTACTTCTTCAATTATCTAATAAAATGTTCTCTCCATCATTTCATATACTACAGTGGTGCCCTCTGCAAAGTTAATATATTGATTGCATTTTTTTTTAAATGGACATGATGATTAGAAATTATCTTATTCTAGTTACCTGCAAAAGTAACTTGCAATGGTAAACCCAGAAGCCACTCATGCTAAAATTATAGCCATGAATGTTCTTATAATAGAAGGCACAGACCCACATACACTTTATACACACAGACCCACAGATACTTGTGCACCTCTGTCCTGCAGTGAGTGATATGGAGTACCCACGGTCCCATCTGCAGTAAGTGCTAGGATGGAGGGTGTGGGCAGCCCAGTGCCACATAGCAGCGGGAATGGAGTGGTGATGAGCATAGACTCTGGGGCCACACTTGCTGGGTTCAAATTTCAGCTCTACTTACTGGCTACATGACTTTAGGCAGGTTATTTAGTCTTCGGTGGCTCGGTTTCCTCATCTATGAAGGGGGATAACAGTAGCAACTACCTTAGAGAGCTGGTGTCCAGATTAAATGACTAGTATATGTACACTACTTAGAAGTTTCTGATCCATAGTAAGCACTGAATAAATCTTAGGTATTATTTTTATCCTTAGTAGTAACAATAGTAGTGATAGAGATGAAGGCAAAGGATATTCTTTATTTTAAAGAAATAAATCAGATATTACAGTTGACCTGTCATGACTGGATTAACTGGAATTGGGCGCAATTCATGGTTAAGAAAACCAAAGCAAATTGTTTAATAAAAAAAATTTGGGAATTGTATTCAGTTCATTAAACTGAAGTAAGAAATTCAGAGTTGGGGTATAGGAGTGGGTGAAGTAGGCTGAGAGGCCAGGCACAAAGCAGATGAAAGTCCTGTTGCTGAGCCAAGGTCAGGAACCCAGGAGAGGAGAAGGGCACTTGCAAAGGTGGCTTATGCACAAGATGCTGGCATGGGGGCCTTAGCAAGGAGCCCAGGAAATAAGAATATAAAGAAATAGTGAAGCATCGTAACTTAGGGTCATGTTGTGGGTAGGGCCTAATATCTACTTGGGTTTAATCTGCTCTTGTCCTTGGTCTAACTCTAGCTAAAAAACAACAACAAAAACCAGAACTCATATTCTTCTCCATAAGAACTTGCCACTGGTAACCTAATGTTTTTGCTTGTAAACATCATCTGAGCTTTATTATTAGCAGAACAAAGAGAAAAGAGAATAATGAAATACGACAGACAATGTCCATTTTGGTTCCAAAGCACTTATGGTACAATTCATGGCATTCAAAGTATTTTCCTCCTACCAGTTTCAAAACTTTACCCTCTACAATTTCACCTTTCCAGAATTTTTAAAGACAGCAGCATTCTATGATGAAATCACTTCTTAATTTTTAAAACAAGGTTAACAAATTCAGTAGTTGTAAAACACTTTTTCCATGTCATTTCCTCCAATCAGCTCTTCACATGCTTTTAGCTGATTTTCTCCCGCTTATTAAGAGCAGCTGTGTTTAAGCAGCTGGAGCACAAGTTGGCCAGTAAATGCATGCTGTATAGATATTTAATACTACTTGGTGCTTTATCAGCTTTATAACCTCTAATTAGATAAACCACAGAACACTCGAGCACATTAGGTAATTATTACGTTTCCCCCATTTCACAGATAAGGAAACTGAGCATAAGAAAGTGTGTTTTCTACTAGATTCTAATAGTTAAATGAAGACACTTGTAAGCCGAACATTGGGTTTATGAAAAAAAGGTGTTGTCTAGTGAGATGGCAAGTCCTCAGGGCTCTGGCAATGAGAAATGAAATGACATATCTGCCAGTATTATCCAAAGGATTATAATGTGGCTAATAACAAGCTACTTTTTCAGGGCTAGGAATAGCCTAGGGACACTATGCTGGGTTTTCTAACCAACAATTCATGCTCAATTGCTTGGAAAACACTCCCCAAAAGAATAATGCTCATTTCTTCAGTGATGTTATCCTGGTCAAGTCTCATATTTCATTGCTAATTTGGTGCAATTGATGTCTATTAATGTTTCCAGAGGTATAAAATGAGACATAGAAGCAACTTCCTTAATGGATATATTTGGTTACAGAAACGTGTTAAATTAGAGAAATAATCAGTTGCAGAGGGGTTGATCATTTGTACTATTTCATAGAGACCTGCTCTAAAAGAGACCATGGACAGTGAATTAAATTGTTTGATTCTTAGCATAATTTCTGCCTTTAATTATTGCTTTATACTGAACCAGAAAGAAAATATAAAAATCATCAGAAAATAAAAATGATTTTTATAAAAATGCTAATCAAAGTTAGGTAAATTTGTTTCATACAGGAAATTTAAATGAGTCCGCTGGTCCAGTTGTTGTACGCTATTGGATGGTGTTGCTGAGGCCAGAATTTCCATGTCCATTTATATATGAGCCAGTTAATTTTCCACTGATTTAAAAAAAAAAAAAACCAAAAAAACCCCACTTTTCTTTTTCTGTAGTCTGTATTCCCAACTCCAGCTAGCTGCCTTCCCAGGAACTGGACCGCCTGTTCTGAGTAGCCAGTGGCGGTGGTGAGATCTCCCTACCAGGGGACTAGAAGAGAAGATATGCTGCCTATTGTAGATTTTAATGGAATGTTTACCTGACAGAATTGGTCCTTTGTTAGCCAACTCAGAAAAAAGCTCAGTATTGACCTAGGGATACTGCCAGTTAATCAGCTGAACATTTTTAATAATCGAGTGTTATGTTTAAATCAGATCAGAATTGTTTTCTTAATTATCCAAGCAAAGTTTAAGAATCTTAATCATATTCAAGTGATAAAAACATGATACCAAATATTTCTAATTTTAGCAAGATATATAGCTAGGAATTATTCCATTGAATAAAATATGGCTCATGATTTACATAAAGATTTTTTCTTGCTCTTGTCACCCAGTCTGGAGTACAGTGACACGATTATAGTTCACTGCAGCCTTGAACTCCTGGGCTCAAGAGCTCCTCCTGCCTCAGCCTCCCAGGTAGCTGGGACTACAGGTGCATGCCACCACACCTGGCTAATTTTTTTATTTTTTATAGAAATGGGATCTTGCGATATTGTCCAGGCTGGTCTCTACCCCCTGGCCTCAAGTGTTCCCGAAGTGCTGAGATTGCAGATGTGAGACGTCACACCTGGCCTATATAAAGTTCATATGGGACATTATAAATACGTGAATGATTTTTATACAGTAATGAGTAGCATGTAGAAGTCAGAATTATTATTCATGGATACCATACATACATATATCTTGTATTTTGTAGAGAAGAAAATTAGCCATGCAATAAATCATGAATGCCACAAGAAGTGCAACAATTTGGAGGAGCAAGGGATGGGATTTACAAGCCTAGGATTCTGTATGGAACTTCTTTCTACAGGAAGACAAAAGTGTGGAGGGAATAACAAGGATAAGTGATGGAGGCCAAAAACCAGATCCTGTATTCTTGATCCATTTCGTTTTATTTAACATGAGAAAAGTGTTTATGTGTGTGCATAAGGATGTACTATACAGGCCTGTGTGTCTTTGTGTGTGTGTGTGTGATGTATGCTAAATATTTTTAAGAGAAGATATACCTTTGGTTGAAAATTTGAAATGTAAATACAGAAAAAAATATTTTATCACTTATAGTGTGATGTCTTAACATCTTTTAATCTTCTAACAAATACAGAAAACGGACATTATTATCCTCATTTTGTGCATGAGTATACTGAGTTGGAGAGGTTAAAGAACTTGCCTACGTTGAACATATATCTCTAACTCTAAAATCTATACTTATTTGAATATCATATATTAATGGCTTAGATTCAGATGAAGTTCATAGTATCTATTGTTTTCTTAAGTGAAAAGCATTCTTTTAATTTTAATTTTGTCTGTTAATTCTGTGGCATATTTGAGAAAGAAGATAACATTTTTAAGGTTACTATTTTACAGCACCTTATTTGGACATATTCTAATAATAAATGTTGATAAAAGCCCTTTTCCTTTATTCATTAAATTTGATCAATGTATGGAGTTAAACTTGATTTCAGTTTAAACATTTTTCCATCTTCACCAATTATAAGATTTGTTTTGTCCAAACATTTTATTGGATATGTCATTAAATTTTTTGCTTTGTGAATGTAGCCATACATCTTTAAAAGCACCTTTATAGTGTCTCATGGTTAGGATGAATCTTTTCTAAAAGGTGACCTTTTTGAAATTAAGACATTAGCAGTTATTATTTGTACTTTAGTGAAATACTAGACCACAAGAGGGAGAACAATATCTGAAATATACTTAAGTTTGAATTCTCAACTGGATTATTCTTTGAGTAAATCGAATCAGTTAGGATGCTGTGAGCTGTAAGTAATGGGAATTCTGACCAAATTGGCCCAGGAAATAAGGGTATTTCTTATCTACAGAATTTTTCAGCGCCCGAGAATTGATTGTTGACTGGACCTCTCTCCCTAACTGCTCTGCCATGTTTGGTGTATTTGTTTTGTCCTTAGCTGATTTTTATTGTGGTTGAAAAATGACCGAGAACATGACCTGGGACTGTTTGGGTTTTTGTTCATATTCCATGAGAAACCAAGAACCTACTCCCCAACCAGGAAATGTAAATCCTGTCTTAAATCTGACAGGACCAGATTAATAGCAGTTGCTACATTAATGCCGTACACTGTTTAGCCAACAGTACTCAAGATCCATCCCTTGGAGGCTGGGGAAGCATGAAGTAAATTGTGGGTCAGTAAGAGAAGAATAATTATTAGATTTTGGCCCTACATACTGCAAATATGTATTATTTTATGATCTAGTACTAATGTTACTCTCATTACAACCCTAGTTTTTGTATAAGATCTTGGATTATCAGAGAGAGTTATTTTGAAAAGCAGATAAAGGTATTAGAAACAAAAGAAACACAAGGTTAGATATAGTATTTATTTCAGTAGTCAGTCAAATTTATATTAAAAAATGACAATAATCTTATGTTTTAGTTAAATGTGAGGGAAGAAACTTACCTAAAAGAAAATAAAAACTCTCCAAAAAGAAGCTTAGTTCATGGACATCAATGTTAACTTCAAAAATTAAAAGTATATATTTTATAAAACCAGCAAAGTGAATTTCATCTCAAATTGATAACATGAAAGTCCTGCATTTAAAAAAAATTATTTTGACTCCAGTGACAATTTCAAATATGCCAGGATTCTTTAATTATGTACTGTAACCATTGGTGGAAAGATAATTTTACCAATCTACAAAGATTTCTTAACAGCAATTAGTTAACCCTTCTTCATTTTTATTCTCTTTAGAGACTATAAGTTTAATAGTGTCTGGGGAAATTTACATGGTATGTAGATCAGAGTAAATGACCAATTAAATAGACTCTTAGTCATTTGAGTCATCCATGCTACCTTCTCTAAGACATATTTTGAAGATTTTCTTTACTATGAAGGGCATGTTCTTTTTTCCTGATGATGTACTTTTGCTAACAGTTGGTTATTAATCCATATCCCATACTGTCATATTCAGTATTTAGATGTATTTGTCCCAAAATCCCAAATAATTACATTTTGTCAAATTGGAATGATTTGTTTCAGTTTTATATTTTATTTTAAAAGAAAAAAAGATGATTGCTGGTGAGTGCTTTAAGTGGCCAAGAGTGAGGGAAGCCGAACAACCTGAACACTCTTAACTTGTGGTACAGGAGTAACATCCCCCAGAACAGCAGTTGGTTGATGACTTTGGTCTACATAGGCAGCATGAGTTCTATAAAATCTGCATGTGATTTTAAAACTTTTAACTTTAATAACCTTGCTTGTGCCATAACTCAGGCAGGCTGGAACATAATCCATACTGTAGGACCCCAGCAGTACTGCCTAGTGAAGAAACAAAGGAAAATGGAATTCTGTGGAAACATGGGAGTAAGCCCAGGAAACCTGTAGGGCTGGCTCCCTGTTGGGGAACTGGCATGGAGTAGCCGAGAAGGTTTCAAAAGCAGTATCCAGGTGTTTGGAACATGCCAGCAAGTAGAGGAACAGGAGATTTTAGACAATCTAACAATTCATAGCAGAATTTTTAGGCATTGTTGGAAGTACGACAAATACAATTTTGTCCCTTTTTTTGGTGAGGCATATATTTGAAAACAAACAAACAACAACAACAACAAAACAGGCATAGTGTTAAGGCCTTAGTTAAGTGGAATCATCTCGGATCAGGTCCCCTGGCCCATCAAGAAATGAAAGTATTAGGGAAGTAGAGTCAGAAGCCCAGGCATTTCTGTGTAGGCTCTCTGAAGATGATGGTAGCAGCTGCCTCTCATGGGTGTGTGACACTCAGCCCTCCGACAAATGCTGTGCACATTGGATCTCATAAAGCAAGACTCTTAATTTTCCCTTACCTACCATTGTTTTGCCCATAAAGGCATTCCCTGTCATAGTTGAGATGGGCTCAGAAAATGAATGAGATTTATCTTCTAGATGAGTAAGCAGTATTGCTGCTTGGGCAAGCAAACGTTGAATGGTTGCTGGAGTTTGAATTTCAATATGTGCCATCACTATGATAACATATGATAAATGTTTGTCCCTCAGTTGATATGGACCTAATTTTAGCTAGCCATTAAGCAAAAATTACCATCTCATTCTAATACAGATACTTGTTGGTCACAGGTTTCATAGTAAAAATGCATTGCAAATAATTGTATATAATGGATGTCTGGATTGAATATCTTTTCCAATATTTTAAAATAATAATTTATTTTAACTTTTTTATATATAATGTTATTCACTAATACTTTAAAGTGCTTAATTGAGACTCCTGCATAAAAAATTTAACAACTTTGCTAACTTACATATATACGTATATATAATTTCGAAGAAAATGAAATAAAATTTATAGATTATAGCTGCCTATTTTACTCCCTTAAAAAGGATATCTCCAAGCAGGAACGGTATTTAGCAACCTTTCTAATCAGGGTTCTGTGAGAAGTTCTGTTGTTGAAAATAATTATTTATCATCATAAATCCACCCCAAGATTTTATTATAGTTGTCATTATATACTGTATATTCCTTATCTGCCCTCTGGGAGTTATATGCACCTATGAAAGTGCAAGCATATTTTCATTGACTGGCAGGCAACATTTATCGTAATAAAGGAAAGGCTGAAAACTTGTCAAAATGGACAAAGAGGATGTGCACATATGTGTTCTCCCTGGAAACAGAGGCTGATTACAAAATGCACGACTTAAGGGCCTGCTTTCTTTTGTCAATTCACATCATTTATTTGTTACCGAATTCCGGAGATGTTTACTCATTATTTTTGGAATCTTGACAGGTCTTCATTTTGTTTAGGTACAAATAATGTACTCCCCCAGAAAACTGCGTGGCGAGTCAGTCATTTTCAGTAAACACTACTTTTGTATTGAAAATACAACTTCCTCCACATGCTGGGTCAAAATCAAAACCGGCACTGAATCGATCTAGACCTAAGATTTCTCCAAAACGTTAAAGTAGACTCATTCTTTTCTTGCCCCTGCCCAACCCCACCTCAGATCTTTTTAAACCAAGATTGGAAGTTCTTTGAAGAATGAGATTATTTTTAGAAAGTGTTACATTCTTATTCATAGCCAGAGTCTTCACCCGACTTTAAATCTCGTTCCCTAGGTGAGCCGGAATCTCTGGTTCCACATACGATCAGTCGCGCCTTCTTCCTGCTGCTCCTGCTCATTTGCCTTCATTTTCACTGCCGGCTATTTCAGTAGAGACGTTAAGAAAAAAAAAAAAAAAAAAAAAAACTTCATGATGAGTCATATTTTTCAGTAAGTAGGCATTCAGACTGATATTTCAATTATATGAGATAAGTGAGGAAATTTTAATGAAAAATCTGAATAATCCCAAAATCAATTTACTTGCCTTATGGATCTGTGTGTATTTAATAACGCTTTTATATGATAATGTAGATAGGTGCGTTTTGCACGGACAAGCTAATAAAGGAACGCCAAATCAAACATTTGTTGAAGATCACTCATAAGTCAATCATGCACACATGCAAGTTGTAGTCCTTGTTAAGCATGCCACTTCCTAACAAATCTTTTGTTCGCTATTATATCCATAGTGCCTGATACAGGACTGGGCACATACAGGTACTTAGTAAAAGTTTGTTGAATTCATAAATATTGAGAAATAGATTTAGTGTGATATAAGGTAACATTTGTGAAGAAGTGTCTTTAATTTGAAATTTTGAACGTTGACTCAAACATTCTAACATAGTATCTGCCACCTCCCTCCCTGTCCCAACAGAGCCTGTCCAGGTGTTAGAAATATTTCTTATTCTCTCGTTCTTAAAGACCTGTCATGGAAGGGTCTTTTCTCATAGTTGATTCACAAGTAGGTTATTGGGAATTTTTATACACCTAAGGCTTCAGATAAGAGACTCGAAAACCAAACTTGTTTATTTTATAATTACAAATTGCACACTTCATGTGAATTTTCCCATGGATAAGATGACAAACCAATATCTGACATGTTGCTGATCATATTAGGATATTTATAATCGTAAATACTAAATTAAATACTAATATTAAATACTAAAATGTGCCCATCTTCAACATTTTGTAAATTTTATTGCCATTCTATTTGTAAATCTTATCTGCATCATAATGCCATTTCATAGGCGTTCTGGGAAAAGTCCTGTTTAGCAATGAATTCATGAAATATGTATTATGTATCTACTTTGTAAAACACAGTGAGTTATGTGCTCTGGGGAATAGAAAGGTTCAGAAAACATGGCCATCCCTACTCCAAAAAGCTGTGCAGTTGTACAGAGTTTGTTGAGGCTGATATCAGAGAGTGTGGCATTCACAGGTATGTGTGTCTTTGAATCAGTCACTCATCTCTCAGTCTTAGTTTTCTTTATTGGTGAAATGGGGATAATTTCCAGATCACAGAGTTATTGTATGAATTAATTCTTCTTCTTCTTATTGTTATTAGAGACAGGGTGTTGCTCTGTCGCCCAGGCCGGAATGCAGTACCACAATCATAACTCACTGTAGCCTCAACTTCCTAGGCTCAAGCCAACTGCAGCCTCCTGAATAGCTGGAACTACAGGTGGTGCTCACCACCATGCCTGGCTAATTTTTAAATTTTTTTATAGAGATAGAGCCTCACTATGTTGCCCAGACTCGTCTCAAACTCCTGGCCTCTAGTGATCCTCCCATCTCAGCCTCACAAAGTGCTGGGATTACAGGCATGAGCCACCATGCCTGGCCTAAATTTTTTTTTCATGCAGAAATTTTAGCCAAACAATCAAACACCACTGCATAAAAATATCCCAGAAAAGCTTAGAAAAGGAAAGTACTGTACACCCATAAAATATTTTACTTTTTATTGTAGTAAATATACCATATAGATATATTATAATAGCAACTATTTATTGGGCATGTGTTAAATGCCAGGCACTTTTCATTTTAAACTCAGGCAATCATCCCAATAACTATATGATGTTGTGAATATTATTATCTCCAATCTGCACATTAGGATACAAAGGCTACAGAAACTTGCCCAGAATGTTTCAGCTGGATAAGCAGGGACTCAAAACCTAAACAGTCTAGTTCCTCTGTTGTTCTGCTCAAGGTGATAACATTTTGGAAAATGAGAGTTTGCTACTGGCTGTAATCTGGAAAAATGACCTATTGAAATCCAGCCTTGGAAAATGTATAGAATTATAACAAGTGGAGATGGAGTTATGACAAGAGCCTTCCTGACTCAGGGAATTGTGTGAGGGAAGGGACTAGAGGTGGAAAGCATTGAGCAGGAGTTGAAATAACTTGTGCAGTTGTCTGGAGAGAAGTGAAAAGGCAATGAATTATAGGTTCTGGTAGTTGGCTTAGAACAGATTATGGAGTTTTAAATGTCAGTGTTTAGAGTTCGTGTTTGATTTAGTGTGCAGCAGGGTCCCATAACCTGAGCTATGTGGCACTCACAGTGAGAGAATTAACTTTGAAGCCAGGGATGGGGCACAACCCAAGCTCTGATACTGGGAAACAGGAGTGAGCCTACCCACCCAAATGCAGCCAGAGTGAAAGAAGAACTGGGGGTCAGGTGTCTGGAAAAAAGTCACTTGGTAAGACTAATTGCAAGATCCTCAGCTCAAGACAAGCTGTAGATTCAGAAATGTCAAAATGCACATCAAAGAAACTTTCAAGCACAAATAGCAGTTTTGTTAGGCTGCAGCCTGTTTGAAGAACCACTGCTTACTCTCAATGATGGGTAGTGGGGTTTTCTCAGGGTTTGCACATAAAGCTGGGAAAGGAGGGTAAATAATAGAGTCGTGTTTGTGGAAACATTAATGTGAGCAAAGGGTGTGAGATGGATAAAGGAGATTTGAGGTAGAAGGAGCAGTATAAACAGAAATCTAGCAAACTTTTTGGCAACTGAATTATTTCATCATGGGTGGTGGACAAGATATAGTGACTCCTATTTCCATTGGATCCCTGTTACTTTATTTTCTTTTCTGGGAAAAAAAGTCTCTTGCAATGTAGAAATAAATTTTTAAAAACTTCTTAAAATGTTATATGGTGGATGATTCCTTACACTCCTGTCTCTGAGTCTTCTTCCTGAGGATATAGGGTGATTATGACTTTAAGTTGAACATACATGTCAACTGTAAGACAACACTGAGTATGGCAGCATCAAGTGTCCCAAGCACACTTATTGGGGCGAATGAAATGCTGTCTTTTACAGACTCAGAAATGTATATTCTCAGCTCCATTTCATGCCCAATTTCATCATTCTGTTACACACAACTCACAAACTCTGCACAACACACTCCCAGTTCTCATAAGAATTAGATTCCAGTGATTGACTGTTGCTGCATTAATGAATGTAAAGCAATGAAAAGTCAAAGTTTCTGGGGTCTACTTCTAGTGCTAGTGCTAGATAGTTGTGTGACCTTGGTTAAAATTATTAAAGAGATATTTGCTTTCAACTTACCAATTTAAGCCAGAGGAAGCATTAGCAACCCATTTCTTTTTTTAGGCAACGGAAGCACACATCACACAGTATGAAGCCTATCTCTTGTTGCCAGCTTGTACTTTGACAAAGGTACTGTCCTGTCCTAATAATCTCCTTTCCCAGAGCATTTATAAGACTGAAGTCAGCATTCAAAATGTTATTTGTGACTGAGTTGAACTTACTTGTTTGTGTATATTTAAACTTATTCTATAACTCCACTGGGGTAAATTAGAAAAGAGAAATACGGGAATGAGGAAAAGGGAGGTGAAACAGATTGTGCCATAACAGTTTGTGGCAAATAACTTTTGGCCTCAGTTTCCACTGAGTTTCCTCAGTAAAAGAAAGAAACTGCAGGAGATGATTGCTGAGGCTACTTGAAATGTAAACTTCTAAGACTCTAAATTGGATTGCAAACAAAGTGCATAAGTAGTGGATTAGCATGTAAAGAATCCATTCTCAACCACTTCCTTTTAGATGAAATAGAAAACTATTTTTTATCATTAAACTTAGAAAATTGGATTAACTCATTAAAACAAAACAACATTAAAAGATTTTTTATCATGAATACATTTAGGGAGACAAAAATTTATTCCAAGTACTAGTAATCAAATTATCCTGCTCCTTGGAAACTTCATCAAAGAATTATTATTAAGCTCTCAGCTATCCGGTATACCTTTACATGCACTCTTCATCAATCTGAGGTAAGTTAGTTCTTATGTTGCCAGGGTGATCTCTGCGGACAAGATAATTTTTCAAGGTTTTGTCATTCATTTGAGTGTATGTTTCTGTCCTTACAGATAATCAAAAACAAACAAACACACATTTCAAAAAATAATTTTCAAAGTTATTTTTCCCTAGCAACAGAATTTCCATATATATATTTGCTTTTCTGTGAAACAAAATACATAGAAACTCCTAGGTGTGCAATATATACTCATCATCAGACAGTCAGATGGCATATGGAGACTGCGGTGCTGAGAAAGGAACACGGCCCAAATCAATAACACCTGTAATGGAACTCCCACGCCAAAACCCAGGCTGTAGGCAGACAGAGAATCAAATGCTCTTCCATAATGGAGAGTGATTTCAGCAACTGAACATTCATTGAAAGTAAATGGATTTCTTAAATGATAACAGAAAAGAAAAGGATGAAGGGTTAAAGCAACAAGACCCAGACTAAAGTATATAAAACTGCCATTTCCCCACCTGAAAAAAGAAACAGAATGCTTGACTTTTATTTCATCCATGATTTTGCTAGTAATATTAGGAAAGCGTAGGGTATTTACATGTTATCATCATTATTAATATTTATTAAACGTCTCATATGTAGAAAACATGGGCAAGCTCCAGAGATGCAATAAATTATAAGACAACGTATATCCTTATATACCATAACCAGGTACATTACCATTCTGGAACATCTTTAATGAATGGTTTTGAGTGATAGGAGAGCAGATCAATGTAGAATGGAATAGTTATCAAAGTTACGGGGGAAATACTAGACTTGAACTGGTCCTTCGGATAACTTAAATTCCAATAATATGGGGTTGATGTGTCTTGAATGGACTATACTGACACTATTAATATGTTTTTGACAAATAGTTAATGACCTAATAAAGTATTTACAATTCAGTACTTTTTCCTTATGTCATAAATATATCCTATAGTATCAATTTTATAAATATATATGCACATATATGGAGGTGACATTTTCTTTTTTTACCTTTCAGTATTATCTGAAAACTTTAAAATGACCACATAATTATTTGAAAAATGGAGCTATTTAAACATTAAATAAAGGAATCATACATTTCAGATATTACTTAATGAATTAATTATCTGTTTATATCAAATGATGATAGAAATTATTGAACACCTAGCAGAGGTTCCAAGGGGCTGACAATAATGGACTGGTTGATTTCCAGATATCTCCACACCTCATCACCATAGTTAAAAATATTTTTTAGGCATCTAGTCTGCGCTAAGCATTTTCGTTTTTGCTAGGGAGCAGTGAAAAAATTGTTTGCTATCAAAAAGTTCATGTCCTATTGGTGAGATTTGGGTAATGATAATAAAAACCACCAAAATACATGAAGTATATCAGAGAATAAATGTATAGATAAAATAAATCAGTGAAGTAGCATAGAGTGCCATGGAAGAGGTTAGTGATGCATTTGAAAATAGGGTGATAAGAGAAGGTCTTCTGGAGAGGGTATTTGAGCAAAGACCTGAGTGAGGTCAGGGAGTCAGCTGGCAGATATATGTGGGAAGAGCAATACACAAGGAAGGAAAGTAAATGCAGCAATCCTGAGGCAAGAACTTATTTGATGTGTTCGAGGTACACAAGGGAGTCAAATGCAGAGTGAAAAAAGTCAGGGTTAGGAGCTCTAAGGGATTATGTAGTGCTTTTAAGTCATTGTAAAGAATTTGACTGGAGTGACATGATCTGACTTTTTCCTGTTACTTATTTTTGAAGCAGATAGAAAGATGAAGACCAGTTAGGAGGCTATTGCAACATGAGGCGTGAGGGTGGAAGGATGACGATGGCTTGGACCAATGTGGAAGGGGTAGAAATTATGAGTTGTGATCAGATCCTCAGTATATTTTGACATAATAAACAGGATTTGCTGAAGGATTGGTAATGTGGTATGAGAGAAAGAAAGACATCAGGGATTGCCTCAATATATTTGGCCTGAGCAATGGAAAGGATTTATTTGCAAGTTTCTGAGGAGGGTCAGACTATGAGGAGCATTTGTTTTTGGTTGGGGGATATCTTGAACCCAGTTTTAGACATTCTGGTTTGGAAATGCCCATTGATATCCAAATGGAATTATTGAGTAGATGGTTAGATAAAGTCTGGAGTTCAGAGAAGAGGTTGAGGCTAGAGAGATACATATTCAAGGGTATGGACCTAGATAAGATCTCTGGCACAGTGAGTGCTTATATAGTAGAAAAGTAAATGAAGGTCTGATCCTGGGAGCACAACAATGTGTAAGGTTACTGAATTGAGATAAAAGCAAAGAAGACTAATGTGGAGTGGCAAGGGAGAAGGGAAGAAAACTAGAAAAGTTGAAGTCTTGAAATGTTATTTTTAGTTTAATTTAAAATAAACCTCAGATGACCATAAATCTTTCACAAATGAAGTACACTTTCTACTGGAAAACAGAAAATTAACTTGGGTTCTTTGGTAACTACTATTGTTGGTGTTATTTCTGCTGCTGTTTCTGACTTTCCTCTCTTTCACATACATAATTTCCTCTTACTGCTGCAGAAATAATAAAGATGGGATATATTAGAAGAGGACAAATGAGAGTTGATTTGTACCTTGCAAGCATGCCATGAAAAAGTAGAAATTTTTAAAAATATGCTTGTAAGTTCTTTTGAGGTTGTTTGTTTTATTTTTTAACATGTCAAGGAATAGATATGAATATATAATATTGAGGTCTTGGCAGACTTGGCTTTGAGTCTATTTTTATTATTTTTTATTTTGTGTCTTAATACTTGGAAGATGCAAGGCTACAAAATATAGAAAATGTCTGATAATGCAGAGTCATCTTTATCGAGATTCGATTGGGGGAAGGGTTGAAATTATCATGGGATGCCAAGAACACCCTTATTTAAATAAAATGTTGTCAGGGTGTGTCACGGAGACCCAGAAGAGCAATATGAACATATTTAGGTGTGGGGTGAAGTGAGAACTTCACAATATTAGCCTGAAGTGCAGCTGCAAGCATTCAAGATGTTTTGATAGAACAGAAAAGCATAGAAAGCAAAAGTATATATCCCCAGGCAAAGAGCAGACTCAGTGATTTCTGGGCTGGTAATCAGAAATCACTCTAATAAGTTAAAGCCTAGTCTACGATATAAGGCAAAAGGAAAACTACCTACTACTTAAGTAGTCTAGAGGCAGAATTTAAAGCTATGTAAGTTTTGAAGTATTTTTTTTTGAATTAAAAATAAGTATTATCTGATGAATTATATTAAGCAATTATTATTATTTTTAACTTAGCTTGGAAGATGTTATATTGTGTTTCTTTTTAAGTTTCTTTATAAACTTGATTTGAATTTTAACTTAACATTTGCATATGTTAATAAATTAACATTAAATATGAATATTTCTCATTTAGTAAGTACTTTAGCCTTTATGAAAACACTTCAAAAGCATAAGTGAATGAGACTCATCGGTGCTTTAAAAAGGCTGGGTTGGTTTGCCTCCTTGATGTTCCACAGGGTTCAGTTCAGTTGGGTGGCAGTGACTTGGTTCCGACAGGGTAAGGATTCTGATGGAGACTCTGCCACTCCCTGTGTGCATGTTGGGCCAGTCTCTGAGCTTTAAACTCAGTGAGGGAGTGTTTTCTTCTTGATACGTTATATGGTTATCAAAAATGAGAGCACCCTAGAGAGAATTGCTTATAATTTGTGACAGAGGCAAAACCATTGTCCCCTCTGGCGATGCTCATGTGATTCCAGGAATTCTGCTTTACTACTAAATACAGGGACAGTGTTTGCAAAGACACCGTTTCATATATTGGAGCCAGAATTTGGCCTCTTTTTTTCTTTTTCAGAATATTGAATTAAAAAGTAAAAAACAAAACAAATTGAAAAAAAAAACAATGAATAATAGACTCGTGTATTGACTTACGTAACATCTAAGAATTGCTATTATTTTGTTTTTTCCGTCACAAATTGTCTATGCCACTGGTGGATTGTTTAGCAGTGCTGTAGACACAGATTTAATGTTATGAGTACACTCCCTGCAATATTAGTGGTTGTGATAGTGGTTTTATATTTATAGAGCTTGACTTTTGTATGCTTGACGTTATTGATTCTGAAGTAAGCGGAAAAATATTAACATATTTAGGTGGCTTGCCAAACACATTATACTGAATCTTATAGCCACAGACACAGGACTGTGATCATTTTATTCATAAAGAGGTTGCTAGTAAAGAAAAGAAAATGCTATATAGCCTTTAATCCTTTATTTAGAAATGGTCACTAAATACCTTTTTAAGATTTTTTATAAAAATAGCTTTGCTAGAATATATGAACATGGGTATCTCACAGTGTGAATCATTAGTCAAATTAGGAAAGACAGGAGGAGTTGCTGATTTACAGTTATGAGTTCTATTTGGCACATGTTGAAATTATGAGGCAAGGAGGACATCAAGGAAGCAATACCCAGCAAGAAGTTAAAAAAGTAAGCCGATAATTCACAAGTAAGTTTAGGAGTTGAGAATGAGATTTGGGTGATATTAATAGCAGCTATATTTGTCAGCTTGGGCTGCTGTAACACAATACCACAGATTAGGTGGCTTAAACAATGGAGAAATTTATTTTTTCCACAGTTTTGGAGGCTGGAAGTCAGAGATGAGGGTGCCAGCATGGTCACTTTCTGTTGAGGGCTGTCTTAGTTTGTTGCTGTGTGGTCACGTGGCTTTTCCTTGGTGCATGCATAACGGGGAGGAGGGTAGCAGGATAAGAGAAAGAAAGGGATAGAGCACTCTTTGGTGTCTCTGTTTATAAGGATACCAGTCCCGTCAGATGAAGGCACTACTCTTGTGACCTTATTTAACCATAATTACATCCTGATAGGCCCTATCTCCAAATGCAGTCATGTTGGGGGATACAGCTTCAACATATGAATTTTAAGGGAAACGTAATTCGGTCTATAACAGTAGGCAATGCCAAGGAATAGGTAAAATCACCAATGCTTTATGTGTAAAGAAACAAGACCCAAAGGAAAAGTCTGATAGTTAAGAATGATGAGGAATAAAGGAAGCCATTGGCTCTGGATATTAAAGTATCATCATGAGAGAAGCACTTTTGGAGTGGCAGAATAAGCACCTCCCCAAAATCCCCTCTTCTGTTTAAAAAAGGAAATGAGAATACTGGCAAAAGCCATCAACATGAACTTTTTAGAATTCTGGAAATCAAAGGGTTACAACAATTCAAGGAATATTTATTTGAGAAAATCATTGAATTTCAATAAGAACAGAGAATTTTATGGCATTTTTTACCTTCTCTGTGTTCATCTCCCTCTCCCTAGCTCCACAGTAGCTCCCTGAACACAGTAACTATGGAAACCAACAGGTTATCATCCATTGGTTGGGGCAAATAAGTTTGGAGCCCCTTAAAAAGTTCCACTGACTTTTCACTGTTTCGCTTGTTTGGAAGATCCCTGGAAAAGCCTCATGCAAAGGTTCTGTCTTTATTTTACCTGATTTATAGGTCACTCATTGAGGAAAGCTCTACCACCTAGGAGTTCATTGGAAAAAAAACTCAGTTGTAATTGTTAACACTGCACGTGTCTGAAGTGGTGATACCAGTTGGGTCAAACAACAGACTGGCCACAAACTTTAAAAGAAAATACGATGAATGAGAAGTCCATAGGAGATAAGAAAATCTCTGTCATATTTCTGAGAATCTAGAAGGCGACAGCCATGTTTGCCCTGGCCACATAAGAAGTTCAGAAGACCTTAATTTTTGCCTCTGGCTGATATTGAGACTTTGCACAAACAAGAAGTGAAAGCTAAGGTAGAGTTTTTAATGCTACAGTTTTGAAGTCATGCATCCAACACACACAGAGAGCTCTGCTTCAAAAGCTGAGAAACCTAAATGATTCAATGCATTTAAGGAAATCTCTGTCCAGTCATTTGCTGCTCACTATGCTAAGCAGAGACTTTAATGGCTGCATATAGCAAAGAATACAGACTTTCAGAATTAGTCCTGGAGAGTCATTAAGCAAACAGCAGCAACAACAAACGACGGGGATGGAAGCTCTTATTCTTTAATTGTCCAGTTTTCAGCAAAATAAAACCATTTTATTTTGTGTCTTAATTCTTGGAAGATGCAAGGCTGCAAAATATAGAAAATGTCCGATAATGCAGAGTCCTTTCTATTGAGACTGGATTGGAAGAAGTGTTGAAATTATTAAAGTTGGATGCCAAGAACACCCTTCATTTAAATAAAATATGACATACACAAAGAAACAGGAAAGCATTGCTCACACATAGGTTGAAAGCAACAACAAAACAATCAAAAGAAACCGTTCCTGAGGAAGCTCAGACTACGAGCTCATTAGAGAAAGACTTCAAATCAGCTATTTTAAATGTGTTCAGCAAAGTAAGGAAAATCATGTCTAACAAACTAAAGGAGTATATGAGAACAATGTATTTGTTAGGGTGTGTCATGGAGACCCAGAGGAGCAATATGTACATGTTTAGGTTTGGGGTGAAGAAGTGAGAACTTCACAATATTTAGCCTGAAGTGCAGCTGCAAGCATTCAAGATGTTTTGATAGAACAGAAAAGCGTAGAAAGCAAAAGTGTATGTATTTGTTACCAAATAGAGAATATCAATAAACAGATCAATCTTTTTTAAAAATTAGCCACCTAGAAATTTGGAAGCTGAAAGCATAATAACTAAAATGAAAAATTTAGTAGAGGGGCTCAAGAGCAGATCTGAGATAGCAGAAGAAATAATAGGAGAATATAAATGTAGGTGAATTGAGATTATCCAATCTGATGAATATAAAAAAAATGAACAGAACTTTGGAGATCTGTGATCCAAGATATACACAATGAAAGTCTTATAAGGAGAGGAAAGAGAGAAAGTGGCAGAAAGAATATTTGAAGAAATGATGGCCACAAACTCCCCACGTTTGACAAAAAACCTTAATCTGCATGTCCAAGAAAGTCAATGAACTCTAAGTCAGTAAACTCAAAGAAATGCATACCTGAACACATCATAGTCAAACTTCCAAAGGAGGGAATTTATAATGTGTCAAGGTAAAACACCTCATTGCATTGATACATTTAACATCTAAATTTAAATATTTTTGTGCTGAAAGGGACATCATTGAAATAATGAAAAATAACCTACAGATTGGGGAGAAAATATTTGCAAATCATACCATTGCTAAGAGACTCGTATCCTGGATATATATTTTATTATATATTATAATATTATATTCATATATTATTATGTTACATATAGAAATATATATGTGTTTCTTACAACTCAACAATAAAAAGAGAAATAACCCAATTTAAAAATGGGCAAGGCCAGGCACAGTGGTTCATGCCTATAATCCTAACACTCTGAAAGGCTGAGGTGGGAGGATTGCTTGAAGTCAGGAGTTTGAGACTAGCCTGAGCAAGAGGGAGACCCTGTCTCTACTAAAAAAACAGAAAAACTAGCTAGGCGGGGTGGCGCATGCCTGTAGTCCCAGCAAGTTGGGAGGCTGAGGCAGGAGGATCGCTTGAGCCCAAGAGCTTGAAGTTGCAGTGAGCTATGATGATTCCATGGCACCTTATCCCAGGTGACAGAGCAAGACTCTGTCTCAAAAAAAATCTGGCAAAGGATTTGAATAGATAAAATCAAGGAAGATCTATACATGATCAATAAGTACATGAAACAATGTTGAACATAATTTAGTCACTAGGGAAATTCAAATTAAAACCACAATGAGATACCACTTCACAACTATTGGGGTGACTTAAAAACGAAAACAAAATTAGAGAAAAGGAAATGATCCGTATTTGCTGAGGATGTGGAGAAATTCAGATCTTCATAAATTATAGGTGGAAATGTAAAATGTTGCAGCCACTATAGAAAATATTTTGGAAGCCCCACAAAATATTAATCGCGTACACTTGATAGATCAGTTACACTCTTAGTAATATATACCCCAACCCCAGAGAAATGAAAATATATGTTCACATGAATACTTGTACACAGATGTTCATAGCACAATTATTCATAATAGACCAAAATTGGAAACAACCCAAATGTCTATTAACTGGTAAACTGGTAAACAGCATATGTTATGGAATATTATTTGGCCAAAAAAGGAATGAATCATTGATACTTGCTACAACACAGATGAATCTTGCAAACGTTATGCTAAATATATGAAACCAGTCACAAAAGATCATGTACTTTGTGATGCCACTTTATATAAAATGTCCAAAATACACAAATTTGTAGAGATATAAATTGTGTTAGTGATTGTCTGGAGCTGAGGGAAGGAGGGAATGGGGAGTAATAGCTAATGATTGTGGGGTTTGTTTTGGGGGTGATAGTATCCTAAAATTATTATTATTTTTTTATCTTTTTATATCCTAAAATTAGATTTTACCAATGTTTATACAACTCTGTAAAAAATACTAAAAATTGGATTGTAGAAAACAAAAGCATGAATTTTATGGTATATAAATTATATCACTTTTATAAATTAATAACACTTTATAAATTAATGACACTTTTATTTAGGATGTCTTTATTAGACATTTTGCTAAAAGAATGATAAAGAGAAAAGGAAAATTACAAAGAAGCTGAGATTCAGCCAGGATAAGACACAGTTATCCTTTGAGAACTTTCTCTGTAAATAAAAGGAGAGAGGACAATAAAATTTAAGGGAGAAAATTGATAAGTCCTGTGTCGACTGAAATGTTTGAAGAGAGAAGGAAAGAAACTAAGATAGAAAAACATGAAAAATATAAATGAGGAAGCATAATTTGATAATTTTATTTCATGTGAAAAAATTACAACTTTCTTTTAATAACAGATATATTGCTTCTAATTGTGATTGATTACTGATATTAGCAAATTAAAACTATCTGATTATCCAATTTATTTACATCAGTTCTTTTCCACCCCAAAAGTTTGCATGACATTCTAACCTGAGCCAGATTTGTGAATTAGGTCTATGCCGATGCTGTGATTAGAAAATATCAGAACTGAAATTTTCAACGAAGACTGGTTCACTCTTGAGAGGTGACTGAGCCTGACCAAAGTATTCATAGTTTTCTCATTTGTCGGCTCATACTAGTTCTTTAGCCTTTGTTGGATGGTTGACAGTTGTCAAAATGTTGAAAATATGTGAACTATGTGAACTTGATTCATCTGCTTCAACAGTTTGATTGTTGGCTCTAAAATTCACATCCCAAGGTTGTCAGTTTCTGTTAATTCTAGGCAAAAATGTATTACATATTTATTATCTGGTTATTTTATATATTCTGTTCACCGATATCTAGAAACTTAAGCTCATTGAAATCCAAGAAAGTGGTATTGAAAGGCTCTTAGCCATATTTTTAGTATATCAAAAGGACTAATGGAAGCCTACATTAACTCATGATGAGACTACGGAGAATACCTGAGAGAATGCCAGTTGTAAACTGAAAATATTACATACGCATGCAATGTGGAGATGCTGTGGTTAGATCTGGAAGAACAGAAGCACTGATTCTATGACTTTCTGTTTATTTGTCTATATAGTAAACGAAAATGAGAAGTTAATATGTTATTTCAAAATTAAGTTGGTGTAAAAAGATCTCTTTAAAAAAATCTGTCTTTTAAAAAGGCAATATAGAATGAGACACAGGAAACCAGGGAGGTAAAAGAGCATGGAAAGGCACATGGCTAGTAAGTGCCTGAGCTGAGATTTGAATCCAGAGAACTGGGTTCCTTCCGGTGCCTTCATTCATAATCACCATGGTACACTGCATTTTTTTTCTTTTCTTTCTTTAATACAAATAATTTTTCTCGGTTGCCTTTCCTCTCACCTTTGTCTATATTCCCAAAGTAAATGCATTAGGAAAAGGTTAAAAATGTGATTATACATATATTTTTTATTCAGTTGGGAAGAATATATCTATATTGTATGGTGATAAAATTGATAGTTATTCATGACTTTATTTTTCCTGGCCGGTGTAACAGACACATATTTAATATTTAAGTTACTCAGATATATGAGCAAGTTCAGACATTGTAGAAAATATATTATATGAAAATAGGACTCATGTAACAAGACTGATTTTTCATTCTGCACGTGAAAATCAGTCTCATTGTTAGCATGGCTGTAGTAATAGTTCATCTTAAAGATCACCACTGATTATACCAGTACCTTTACATTTAGCTTCTGCAAAGAATTACATTTGACACCATTTTAAAGTATAAAATAATCTTGTTCAAATCTTACTTAAAAAGTACCTTGCTCCTTTGAAACTGAAGACATTGTTATTCAAGAAAATGAGGAAATATTGCTGGCACTATATTATTGTCACATTTTAGGGACTGTGAATGTGTATGTGTGTGGATATGTAATATGAATTTAAGTTAATTTATTTAGCAATTAAATATTATGGTTAATAAGATAAATTCTTGTATTGCTGCTACAGTTATGAATATGTAATATAGCTTTATAAAATTTGTACCACTATTAACAGTTTTTATTCTATATATCCGGAATGGGTATTAAGCAGAATTTTCTAAAAGGATAACCATTCTTTTAGATCTTAGACCTTTAGAGCTATTGATATCATGCATACATGTAACATAAATAAAGCAAGTGAATGTTTTGTTTTATTTGCTTTAAAACCTGGTGCATTTGCTTTGTTCGCACTTGCTTCATGACAGATAAAAATTTCTGACCTTGGAATCAGGGATTTGCTTTGTAATCAACAATTAGAATAAAAATTATTGGTGCATCATATTATTTAACCAGTTTTCTCATCATTTTAAGAGAATATATAAATATGTTTTTATTAAGAGTCTGTCATGTGATACGTTTTCTTACCAGTCCCCAGCTCACCAAATAAACCAGCTTGCAAAAATATTAACACTCTGCTCTCTACCTAATATTTCATGTATAAAGGGGAGCACCCTGCTCTATAAAGTTGTCTTTACGTACTTCTGTTTCCATCTCAGTTGGAAAAATTGTAAATATTTGTACAAGTTGATCTGTTATCTCAAAGAATACAGGATTTTCACAAGTATACTATAATTCAGTTTAGTGAATATTTATTGAGCATCTTCTAAATTGTAGGCATTCTAGGGATTTATTGATAGTTATTCATCAATAATGGATATATTCATACAGTGCTTCTCAGAGTGTGATCCTAGGGCTAGTAACATCTGTATTGTAACCATGGAACCAGACCAATCTGGTACGTGTAATATTAATTAAATGGTGAGTTGTGTTGCAGTTGCCGTGGACCCACAGGTTGCAAGTTACATAATCTGAGCATGCCCAAATGAACCAAACATGCAAGTGCTCAGCCCAAAGAATGGGGACCAAATTAAGAAGTGGACACCATATGGCAGGATCCATGTGATCCAATCAGATTGAGTCCTGGCATCACCCTATGACATGATCTACTCAGATCACACTTCCCGGCATTATCTCACTGCAAGGTCCAATCAGATCACACTTCCTTACCCTCTACCTACAAAACCTGCCCCATCCCCCAGCTCAGGGAGACAGATTTGAGCCCAACTTCTATCTCCTTGCTCGGCAGCCTTGCAATAAACTTTTCTCTCTACAAAAAAAAAAAAAAAAAAAAAAGAGTCTGTCATATATAAGATATAATATTTAAAGTTAATCTTTTACTCTCAGACTTGAATCTTCATATAAAAACAAAGTTTTTTCTCATTTTCAAGCATGGAATGATTGTGTGTTTGTATCAATGGTCAATAATAGCAACAATATGTAACACTCAGTGGTTAGTGCATTACCTCTTTGGTGCTAAGTATTTTAGATTAATCATATTTAATAATAATATATATCCCACATCTAAAGTCAGGGATATAATTTATGTCCATTTACAAATGCTCAACTGATGCTTACAGAATTTAAGTAACTTGCTCATGGTCCGCCAAGAGTTAGCACAGAGGCAGATTTTAAATCCAAGACTTCTTACTCAAGACTCTCTGTGTTTAACATAACCTTAGCTTTGAAAGAATTCCATAAAGTAGTAACTTTCTTGCTTTTACCTTGATAAACCTGGGAATGTCAAGTTGCTGTGAAAATGCCGTTTCTCTCATAGCTACAACCCATTCATCTCCTCGTGCCACCCTTACTCGACATCACTGATTCCCAACTCCTGCTTTCCGCACTTCGTATTTTGGTCAGACCAAATCCTGGGTGGAAAGTTGAGGAGGCTAAATAGAGCAAATTCCTAGTGTCTCATCATTCAGTTGTTGATTCTGTTGGGCACCAATAGTGACACAAGGTGGAGGTGCAGGATGAGAAGCCAAGGGACCATGTTGCAATGTTTCACAGTCTGTCATTAATGGATGTGGCTATTGGTGGCTATAATTTTGCCCCTGTTATCTACTGCCTTTTATTATCGCCCTTCTCTTCCTCTGTCATGAAATGCCTAGACCATGCTGAATGCAGTCTTTCTCTTATGTTTAGCTGAGTCTTAATTCAATCTCTAGTGTACACAGGCCCACTAAAAAAAATTAATGTTATTATCTTGTGTTCACTGTTTCATCAATAAAGAAAAGATTGTTAGGACTAAAATGGAGCTTTTATTTTAGATTTCCTTTTAGTAAAATTAAATTAACTATGAAAAGACTTCTGTACTTGAATGTTTATAGCAGCACAATTCACAGTCGCAAAGATGTGGAAACAACCTAAGTGCCCATCAATACATGCGTGGATTTTAATAAAATGTGGTATATGTATACCATGGAGTACTAGTCAGCCATAAAAAAAAAGTGGTGAACTACCTCTTATGTTATACTAGATGGAGCTCGTGCCCATTCTTCTAAGTGAAGTATCACAAGAATGGAAAAACAAACACCACATATACTCACCATAAATATTAGTACTAATTGATCAACACTTGTGTGTAAATATGGGAAGTAACATTTATCAGGTGTTGGGCAGGTGGGAGAGGAGAGGAGGGGATGGGTAAATTCAAACCTAATGGGTTCAGGATTTGCTGTCTGGGGTATGGGCATGTTTGTAGCTCTGACTCAGGTGGTGCAAAGGCAATTTATGTAACCAAAGCGTTTATACCCCCGTAATATTCTGAAATCTAAAAAAAAATAAAAAAATAAAAGTTAAAGGGCCTAAGTAACATGCTTCAGGAAAATATACATTGGGGAGAATTTGTGGAAACAGCTCATTTAGTTCCCTTGGAATCATGGAGGATAAATAACCTTGGTTAAAATAAAAGTTAGTGAGAACTTTAACATCAATTCATTTGATTTGCTGTGTGCCTAAAATGAATCAGGTACTGTTCTAGGCACTAGGCTCTAAAGTGAACAGGATTCAACTCCCTGACTTTCCGGATATCCACTGAGGAAAAGAAAGGGAATAACCCAGGAACTAGGGGACCAAGAAATATTCCTGAGGTATTAAAGTAATATTCATATCCCAGATACTCAGCCCCTGTTTCTAGAGCTCGCACTACTGTCTTTGATGGCCAGATCCCTTGTCAAAACCAAAGGGGTTTCCCTATGTGGCTTACTTTGGGGAATTTATATTGTCCTTTTGGACTTCAAGGCAAAGGAAAAGTTCTACATTTATATGGAATAAGTTCGTGATGGTCTAAATAAGGGTCTTGAATTTGTTTCTGTAAAACTATGATGGTTCTTTTCATATTTCAATATTCAATGAATATTGCAACCTGCCTCAGTAATATTATGACTTAAATAGATACTGTGGGCAACCATACATGTGTGTGAATATTACAAAAATCAGTCCACATTATTGATTGATGAGTAAGCCTTCCTCATTGCAATCACCTGATATCCTTTAGTGCCTTCTGGCAGGACTCTTTTCTTTCCAGCATACCTAGTTATATGCTGCCCTCAGACTATGTCTTATTAGTTTCCATTTCTTGTATTTGCTAGATTTTCATGCCTGTTAAACTCTATTTCTCTGCATAAACCATGTTTCCAAGTTTGTATGAAAAGGAACCTTCTATATATTTTTCTCCACTGTCTGTAACTGCTCCTCTTTTGAATAATCATAAAATTCTGTTTGCATTTATTTCAACAGGATAATATACTATTTAGAGGAATAGTTTTGTTTTTCTCCTAAACACAGTACATTCTTCTCCATTCCACTATCATACAAGTCATTTAAAAGGCAGAGATTCTGTTTTAAACATCTAACTATTCTCCCAAATGTCAGGCACAGCCTTGTGTACTGAGATGAACACTTGAAACACAGCCTATTCATAAACTGGGCTACATTAATTCCAGACAAGCATCTCAACAAACTTACACTACTGTTAATTGTTTCCAGTTCACCTGATAGGCATTGCTTTTAAGCCCCTACGATACCCTCTTATTTATTTGTGTTTGTAGCACACTGTTGTACCTGAGGCTGGTGCTGTTTTCTTCTTATTGTCATTATTAAATACTTAATGCAGGTTTTCTTTTTACCTTTGACCATGACAAAGTTCTTAAATGTCATTGATTGACATCACAGAGTTGAAATGTATTTTAGGGAAGAGAGCTTCGTTGGCAGAAAGTCACCTGTGTAAATAATGCATTATAAGTAGCACTCTGCATAGTTTTCCATTGCTTTTGGTATGTACAGACCTTTAATCTATAGCTTTTATTCTTATTTACAATGTATGCCAAATCATGAACATACTCCTTTTTGAAAAATAAAGTGTATTCTGCACCACTCACATGATCCCTGCCCCTCTCTCTAATCTTTCCTGCTCTATAGAAACATGAGGTATTTTCAAACCAAATATTGAGTCTATCTGGCCAAAAGATGGAGATTTCCTCTTTAAATAAAAGTGTATGGTAATGGCCGGGCGTGGTGGCTCACGCCTGTAATCCTAGCACTCCGGGAGGCCGAGGTGGGTGGATCGCTCAAGGTCAGGAGTTCGAGACCAGCCTGAGCAAGAGTGAGACCCCTGTCTCTACTAAAAAAAAAAATAGAAATTATCTGGACAACTAAAAATATATATATAGAAAAAATTAGCCAGGCATGGTGGCGCATGCCTGTAGTCCCAGCTACTCGGGAGGCTGAGGCAGAAGGATTGCTTGAGCCCAGGAGTTGAGGTTGCTGTGAGCTAGGCTGATACCCTGGCACTCTAGCCAGGGCAACAGAGCCAGACTCTGTCTCAAAAAAAAAAAAAAAAAGTGTATGTTAATGGATTTTATAGTGTGCAGCTTAAACTGCTTCTCAACCATTAAATATGGACACTTAAATACATTTAGAGCTTAACCATCAGCTTTTAGTGGCATTAGCTTTTCTATTTTGTTCTTTTATTTGCACAAATATTATTAAACACAGCCAACAGTGACTTAGAATTAATTCATGGATATGAAACTCATTTGTCACAGAACTTGACAGATTTTCACAATACCAGTACAAGGCCAGGATTTTTCATTTAAATATTGAACTTGGCGTTGAATAGTTGAATAATGAAAATGATTCTTTTCTTAAAAAAATGAAATCAATTTTAGTTTGCACAGATAATATAGATGATTATTTACTGACCTCTCTCATTTTGTTGGCAAATTAGATGTAACGTAGAAAAAGGTTGGTTTACTTTTAAAACGAAACCCAGTCTGAACCTGCAGCATCTCTGGTGATCTAAAGTCTGGGAATCAGCTCTTTCATCCTGGCCCTATGATGTCACTCTCGTGTTACCTTTATTTATTCCTAAAGGTTTGGTTCCATTAGATCATCTTCTTTGTATTCTTTAGTACAGATTGGCTGGAAGAACTGATGTGATTGATTTTGCTAATTAGTATCAGCTCTGGTAGGAAGACAGCATCCTCATAGCTAAGCACTTCACAGAGATCCTATTGACCTATGATTTGGTGCACACTTCTGGACTGATCGGTGACCACCATTCTGTACAACAAATAAACCAACCAGGAGCTTTAGCAACAAAGCAAACACAAAGAAACAAAACAATGTAGCACTATCCTACAAGGAAGCATGTTTGCTGGTGGGGTATATTGGGCTTGGCAGACATAGGATTGGCATATCCAGTACACCCATTCATTCAGAATTGGATTTGAAGAGGCACTGATTACTTCACATGGATTTTTCCCAGCAATTAAAAAACACATGCAATCTGGGAAGCATCTATTTTATTACAGTTGTTAGCCCATGGCTACATGTTTGAAATATGCAAACTGTACATTTGACTTCAGGAAAGCAAGTTAATAAAAGTACATTTTAACCTCCTAATGGTTTTGTCAAGTCAAAGGAGCTTAAATGCTTAGTTTTATAACTGGTTAAGCCTGAACACAATTAGATTTTTAATAACTGTTATTTTCTCCTGGTGATATTAACCCCGGTATTTAGTCCTTGACATAGTTTCTATAGTCTTTATATTTCAAATATATGGGCATTATCTTTAATTCTTTTTAATATATGTAGTATTAGAACTTTATATGAACCAATCTCAAAACTTCAAGATATTTCTGAGGAGGAGTAAAGAAGTTTGGCTAAATGGTTCATTGTAAATGTAATGGAAAGACACTAGACAAAGTTAATCAAGTTTGTTTAGGGCACATTTTCTCAAAGCTTTTACATGTTAATGGACTTTGGACTCTGGACTCTCACAGAAAGGGATAAGAAATTGACCCTCCCCATTTTTTTGTCCTTAGAAATCTCACTGGACTAATGCTCTGCAATATTCACTTTGCTGGTGGATATTTTAGTGCTTCATCTCTTAGATAGCATCTATCAAACACATCTCCCTTGATGATTTATAGATATTTATAGAATCTGGTGGCTAGATTAGATGATTTATGACTAAAACTCTAACGGAGTGCATGAGCGAACACAAGATGTTTTTGAATTACCTGAGTAAGTTCATTTGAAGTGGCAAGAGCAAGGGTCATTAACTTATTAACCATGGGGAAAAACTGGGAAATTGATGGTGTCACCTGCTCACAAGTTATATTCAGTTCACTGCTTTAGTTGATGCCTATGTCCTTAACCCTCTTAAAGTATTAACAATGTAACCAACTATTTACTTGTTTCAGGGCTAGTGTTACTCTTTGCTTGACCATCTTAAGGCAATAAGGGTAAATGATAGCCACCGTGAGATAGTGAGCTTTGTGCCTGATGTGGTTTGTCACACATTCATAATTACAATGATTATTCTCTGCATCTTTTATTTTTCTATTTCCCATGCTTTTTATACTGTGCATCATTATTCTTTATACCCTGAAAAATAAAATACTTTCATAGATCTATTTTCTAATTCAACACGATGCATGCTACATCTTTGCATTAACCACTTGTCAATATCCGGAAATTAGTTGATGCTACAAAATATAAGAAGCAATTATTGTTTATCAATTAAAAATAAAATAATACTAAAAATAGATATATAAGAAGAAGAAAGTAGCATTTTTTATAACAGCGTTTTGGAAATTTTTTCTCAGAAATTCTTTGTAGTCTGATTTAATTGATTTATTTTTACTCCAATTGACTTGTGGTTAGATGGCAACTTTTCTTAAAGCTTTTCTTATCAATATAAATTTACCAGTGTTAAACAAAACTTAAATGATATTATTATGTCTTCAACCTAGGAATGATTTTAAGTGCTGTCTCTCTTTAAACTATATTAGAGTATAGCCTGCAGGCTATAGTAACAGTCTTGACTCTGACTAACCAGTAAGAATATGAAATACCAACAAGGTTAAAAGAAAGATGGAAGAATATCAACTAAACCAGTCCTAATGAACCTCTGACTTGATTGTGTGCCAGCAGACTCAGGGATTTTTGCAAAACTCACAAAAAGTTTGCTAACTACAAACCTTTTCAGAAATAAACATGAGTTTTAAAATGTCTCCTAAAGGCGTACTAACAGAAGAGATTGTGAGTAGGAAATCCCTTTTATTAACTCTTAAGAAGAAACAACTACTTTTTTAAAAATAAATTTTTTTGTCTTTCTATAAAATACTCTTGCCTGTTTTAATTATTATTATGACCATGTAGTGACAGAACCATGGAACGCAGGTGGTGCTTTAGGCTATATAATTTATATAATTCATTCTTTTGCCTCCAACATGGGATACTTTGTAGCAAAATAATTGCTTGTTTCTTATTCCCCTTTCTTATTCTTTTTGTCTCTTTCTTTTTTTCTATCTCTCTGTCTCTGTCTCTCTCTGTCTCTCTCTCTCTCTCGCCACCCCCTCTCTGTCTTCCTTTTGTTAGGCTGAGGAAAGTAGATTATAATGAATTGAGAGAGCACTTCAGTAATCCAGAATATTATGTAGTAAAATGGAGTTATAGCACCAGTATTTTAATTTTTTAAAAGACAAAGGAGCCTTGTGTGATTCTTCCTATTAAGCAGAGATGGATTGAGGTTACTCAGGGGAGGAACAGCCAGAGGCTTGGAAGACAACCCAAGGATAGTATTGGGAAGTGATGGCAAGGCTTAAGAAGAGAGGAAAATGGAATGAGTTTCCCGGGGAATGATGAAATGCTATGAGAAAATTAGAGGTAGATGTAGAAGTTTATTCAAGATAAATTGTAGAAATTTAGAAGTAGAAATTTATCCAAGCTCTCACAGCAACTGAAAGGTACAACTGTATTTCATTTCCTCTTTTCTCCTTTTTCTCCCTGATTTCAAAGCAGATGCTTCTGAGACTTTACTGTGTGTGGACTACTGGCAAAAATGATTGCAAGAATAAAGGATATAAAGAGGATGGGGAAAGAGCTGAGGATGTCTTTTTGGGGACAAAGCTTATTTGGTAAGACAGAGAACTAAAACATTAAGAGTTTGAGCATCAGTACAGGAAGAGTGGATTTGGAAACCAAACAAGGAATTTTCCTCAAATACCAGTGAGGGAAAATCGTGTGACCTCCTGGATGCTGTGACTGCATCCTGCATCCAGGTGTATTGTGTTTGTCTTGCCAAGGGTTTTGGTTTTATGCTTGGATTCTTCTTGTTCTTAAATTGAATTAGTACCCGCATTTATAAACTAGAAGAGTATACCCCAAAGACCTTATTTCCTACCTCTTTTGAAAAGTCTGAAAATGATAAGACTTGTTCTTTATTCCTATGTGAAAATGATTTTCAACAGAGACGATGAATAGCTACTCCCTTCAGACAGGACGTGCATTCTCTGTTTCACCCAGGGACTCACTCTAGCCTGCTGCAGTCATTTATATTACCTGCTTGGTATCTGTATGAGTAACATCTGAATTAAAGAGCAAGCAATCATATGATCCCAAGTTGTAGGATGAGTCATTCCACATATATTTATTGATTACCTAATAAGTATCAGACATTGTTCTAGACCTAAAATATAATGCAGGGAAGAAAAAAGAAAAATCCCTTCATGGAGATTATATTATAATGTGTGTGGCAGCTAATAAGCAAAATAATCAAATAAAATATATAGTGTGTTGGTGATAAATGCTATGGAGAAAAATAAGGCAGGAAAAGGGACATGAAGCATCGGTAGGTTGCTATTTTCAATAGGGTAGTTAGGAAAAGTCTTATTGTAAAGGTAGCGTTTGAGTCAGAACCTGCAGAAAATGAGTGGACAATCCCTGTGGCTCTCTAAGGGAAGAGTGTTCCTGGTAGAGGGAAAAACCAAGGGCAAATGTCCTGAATGGATTTGCTAGTGTGTTAGAGGAACCTTAAAGATGTCAGTGTGGGGGGCATGGAGTGAACCAGTGAGAGCAGTAGCAAGGGTCCATATCTGGAATGCCTTATAGATGATTGGTAGTGCTTCAACTTTCACTCTGAATGTGAACTATATGACCATAAATATTAGGCCTTGAAGGAAGTGAGCTTATGCCAACTTGCTCCACGCTATGTCATGAAGCTGGTTATGATTTACCTTATCTATCTATCCCCTAATTCTCTCAGTTACTAATAAGGGCAACCTGTGTTCTTTAAATGATCCATACTTTATTGTAATAAATTGCTTGAAAGAAAGGGTGCAAATAGGACCAAAACATAAGAGAAAAGGAATGATCAGGTCCTAATATGAGGTCTTTGTTGTGTATAAATTCCTGTTGATTGTTGAGTGATGTTCTAGTTATGGATTCATTGACTCTCAACTCCAAAGCTACTCTTCATTAACTGCTCTGCTATGATGGAGTTAGACCTTCTAAGCATTTTTCCTTTTACAATGATCTTGAAATTAAGCTTTGCTGGAAGACGGCACTAAAGCGACATTGCAGGTGAAAGAGGATTCTCTTCGTTGTTCTGGTGTGATTCAGTTTTGCTTCTTGGTTCTGTTGCAAGAATGCCTATGTGGGAACATCCGGTGGCACTCTGTTTCCACCATATACCCAGAGCGTGCAGTCCAGTGCACCACCTTGCCATGTGTGGCTCTCCCAGTGGGACACCATATATAGCTGCTCTCCTGCTGCTCTGCTGGTGAGCAGGTTCTAATGTCCCAGTTCCATCTGTGTGTGCACCAACCAGCCTTCACCTACCTGCACCTTGAGGGATGTTTCCTGTTTGCCTGGCCACCTTGGACTAGTTCTAGTATGGAAACTCAGCAGACTTCTACATTATCCACTGGGTTGCAATGATACCTCCTCTAATAAAGTCTGAATCCTAGACCTAGGATCTAGGATTCAGGGGTTTCCCCACCAATCCAATTTATTCCTTCTTGGGTACTCTCCCTCAGCCCTGGAGTTTTCTTTAGAGTTCTCATTATATTTATATTTGTATAGATAGAGAGAAGGAGAGGACGAGAGATCGTGCACACCAATTAAGTTCTCTTTATGTACATATATACACATATATATATGCATATATGTGTGTATGCATACATATATATATAGAGAGAGAATGTATCATATAGTGAGTGACATGTATATCACTAATTAAGTGCTGGCACCTAGATAAATACTGCGTAATTGCTATGCTAGTCACATAGGGTAGACAGGATGATTTTTACTTTTCAAACAACTTAGAGTCCAGTGGGGTGAGACAGAGAGAGAGAGAGAGAGAGAGAGAGAGAGAGAGAGAGAGAGAGAGAGAGAAACATACACACATAATCACATCATGATGTGATAAGACTTATGATGGAAGTGACAGAGTAAAATGTATAGAAAGGTCAAGTGTGTCTGTCAGAGAGTTAGAGATGTTTTGAATGTGAGAAAACCCCAGCCATTAAGGACTTCCTAGTCAAGAGGTGATGTATTGTTATCTTTGTGTATAGCACTAAAACTCAACACAAAAGATATTTTCTGAGAACATATAGTCTTGTTACAAGACTGAAACACTTTGACCTGCCATTTACTGTTCTAGAACAATAATTTACTGAAAATCACCTGGTAGTTGAATAATGAAGTCAACTTCTTAGGTGCTCACTTAACACTCATGGAATAATTTACTGATCAGATTCTGCTAACTGTAGAAAAAAAATTAACTCACAAATTTGAAATAGCATGTCAATTAGACAGTCAAACTTTAACAAAACATTGGTTCAGGAAAAGCTCTCGATCTTATTGCATCACTAAGCCATATATACCCAGGACACACATTTGCATCTGGTTAAAATGTGCTAGCAGAGATTCAAAACATCATACATTTGTTTAACTACTGCCAGTTTTAAATAATGAGGACTTAAAAGAGTCTGGCAATTGTAATTTAAATTGCAAATGGAAAAAACAGGATCTATTTATCTGAATCTGTATTGTCTTAAACATCAGTGCTGGTAACATTACTTTTCATTTAACAATATTTTTCCTTATCATGTAAATAATACATTAGGATACGAAACTGCCCACCTGTGCTGTACATGGTTATTATTCATTATGTTGTCCTTGGGAAGTCTAGTTTCTAAATATTTATTAGCATGAACTCATCCAGTTTTTTTAATCCATAAGGAATATGTTGAAATCTTAATCTTGTTCTTTTGAGATGCAGTGAACCCTGGAATTAATGTGGTAGCTGAAGTAGGGGGAAGTTTAAACCACAATTCTTTGGCACAGGATCAATGGATCAGTTCCAGTGTAAACAAAGGTTGGTTTAGTCAAATTAGCCATCTGTCTCTGATGAATTTAAACAGTAATGTGACACATTTGAGTACTGTAACAAGCTTTTGCTTATTTTTCAGTTTTTTACAGAGAGAAGGTAAAAGTGGATAATAGCAGCCCCCAGGTTTCCTCTTCAGATTAATTCATGATTTGCATAGTAGCATTTCTCTTCAGTGTTAGCAGCTGGTGTAATTTGTAACAGTTGCACGTTTGAAGGAATTTCCAATTCTAGATTCTACAGTTCTTAAGTTCTTCCACAGTCACTTGACCTCTTTTTGAAAGTCTTTTTTCTTCATGGATTAACCAATTAAATCTGTCATTCTCCCAAGGAGTGGTCTATAAGCTTAGATTAAATGCTTAGAGTTAGTGCCATATATTAATATCTTTTGAACAGACAGCAGGAAGCTATATACTTCTCTTGTCATGTAGTCATATGATGTTAAGGGCAAGATCATCTATTGGGAAACTAGACCAGTGAAATCCCTTGATGGAAAGGCTATTTGGAATATTTACGCTGAGCTGTCAATACTGCTGGTGATTTAAAGAAAAGCTTTTTGCTTCTTACAAAGAAATTAGCAGTAGTTCTGATTGTCTAGCTGGAAAATTTTCACTTCATTACAAACTCTCAATTATCTCTTACAATGGTTGAATATATTCCAGTACTTATTCTTCTCCATTATTCCAACTGGTATGATGGTTGACTAGTGTGATTAACTAATCAGTGGGGTACTTGTGAACAGTTACTCTGAGTGACAAAATTCTTGGAAACCCACATCTGCTATAGCAATGTAAGACTCACAGGAACCTCCATACTTCAGGGTAGATGGAATGTAGAACAGTTATTCCTTATTAATTTTTTGTGCTAATATTTATATTGCATTTGCACATAGAATGCCCAGGTTCACAGATGTGCTCTATAAATTCAGGGCCACCAGCTGGAGGGGAAACATACGTTTAAGTTTGCTTTTAAAATGCATTTGTACATATTTCATTGGTAATTTGCATTTGTTTGACTGTGTCTTTGTCGTGGATTAAATTATAGGCCCCTGGTGTTTCACCCTGCTCTACATCCGTACTCTTTGCCTTGGGTCTTTGTGGTTCCTCTAACCAGAGGGATGAATCAGTTTCTTGATTTGGGTTCAGCCATGTTTTTTTCTGGGATCAATAAGATGTTCACAGTGGACACACACAATGGCATTCAGTGTGTGATTGGGCCTGCCCTCCTGTGCTCTGCCACTGCCAGGAACACCCTGTTAATCTGCTATTCCAAGAAGCATAAGAAATTCGTGGAGCTGTGGAGAACAGGAGGCTGGGCGTGGTGGCTCACACCTATAATCCTAGCACTTTGGGAGGCCAAGGCGGGAGAATTGCTGCGGCCAGGAGTTTGAGACCAGCCTGAGCAAGAGTGAGACCCATGTCTCTACAAAAAATAGAAAAATTAGCTAGGCCTGGTGGTACATGTCTGTAGCTACTCAGAAAGCTGAGGCAGGAGAATTGCTTGAGCCCTGGAGTTTAAGGTTGCAATGAGCTATGATGATGCCACTGCACTCTAGCCCAGTGACAGAGTGAGACTCTGTCTCAAGAAAACCAGAGACATGTGTAGTCAACTTGGAAGGCAAGACTAGCTGAGAGCAGCCTAGACTTGCTGATCCAATCCTCAGGCGACCTGCAGACATGGGAGTGAGAATAAACAGTTGTTATTTAAACCGTTGGGATTTGTGGCTAAAATTTTGACCGATACAGTGACTTTTGTTTTGAAGAACAACACCTTTAGAACTATCGTACTGGATGTTAAAGGATGAAAAATTTCACTCTGCACATATTTCATGTTCACTTTTGTCTTCTTTTTTGTCTAAAAGTTATGATATCAAACATCCCCATTCCTAAGATCCATTATCTGCCTCTGTTATTCAGCCTGTCACTGTATCACTGAAATCCACTCCTCCCCAACTCAGAGCCACTTCTTCTGTGTCATTTCTAACAAAGAGCTGACTAAACCCTGTCCTATAATAGTGGGGAAAACAGCAGATTCCTCACAATGACTGCACATTTCCTCTCAAGGTCTTTCAGAAAAGTGGTCCCTTCCCCTGACTGCCATTACTTTCATTCCTTTCATTTAAACCATTTGCATTTGATGTAATTTTCCAGTTAGATGTTAACTGAAAGAAACTAGTTAAGTACTTGACTTACATTGGCATGTCCAAGAGAGGAAAACAACATGGCTCCTTCCAGAACGAAGAATCTGCCCTAAAAAGGAAATCCTGTTTCTACTATTAGAACCACTAAAAGCAAGCAACTCTCAATTTTGGTTTATCTGTGTATCTGTTTGTCAAGTCTTCAGAAATACGAAGGTCCAGTTTTAGAGCATCCTGTTAATAATACATGAAAGAAATTGTGTAAGTGATACAAATGGAATTTAAATGGCTGCTTTTTAATTTTTTTTTTTCATTTTGCTAGATACGAATTAAAATTTAGACACATATCCAATATCTGACAATCCTAATGATGACAAATGTTTGGAAGAAACAAGAATAAAAAAACATGTTGGCATATTAATATTGTTGGTTATCTGGCACACAACTTTTCACAATTTAGTTTCTAATTTTGAGACACAATCTGGGTTTCCCTAGGCTTTTCTTGAGTGGCCTTGGCAAAGGGCTGCAAGAGGAGCAGCAATATTGTGTTCCTTCAGCTCTGTCCAGACAGATCTACAAGACATTTAGGCGCTTCAATTTCTCTCTAGATCTTCTGAGAATTCCTGGGGAGGTTTTACATTGTATGTTTCAATGTAGTCTTCTCATCTATCATATGTTATCTGACATTTTCTGCCTTTTCTTCTGTCGGCCCCCCAGCATACTCTCTAAAAGTCTCAGACCTGGTTCAGAGAGTGACTAGTCTCATCGAGACAACCTGTGCCTGAGAAACTACTATGTTTGTTGATGCCAAAGGTGAATTCAAAGCCAGCTCTTTTCATTGTTACTGGCATTTTAATTGAAGCCACCAGCCTCCTGCTTGTTTATACCTGAACTCTAGGATTTGTATATGAGTTCATGAAGACTAGACTATAAATCAGAGTAATAGGTGTTTCCCCCATTTCAAAACACTCTTACTTAATCAATACCAGGTCACTGCCCTTGAACCTCTGTTGAGCCTCATATCTCACCCATAAAATATTTTTCCCATAAATTTCCTGAGTTATGTGAGGCTCCCAAAGGATCTCCAGACCCCTTTGATTACTATGGTGAAAAGGGGTAGGCTGCTTAGACTAGGACCTCCTGTGAATTTTAAAGAACATGTCACAGTAATGAATTTGACCACTTCGGCTGTATTTGCCATGACTAAGCGAATGCTACATTGTACTTTCGGCTTTCTGTCTTTACTAATCAGAGAATAGAATAATTAATACCATTTAACAAATATATATTTAGGACCTACTGTGCACCGTATCTTTTGCTGAACTCTGGAGCTAATAAAATGATCAATAAAAAGGTATTTATTCTTCTAAATTAGTGTCCAGTCTACTACAGACACATATTCATTAAAAATACATGGGAGTAATAGAAGAATATCAGGACATAGTCAGTGTAGTGAGGTCATAATTCTCAATGTTCCAAAATAGAACATAGGCATGAAAGTATATGCTGATTTCAAATTATAGTCTCATATGTAGCTGTGTTTTGAGTATTCTTATGTTTGTGGAGGTGGAAAAGATACATTCTCTTCTGTTACCTTATCCTTCAAGTATTTAACCTGGTCCTAGATGAGTTTATGTAAACTATTTGATTCGAAATATGTCTTTCAGGTTGGAATTATACTTATTGATCAGCGAATACCAATGTATGTACTAACACAACTAATAGGTCTTCTGCAGTCCTGGATATTGTGAGAATGAAACGGAGGAAGATAGGAGAGAAGTCTGGAACATACACAACATGATCTGTGCTCAGAGTTTGTAGTCTAATTGGGGCATGTCACAGACATCTGTTGCTTTCTTTCTCAGTACCTATTTCTGCTTTTTCCAGTACCCTGATTTTCCTTTGAAGGATTTATCCTAACCCCATTCTAAGCCTTACGTTCTAGGAAGATTTGAGAATACCTTTCAATCAGTAGACCCATCTCAGCTCTCAATGATTTAATGATGGACATATGACCTAAGTCAGGCCAAGAGAAAAATAATCCCAGGATTATGTGGATGCTATCAGAAGACGTGCTGCTTTCTCTGGTGAGGAGTATAATATGAAAATTAGAGGGCTAGAGCTGATGCAGCCATGTTGCTACCATGAGGGAAGGCATGATGTTGTTTTAGAGGCCACACTATGAAGCCTAAGACGTAGCTAATTCCATGGAAGGTAGAAAAGGAAATCACAGTGAAATAAGATCATTGATAACATTGCTTGAGGCACTGGATAAAACCTCAAATCAAATCAAAACCAGGTCTGGATTTTAATTTGCCCGAGCCAATGAATTCTTTTAATACAATGGATTTGGATTGGTTCTACTGTTGCCTGCAACATAAAAAGTTTTAACTGATACAAAGAAAAAATATTCAGCGGTATAAATAGTGGGAAAGAGTATAATAGAAAGGTAGACGCAAGCGCAGATTAATTTTAATAGAATGGTGCAAGGAGGTGAATACGATGTAATGGAAACATACTAAAGTAGATTTGCTCTACTGGTTCCTAGAAATATTGGACTGGAACAGACGTGAGGGCAGGGCTAAAGATGTGGACCTGTGGGTAACTATTAGGATGATAGTTCAATTATTTAGAGATGAGCTCATAGAAAATAAGCAGTAATATGTAGTGGATTTAGAGAGCAAAGCCCACTGTTAAGGCAAAACTGGAAGGTGAAAAGATTATGAAGGCAGTAAGAAAGAAGAGAAGGCCAAGTCAGGAATTGCTAAGGTTATAAAAACCAAGGAAGGAGGAACATTTATAATGCCAATGAAAATGAATAGATCTAATGTATTTCTTTAATAATAACAATGTAATAGTATAACAATTAATTTGTAGAATGAAAACTAGAAGTTTTTCTCTACCTTCAAAGACAGCAACTTTTGTGGTTATTAGTCATAAGTACATAGAGGGCAAGGACTGCTGTTCAATGCAGACGAGTCTGTAGCTCTCCTTTCACTGTGCATCATTGACTGCAGATTATGCGAAAGGCTCGGCACCTTTGTAAGAAGCCCCTCTGATGTACTAGAGACTCTGCATATGATGGTCTCTATTGAATAACTCTTATGGTGGCCAATTTTCTACAACATTTGCTTTGATCATAGCAGTATGTTTGTTGGTCTTTTCCTCATTAAATCTTTTTCAGGATCTATCTCCCTTGATTGTCCGGACTTCAGAATATAAAACACACGGTACCCTGAACCACCTAGGGTACTTAATTTCAATGTAGATGGTTTCCACTTAGATATGGATAAGTGTCACAAATAAGAAAGCATTATTTCCTTAATTTCAAAGGATAAATGCATTCAATGTTGCAGTCAACATTTAACAAGTCTTTGCCAACATGTCATAAGTTTAAGGAAGAGTCTCCGCCAGAATACTGCTGAATTTAATACTTCAGAATGACAACAAAGAGCATGCTGTGTTTCTAGCACTGTTGTAAAGGCTTTCTATGAATTCATTTATTTAATTCTCCTACCAATTCTATGTGGTGGTGTTATTATTATCCACATTTTACAAGGGACTGAAGCTCAGATAGGTTAAGAAGTCACACATCTAGTAATATTGTATTTATCCAATGGCTGCCTAAACTAGTTCAAATGCTTTCCTTTCCCTTTTAATATGGGTCTTTGTTAATATTGGCTTTTGAAGGACAATATAACACATGCACATTTTGTGATTTGTATATCTTGTATCCTTATTTTGAGAGTGATCCTATTTGAACTCTTGCTAAAAGAGAGGTACCAGATCCCAAGTGTTGCATCTTCTACCAGGAATATAATGTTAATTCCCTAAGTACATTTCATTCTCCTTTGGAAAATTAATTTTAACCTGGAAACTTAAAGGAATGCAGATTACATGAGCTTAATTCACTTATAACTTTGATAAAGGTGAGCACTGGGAAAATATTGTTCTTTTTGTTTTATTTTACCTTTCATTTTGACTGTTGTTCCCTCATGTTTGTAAGTAGCAAAAATGTACACTAATGAAAATATGATTCATGTAACTTTTATGGTGACCAGAAATGGTGAAGAATGCCTGGAATCATGTAATGTGAAAGTCATAAATACCCTGCAACTTCTGTGTAATTGCACAATTCCTTTGAATGAAAAGATTTCTAAAACAGAAAAGTCTCTGGCTATGACATGCCTAACAGTATTTAGTCAAACATGTTGACTTACCCTTGCCCATCAAAAAAACTGCTCCTCCAAGTTTAGTTCTAGGTGACTATTCTCAATATCTTTCATAGAAGAAAATAATTCATAAATGCAGGTCAGAAGTTCAGAATGCTGGAGTAGAGTTCTCTGTTACAGATCACTAAGACCGTGAAAAAATGGAACAAAAAAGATTTCCCATTTTACCTTTACAAAAATAACATCTTTTTTCTTTTTTATTACTTCATAAAATCTTCTCTATAAAAATACAAATAATAAATGCTCACGTTGGATTTTCTAATAAAGGATGGAGTTGGTATCTGTCTCCGATTTGTAGACATTTTCTCAAGATGGTGATCCCAAAAGGCACTCACTAAAGCTATGTAGTAATGAGCTGTATTGCAGATGCAGTTTATAAAAAATCTCTAAAATATTTCTTGATACTATAAGAGGTAATGATATCTGCATTTTTCCTAGAAAATTTTCTGAAATTATTTCTTGGAATAGATATAGTTTGTACCCAAGAGTGGATGTTTACACAGATTCTTTTCCCTATATAATGGATGGATTGTTTTACAAAATAAAATGCATTGATAGTTTATTCATGAGTTTCACAATTAGATGTAAAAAAGTGAATTTAAGGCTATGTATAATTAGAAGAAAATTATATGATTTGGTCAGTTTGGTCTAAAAAACTAATACATTTGAAAGAAAATAAGTATTAATCTAATCAATTATTCCTATTGCACAGATCTTTTGAAACCAGGTTAAATGTAACTTGTAAAACATTTATTTTACTTAATCTTGTTGCTGTAAAGTATTTATAATTTTAGGGAATATTTACGAATATTTTCTAGTCTTGTTATCTGAAAATTTGGTGGAAATCTATTCTTAGGGAATGACAGAAGACACCATGCCCTCATTCTTTATTTGAAAGATGGAAGGTTGCCGCAAGTTTCCGCTGACCAAAGAATTTCCCTATTTTGGATTCTTACCAATACGTATCATGATTGTTAGATGGGAGAATATATCATGCTGTAAACAGCTAGGGTGCAAGCTGTAGGAGGGCAGGAATGCTATTTGTTTTGTACTGATATATTCTGCATGCTAAGCATCTTTACTCTGCCTGCCGTAAGCACTGACTAAATAGTTACTGAATGAAGCCGTGGTGGGTCAGAGATGGGATGTAGCAGAGCAGTGTCTGGGTACAGGAAAAGGACTTCTAGAAGACTTAGGCACTGAGAAGAAAAGGCCTGACCTAGCAGCAGTTCTTGTGAAAAAGATGTGATGGTTTTATTTGGCCTCAAGTTTGATATGTGCCTGCTCTGAAATCTGGATACAAAAAAAGGTCAGGGGTAATCATATTCTGTATTATCACATCCAAGTAAGGGATGCTATTTTGTTAGCTTCATGCTCACTTGCCAGCGCTTTCAGTTTCTGCCTTCTGGTTTTAAACATGCTCGAGTCTTTCCAGAGTTAAAACTAAAGACCTTTTTCAGCTTTTACTCACTGCTTTATCTCTTTCCTTACTCTCATGTTCAGATTATTAAGGAGGATAATTGATAGTCGATGTCTTCAGTTTCTCTTTTCTCCTTTCTGCTTAGCCTTTCTGCAGTCTGGCTCCACTCAAAATAGTTCCATTTAAGCCACCAATGCTGATATTATCAGGTTCAAATGCAGAAGGTATTTATAAGAAATCTTTGCTGCATTTGAGACTTCTCACATCCTCCTCTTGAAACTCTATTCTCTTACTCATGGAGACTTCAGTTTCCTTTTTTTCTGACTATCCCAACCTCACTTTATCCCTGCTTTGTACTTTAGCTGTCCCCAAGGTTCTGCCTTCAGTTTTCAGTCCACTGCTTTTCTCATGCACACATGCTTCACAGATAATCCTTTCCACAGTTAGTATTTTTAACACAACCTCTATGATGATGTCTGTCTTTTTCTTTCTTTCCTACGTCCTACTCTTCCTTTTATCCTTGCTTCCATTACTCTTTGTTTTGTTCCTTCCAAACATCCATCCATAAAAGTCTTGATGGATATGCAACAAAACAGTGGCTCTCTCCTGGTGGGAACCAAGACGTAGTTTCTTGTTTGTTTTTTTTTTCATAGTTTTATTTATTTTCTGATTTTTTTAATAATGAATATGGATTAGCTTTAAAGTCAGAAATAAAAAATGAAATTATTTCCAATTAGAAACAAGTAAAAAAAATGATTCTCAAGAATAAATGCTTTCTTTGACACTGCCACAATCATCTCACACACATAAGCTTACCCTCTGTGTTAAGCAAAGTGAAGGGTAGTGACCATGTCTTTAATCGTCTTTGTAGGTTGTTTAGTACAGTGCTTAGAATTTCATAAATATTCAGTATAAACATGTTCATACTGTAATAGGCTCACTGCAGTCTGCATAATTAAAATCACCTACTAAGAACTCTTGGGAGATGCAGGTGAAAACTTAAAGCAGACAGGACTTGGGCCAACATACTCAAGAGAAGAGACTGCAGTGGTGATCCTGACATGGTTCTACTTTTTCCTTACAAAATCTGCCCGTTTTCAGCGGAAGGAAGAGACAGTGAGAAGGAAGTATAAGTCGGAGGCTTACAAGAGACTTGCTGGGTTGAGGAGAAAGACTTTAGGATTCAGGGCTGACAATTAGATTTGAATGTGAGGAAGAAATCTCAGAGAACTGAACCAGAAATGATGTACAGTATATAACTTCCTCTGTAGGCATTCGCCAGTTCTTAAGCTACAGATGTGCAGGACGAGACTCCAAGAAATCACGTTTCCCAGGAGACCAAAGAGCTGAGCAAAGATTATCGGCACTATCTGGTGGACGTAGGGGAGAGAGATGTTAGAGTTTAGTGCCCATAAAAGTGGAGTGGCCCTTGTAAATTCCACAGGTTTGCAGTTTTGATACCAGAAGTACTATGAAGTCGTAGTAAGGGCCAACTGGAAAAAACACCAGCCCTAAAAAAGCTAAAAATCCACAGTTAATGTACCCTACCTGCCCTCTAGAATAAAACAAAATTCTGTTTGTAGAAAAATAAGACCAACCAGAGCCTTAATATCTTATATACCACATCTAATATTCATAAAATTTCCTGACATACTAATAAACAGGTTTAGATGACCAAAAATTAAAAAAATAGAAAGAGACCCAAGAGATGATTTAGATACTGAAGTTATCAGGAACCCTAAATGACTATGATTTACTTTCAAGAAATAAAGGAAAAGATGGAGAATTTTCTCAGAGGACTGAAATCTGAAAACTAAAAATTCAGTGGATGGATTAATGACAGATTGGGCAAGTCAAAAAAGAGGGTTAGTGAACCAGAAGATAGTGACTGGAAATGCATAGACTAAAGCCCAGAAAGAGAAAAGGCTGGGAAATGAAGAAGAATATTTTAAAAACTGTGTTGTGTCTATATACATGTAATTTATAGTTCTAGAAAATGAAGAGCAATAAAATGGGACAAAATCAATAAAAACTTAAAAACTGATGACTAAACTACAGATCTAAAGTCTTCAGACTGGAAGGAGGTAAGTAATGAAAAACCACATCTAATTACACCATGATAAAACTGTTGCAAACAAAAGAGGAAGAGAAAAAACTTAAAAGCAGCCAGGCTATATTTTAATTTTGTTCATTTTTGAGTTCCACATTTATAAAAGGTGATTGAAAAACTAGACCATATCCAGTGGCGAGTCTCCAGATATCATAAAAGACCAAGAGACTGGGCCTGGAAACCGGAAAATAATAAAAAGGTGAGAGATGTGAGAACGTTAAACCAGGAATGAGTAAGTGAGACAATTATGGCAGTCTTAAAAAATTTCAAGTGTTGTCAGGATGAAAAGGCAATTTTCTTGTTCTGTGTTATCCAGAGGACAGAGCTCTGTATGCGAGTTGCAAGGAAGCAGTTTGTGAAAGTTTAACAAATGGAGCCGAATGAAAATGGAACAGTGAACTCTCTTGGTCATTGAGATTTTTAAACCCGGATTTAGATGACCAAGCTTTACAGATATAGAAGGTATTCTTCAATTGAATATGAGTTTAATGAGCTCTCCTGTAAGACTCCTTGTAACTCCAAGGTTAAATAATACTATAATGTGCATTCTAGTGACTGCTGGATTTTCCTGAACACAACTGAGGTAGGAAACCATTCATTTAATCATTAACTCAGCAAGTGTTATTGAGGACCTGCCTCATGGAAGGTCCCATTAGAGGTAGTGGAGCTCTACCAAGAGGCATAAGATACAGTCCCTGATATTATCTTGATTGTGCACATGAGAAAGCCTATTCTGGAGAGTTTATAACTTATTCAGGTCACTATAATGTAACTTAGTACAAGGGAAGACAGGACATATATTATTAAAATGGAACTGAATAGTGTAAAAGAATAATTCATCTCTACTAAATGGGTATTTTATTCCTTTTTACAGAGAAGATTACGTGCTGTTTGTCATATATTGAACAAAACTGTCATAAATACAACCCTTTTCAGGATACTCAGAAGATATCAGCATACCGGAGCTTAATGCTTTAGATGCCATATTGGAGCCTCAAAATTCTTAGCTCAAATGATCTTGCATTTCTCCAGTGATCCCTACTTTCTGTATTAGTAGTCAATGTAACGACTCCAATTTTCTGGCATAAAATGATCAAATGAATCTTTACGTAATGGCAGAAGAAAGGTGTTATTAATAGTAATTTTTAAATGCATTTTCTATGCCATTAAAGTAAAATCCTCTGCACTTACTTCCTGCCCTAAACATTTTCTCCTAGTCAGTCTAATGGGTTTGAAAATCTTTGATCCCATCATTTTAATAACCCCAAGTTGAGGGGTTGGCTTACACTGTAGTCTACAATGATAAGGACACATATCTTAAAAAATATACTTTCGTACCAAAGTCTATTGTAAAAAAAAATCATCTAGTAGAAAAGATACCTTACATGTAAAAGTACCTTTAAACTGGAGGGGGGGGGGGAAGAAAAGGAATACCACATGCCTCAGTTCTTTTTAACTGTCCTTGATTTGCCCTCAAGCATTGCTGAAAAGTATTGTCAGCGCCACTGCCGGCAGATTGTTTTTGGAGGAAAATAAATGTTTCAGCTGTGAGGTTGTGTTCCCCTTCCCATTTGATACACCTTTCAACTTGTAAACTGCTGAAGGAAGAGATAGGGACATTTCGTTTCAGTGCTGACAAACTAAGGCAAAAGCGGCTTCTAATGTGATGGATAGCAAAATAAAAACAGAGATGTGTCTGTCGTGATCGTGTGCTGAAGGCTTAATGAACCTAATGCATAGTCTAGCTATAAGCCCGCACATAGGCAGGCACATGGGCCTGGAATCACCCAGAAACTGAGCCCCGCCGGGGATTAGATCAGAGTGCAGGGGCCTTTGCCTCTCCAGTCTCCCTGAGTGGCCCTTCCCTGTTGTTGTCCTTCAGAGTTTTCTGTGAATTTATATCCGGAGAACCTGAAGAGTCTATGGACTGATTATAGGTGTAACCTCCATGTATTCCAAATTTCGGTCTGTGTCATCGCTTTTTTTTTCCACTTCAAATATATTGTGCTAAAAGTATATCCAAGGGCATTCTCCAAATTGTCTTAACGTTAAAAAAAATAATTTTAACAGTTAACAATGTGGCATCTATATCAATTAAATTATATTTGACCTCTACTTTTTGTGTTAAACCTTTGCTGTATACCCAAAACTATTAATATCATGGTGGTTCTGATTAATGTAGGTTTTACCTTAAGAACTTTGTGTACTTACGGAATGCTTTGTCATTGGAAGACAGAATGAGCAAGATGAATGGATTCGTTGATTGTATTTTCATTAATTTTTTGTCCTCCTTGGCCTTTGCATAATTGGCATGCCCAGATAGGGAGGACAGGCTGTTTCCTATTTCGGGGACATGTTGTTAGTGTTTGATAACTATATAAATGTACACAACAATACTGATGAGCCAAAGAAATTAAGCTTTGCAAAGGGCAGCTTTAATTTGTTGATTTGGAGCTTGGAAATGTGGGTTATTTTGTGATTGAATAACATTTTTGAATGTTTAATGCATGGCTCCATTTACCTTGATTAGCTCAGCAATTCGCTACACATTATTTCCAAAGATGCTAATCAATTTTAAATCAAAATAGATTGAATTGCCTCTAAAATTGTGGAGATTACCTGAAAGTGTCAATCTCTTTGGGAAATTGAAATTCTGGCATCTTAATGAATACAACCTAGTTATGAAAGTGTTTTATAAGAATAATGGGTTTTGGAAATACTGTAAGATAGGGTAAATTTCAGAATGTAATAGTTACTTTTAAATTAATTTAGCAGTAGAATTATTGTATCAATTTCATTCCATTTGGAGGAAATACCTGTGCTATTATTGCAGATCCTGTTCCTTCTAATTGATAAAATTTGAGATTTAGAAATACCATCTCACTAGTTATTAGCTACTCCTTTCACTTCTGTATTATTCAGACTTTACAGTTTTAAACATTCTCCCTGGTCAGACAGCAATAAAACTACTCAAAACTGCAAGTATAAAATTATTTAGAACATGGGAAAATACAATTTCTTTAGTGAACATATGCAATGGAATATAGACACTTCTACTTACATTTAGTTATATATATATATATTTATATATAGTAAATGGTCTTGTGAAAACTGCTCATAATGCATGAACTTTGAGGTACACTGAGGAAGGCTGAAAGAAGAACATGTGAGAGCATTTAAAAAATAATCCTCCAAAGCCGGTTTCTGTTTCCTTATTCAATGATTGAATATTAAGAATGACAATCATTGAACCAATGAGTAAGGTGCCCTGGAAGGAGGAAGCAAGTCATTTCATGAAAAGATTTGATTAGGAGGACGTGGAAAATTAATTTTGTTCTGTATATGCATGTGCCTGCAGAGTGGAAGTTATTTTTGGTAATTATTATCATCCAATAACAGGTTTTGCTATCCTTAAGTTTAATCAATGACAAAATATCAATGCTCTTCAATAAGCATTAGAAAAGAAATAAAATTCTCATGTAATTTGAAATTCATTTTATATTAATGTTGTTTTGCAAATTATTTTTCCTACTCTGGATAACACCATTCTTATACTTTAGAGAGGGTCAATGTTGGTTTTAATTTGAATTTATCTTTAAATTGAGGGAAATTTATTTGAGTTTTTCATGTAGTGAATGTAATAGTTTGGAATCATATTTTAAGGAATGATCACTGGTTTCTTCAGTGTTCTGAAGTGTACATTCATTTCCAACATGTCAAGAACTTAATTTAAAACACTTATTGATTCTTGATTTTTGCTTGGCTGTGAACTCCTTTATTTTAATGGAATTGTTAATAAAATGTCAACTTTCTCCTGTTCTGTGTTCTGTATCTATTTTCTGACTACACCTACTTGTGATCTGTCAGAGAAAAAAAAAAATGACTAACACAATTTCTCAGGCCTGGCAAACTACTTACACTTTAATGTCCGTATTATAGATTTTTACGTTAAAAAGTTCACTTGGGTTCATAACATGTAGCTTTACTTATCATTGGCATTAGCCCCTTCTGGGAAATTAATCCCATGAGTTGCTTGGAGTGGGATAATAGCAACAGCTATGCGTTTGGACCATCATTTTCAGTGTTTTGTGATTTTAGGCAATAATTTTTTTTTTTTTTTTTGCAGATATCTTGAGTGTATTGTGTTTAGCTTGATTTCTGAAAGGGTACATTCATTGAAGCAGAAACAGAGTGACTTAAAAAAAAAAAGGAAAACATCGTTTAAGAGAGAACAGTCTACAGTGAATGCAAATCCTTAGGAAGCTCATAGTTGCTACTGAAAATAAGTAAAGTAGGGTGATTTTAATGATGTGGTGCCTCGCAGGGAATATGTCTTAGATGTCTACACTTTGTAATATCTGAGATCTGGAGTAGACTGTCTACAAAGCCAAGTGCATAGACATGGCTTTTGCCAAATAAGAAATGAATTTAAAGAGAGAGAGAGAGAGAGGGAGAGAAAGAGATAGTTCTAATATAGTTCTCCTTGTTCTCAAGCAGTGGGCTGGACTGATTTAGTATCTGGCTTCATGAATAGGGGAGGGTTTATTATCAAGAAGTGTAATGGCCTTCCAGTTCAGTGCAATGATTTACCTGAAATATTACAAAGATAAGGGGAAAAAGTCTTTTCACGCTTGTTTCTCTCTTAATTCCGGAAAGGCAGAAAAATAGTGCTTATCCGGTTGGAAGTCATTATCTCACAAACTATAGCTGACTGCATACCCGAAGGTAAGAATGCCTGCATATGGTATAAACACATGGTTTGTTTCCAACTGCCAGGATGATTCAAAAAGAATGTGACCTGGAAAGTAATGGGGAAGAGTAATGAGGGATAGAATCCTTCCACTTCTCTTCTGACAAAAGAATCAAATGAAACTTAGGAGGACCTTTGCCATTTCTGTACTTGATTTTGCCCCTCACTTTTCAAAGATAACGAGAGGTACAGATAGCTTATGCCTGTTAAGTGGCTTTATTGTCAAAGAAAACCATCAATTATTTCCATAGGCAATATATGCAAATTCATCTGTTTTTCCCTAAGATAGAGTTGCAATGTAATTACCCAAATGAGATGTATTTTTAAGTCATATGCTATATATGAAGTTGCAATTTAAAAGAATTTCATGGAGGGGTGGGAACAAAACAGGTGGCCTAAGGCATATGGACCTTCCATCCTATCAAAAACACTGTGGAAAAGCAAAAAATGAAGTCAGTCCTTAAATTAGAACATAGGAATGCAGGAAATACAAAATAGGTTAGGAACTAAAAATAAAATATGTTTTAATTGATAGGGATCTTTAACTACTATATTAATCCTTATTTATCCTTCTGTGTTTTTGAACATTCTACATAAAAGCAAAATGAATATTCCATAAAGATACTTACCAGTACTTGCTGAAATATGAAACAAAATATCACTGCTAAAACATGTGGGTTTAATAGCTTGTTTTTCAATAACAAAGGACATGTGGCCACCAAAAGAGGCAAAAGTTAAAAGGTGAAAACAGTAAAAAAGATAATGACCTAGCACTTAGCAGATTCTGTGTCTCCCGAATGCATGTTCGACAGCTTTCAGTGTCACCAGACCTTATATAAAGCAGACTGGTGCTATAGATAGCTATGGCTGTTAAGGAGCTTTATTGTCAAATTCCTTTAAATGGTTCAAACATGTTAGTCCTCCAACTTTCTTTTAAAAAGGTTTCACTATAGAGATATCTAATGTTACAGAATATTAGATAGGAAAAAAGCATAAAGGCAGGTGTAAAATAACCAAAATGTATCTTGGCAAGAATACTGTTGCAAATTATGTTCAAATTCCTGTCTGATTTAGTGTGTGATGTGTAGATCATTAATAGAAAGCTCAGTGTTTTGTTTTGTTCTAAACAATTAATTAGTGTCTTACAACAGTTTGTACCATCTTATACAGTTTGTACCAAGTCTTATACATAAACACAGACATATGCATATATATAATTTTAGCATATATTCCCTCCAGAAATATTATATGTAAAGCTATGTTAGAAATTGTATTATTGATTTTTTTTTCTTATCCAAAGGAAATTTAGCAAATCTCTTCTCCCTCAATATCTATGAAGACTTTTGAACTCACCACCACCTGCCCATCCTTCACTCCCTCAAATTTAGTAGGTGTTTGCAGGTAGAATATTCTGCTTTTAGAATTCTAAAGTACCATTCATTAGTTGCTAGGGAAGAATGGTTTCTTTGCCCGTCTTGGTAATATACATATGCATGCCCACTTCCATACCAGTAACTCCTCACTTTTTACTACTCCAGCCACCTGCAAATTACCTCCTTATTTCTACTACATACCCCCCACCACACATGGTAAACATACTCATGTTCATTTTCCTCTCCTCGTGTGAGCACTCATCACTTTAGTTTTCTACACTACACTATTGAGATTTTTTAAAAAACCATTAAGAAAAATATTTAAAAGTGAGGAAACATAATATGCACAATAAGTGGAGGGCATATTTTCTTTATACTAAAATTTTCCAGTTTTCTAGTTGAAAAATAATAGTTTAGTAAGTAGGGGGTGATGAGCTTATATAATTAGGTTATTCAGCGTTTTTGTAACTTTCATGTATTGAAGTTTAAGTTATTCTTCATGATGTCATATCACTCAATAGCCCTATGTACAAACGTGGGGTAACTGAAAGACAGAAGGTGTCTCTGTAGTGCCCAACTTCCCTGAGCTCATTGTATGGCAGACACTAAGGTAGAGTTCATTGCCTCTATCTTTCTGGAACAAGCTAATTTTATACTGACTCATCTAACATGTTTTACATTTAGTATAAATTTATACATGTATAATTATTTTGATTCCCTCTGTGATTTATGTATTACTTTTTTAAAATGAAGAGTTTAAAAAGTTAATATTTTTGAAAGTTACAGCCTATTTTCTAACTATTTTGCTGTAAATATCCTCTGTTTTCTTCTCCCATTTTGCACTCCTGGGATGTGTGTACACATGGTGGCACACTAATCTCTCTGCATTAACTTTTGCTGAGGGATATATTTTGACATCACAATTTCCCTTCAGAGCTCTAGGGTGTTTTAAGCTTGACTTCTCTTGGTTTTAGTCATTGACAGACTCCCACATTGCAGTCAGAGTTAAACTGCAAAAGTCAGCTGCAAGCATTTTTTGTAGGCATGATTTTTTTTCCTTGTACTTGTGAAAAAAAATTCAATCTAAGGTAGCTTTTACCTGATATTTTCAGTCTAAAAGGAGTATAGTCATATCTAAAAGCATTTATTGATATTTGCAAACTATTTGTTAATATCATAACTATCCTGAGTCCAAATCTGCGATTCCTTGCAATTGTTTCTAATGACTTTTTCTCTGATGAATATATATACAGTGCATGGGGCAATTTTTTTCATAAAAAAATTATCTACTATTTTTGTTCTTATGGCTAAGAATATATTTACTAATCCTTTCTAGTTTGCTCTTGAATTAGGAATCTTTCAGTCCCATGTTGTAGAAAACCTAACCTAAATTGGTTTAGAAAGTAAAAAGAAAATAATTTGGCATATGTATATGCAAAATAAGAGTATTTGCTGACTTGATGTACAGTTCCTGAACTTGATTTAAAAGTTCCCAGTGTCATGTTTTCTTTGGCTTTGCTTCTCTGCAGTGCTTTAGCTGTGCCTGACCCTGTGTCTAGGCACAGTGTCAGGGTCAGCTTTGCACATGGCAGCCACACCATGAGGTTTAGAGGAAGAGAACCATTTCTTCTGATACTTTACCTTAAAAGAAGGAGAAACTGCTCTACTGGAAGCTCCAGCAAATGCCTCCTTATGGCTCATTTGCTTGATCTGGGCTGTATACTCCTTCCTGAATCAAAGTCTGCACTCAAGAGTATACTTAAGAATATTACTCAGGAGTCATTTAGTACCTGATTTAACCATGTACCTTCCTGTACCTAAAGCTCAGAAGGCTGGAAATGAGATAAAAACAATTCACCAGAGGAAAGTCTGGGTGCTGTTGGTGAAAGAACTAGAGATCACATGTGGAGGAAGCAACCAACAAATGTCTGCTACAGGTCTGTGTGTAAAAGACCATTTTACAACACTCTTGGTGAAAAACAACCATTGATTTGTTTTTGATTTCCTGTGAGTTAAGAGTTTTACTTGGTAAAGTCTAATGTAGACTAAGGTTGTGGTTCTACATATGTATGATGAAGGACCGATGGATGCACAAATGGGAATCCAATCCACTGGAGATGTAAACATCACCTGCGAGGCAGATCTCATTTCCAGAAAACTATGAATAAATGGACTCAGTGCATAAGAAAATAGACTGTGTCTTTGAGTTGGGGTTAAGGATTGAACTATGGTTATCTTCCATTGGCTGCAGGAATAAAGAGTTTCATTCTCTATGATTTATGTTCCTGACAATGGAATGCAGGCAGTCTTCAACTTAGGAACTGGTTATGACTCAAAAATTTATTTGGTGGTTCAGAACTTGAAGTGAACATGTAGATAGATATTTACTCAGATGAGAAAACTGAGGTGCAGAAAACTTAGTGATTTTGTCCAGGATCATAAAGCTAGTAAGTGACAGAAATAGTGCTGACACCTGTATAGTCTGTGTTCTTAATCGCTGCATACACTGTCCTTCAAAATTGGGCCACTTTTTTCCTAAAAAAAAAATTGTGATACTTGATGATTTGTATTTGTAGACTTGCCTGTCATGGCTTATTTATCTTTTTATACTGCTTAGCATTATATTCTGAGACTTGAGTTTAATCCCAAGAATAGATTCCCCTCCCGTCCTTTGTTTTAAGTACTTGTTGGTGTTTGGCAACCAGCCACTGAATATTCATTCTATTTTCTGTGTTGCCCCACTGACCTCTATGCAAACAAATACAGCAGACATTGTGCTCTCTGACTGCAGAGGTGTCAATGTGCGATGCATGCTTGGCTCATCAGATGTGAACTTTACATCTTGATGTGTGCAGAGTATTCACAGGTTATCCACAGTAGTGGTCACTAAATGGAGAATCCATCAGCACTGCTGAAAATTACTTTGATGATGCCTGGGGCACCCCTAGGCCCTCACTTTTGTGTATAATCAACAGCTAGCCCCTCATCTGGACCTAATTCTCTATTCTTCTGTGCAAGCGTAGGAGCCATTCTAAATCCTGAAATAAATTCCTTTTCTGCAAAAGCTATTAATATTTACTGTTACTTTCTAACTCTAACTGACAGAGCCACTTCTGCTACTCCCTGTTCTTCAACTAATCTTCTGTTTATTGAGTAAGCTTTGTAAGAAAATACAAAGCGAGCATAGATACAAAGGTAGAACTTTGATATATGAAGAGATAAAATATAGTTAGTGTGTATTTCGGAGATAGACATTCTTAGATTATCACAGGAGATGAGAAAGGGCCACTGGTCTCCTGCTGGCATAAGAATAACTGGAGAAATTAAAAAGAAGAAAGAACTTAACATTGTTGGTGTCTGACCCTGTTGTAATCAACAGTTCTGTTTGATAAGGGGTATCTGAGAGTATCAAAGAAATAAATGTGTGGGCTTTTGCTAATCAATGGAGAGGAGATATGAAATAAGGGGAGGGAGAGAAAGATCTCTTAGTTGGGACCATTATTCTTATGTGGTCTTTAAATTTTAGGGGGGTATTTACTTTATGCATGTATAAATTAATATTTTTCTGTATAAAATGTACTGCGAGGAATAGGGTGTAATGAAAGTATATTGATGATAGAATCACAGGATATTTGTTCTAGACAAATATCCTGTGATTCTTATGGGAAACATCTCAAGAGTTTCCAGTGTTCTTGTTTGTAAAACAAGGATTGGGGTACCCAAAGATTCCTCTTTCTCTAATCATCCTGGAAAACTCAGAAGGAGGACAGAAATTTAGAAGTTAATTTTAGTCTGGAGTGGCCTTCTGAGCTAATTTTACTTGCTTCCTCAGGCCACCTAGAAGCTCACATATGAAAAATAGCTTGTAAATATCACATTTCTCAGGAATTTGGGGCATTATTTATCTCTCTTTTGACTTTGAAAAATGAGGCATGTTGTTTAAAGGAGGACAGAAATGTGCCAAGTGGCATTTTCTCTTAACCTGCAGCTAATAATTGTAGCAAATATTTCCTCCACTTTTCTCAAAAACACAAAGCAAAACAAACAAAATTAAAACTGAGTAAAAGGTTGTTAAGGTGGTCACCTTGTTAAAATCAGATCACCTTGTTAGGTCTGCTGTTGCTTGCTTTGTTGTCAACTTCTGAGTTTCAGCTCCTCACTCCCGTGTTACTGCATTCTAGACAGTGTTTCAGCATTCTAGACTATTCCTATAAATCAAGAGCATTTACTTTATTTCAGATATTACACCTTCCCAATAGCATCTGAGTGCCTATAAAAAAGCGGAAAGGTACATAATAAATGCTTGTTGAATTGGTATATATGTGAGTTACTGACTGAATTTGGAGAAACCAATCTCGAGTTTCAAACATTCTGTAGCTGTCATTTATATATGGTTCTTAACTTAGTCTTAGATGCAATATGTATCAGAATTTACATGCCAGGAAATGTTTACATTGTGATTGATTCTGCTCTTTGTTACTGGTGAAATGCTTATTTACCCATTCATTCATTCATTCATTTTTTGAGGCCTCCTAAATTATCAGTCTGTTTCTCTATGTGGGAAATATAAAGTCACTAAAAATACTAAGTGGGAAAGGGTTAAATGAGCCAACATTTTTCAAATCAGGAGCTCTAGCACAAAATAATCATCCTGTGTATATATTACAGTGATTGTTTTAGAATACTTCCTTCATTGTAAGCTCCATCAGCACATAAACTATTACGGTTTTACTCACTTCAGTATCAAACTATACAAAGTCTTCAATAAATATTTGAAGAATTTGAGTGCATACTTCTATATAATTGGTTAAATTTTCTGTTTTCAATTAGCTGATGCTTTTTCTCATCATGAGCTTTACTTTGGACATCACGACCTGGAAATATATTTCTGTAAAAGTCATCCAATGTTTTAAATTTGTTTGAAAGAAATGCATATACCATAAATATGGAATGACCATATATAATAGGAAAAGAGCACAGTTTTTACCAAAATGTACATGAGATAAATTACCTGGTAATTAATTTGGGAAATTTACAATGTTGTTAAAATTTTTCTTGAATGCTGTTTAGTCAAATTTTTATGGCATTGTGTAGAAACATAGCAGAGTTTCAGAGTTCAGTTCTGAATTGTGGTCGAGATTTAGAAAGGAACATATGTTAAGTATTATAACATGGACCCTATTTTCTTCCTATTCTTTCATTCAACTAAAAGATGGCTGACATCCACACAGTGAGAGAAAACCATGGATTTTGAGTGGCTCTATAGGGAATCTGCCTTGTAAGAGACCGACATCAATAATTTCAACATTATGCTGTCTTCTCTTAAGAAAATCATTGAACTGTGGATTTAAATTAGCATTTCACAGTTGAAATACTGTTAAGTATGGACCTTGGCATGGACTACGATGGATTTATGATGTCTACAGAACAAGGCATCTCTTAGTAAGTCATTCAAATCTTTGGCACTTGAAAGGTTGATACCATTTCAGTAAGTAAAATGGAGAATTTGATTTATGATTTTATAGTCTGCTAATTTTGGGGTCTCTTTGAATCTTTATGAGTGATTTTGAACTATAGTGGAATTGAGGTCATATTAAATGTTTATATCCAGTGAATTACTATATATATAAAAAATTCTTTTGTGACTTTTCTAATGCAGAAAAATCATAAGAAAAATCTACAATGGATAGTTTCAAGGTCACCTTGTTTTTTTGTGTCACACATTTAATTTTGATTTATTATCGAAGGTTGAATCAGATATAAACAGAAAACATTTTACACTTTAATATTTTTACATGTCCAAGTATGTCACTTGAACTTACAAAGAAAATAAAATATTAGGTGAATTGATGTGCAAGGTGTTCACTGGGCAGTTTTCAGTAACTCTCATGATGTCTCATGACACAGTAGCATATACTAGCTCTGTGACTCTTGACAAAGACTTATCCTTGCTAACCCAAATCTTTGTTATTTGGCGGTTTTTGCATTTATGTGTTCAAGATGGCTAGAACAATTTGGGGTATGTTGGCCTGCAAGTGGTCATCATAAAATTAAAAAAAAAATAAAAGAAACTTCTTTTAGAATTAGACCTTTGCGTATCAATAACTTGTTCACCTGAAGACTTTGTCATAATTTGTTTTTCACTATCCTCTTGCCCCTCCTGCAACCTCAATACAGTGAAGATAGACTTACTAGCTGAACTGGCTGCTTCATCAATTACATTGATATTTCTAGCTTAAAAATGTGTTAGTTTGGGTGTCTGTGGTCTGTGTTCATTTCCTACCTTTTCTTTCTTTTCTTCCATGTGTGCAATACACAACACTTTTAAATAATAAGTTTATAGAAACAATTTTTATATTCAGGAAAATATGTCATGTTTAGATCCATTAGAATTGGAACTATCAAAAAATGAGTAGAAACAAACAAAACAACCTCTTAAATATTAACTGTTTCCATATAAAATTTTTTAAAATCTTTAATTATTTAATAGATGCTTTCTGCATTATAAATGATTATATTTTTTCTATAAACATATTTGATGCTGGCTTTATGGTATAGTCTTTCAAAACTCAATTTCCTTTTCAGTAATAATGAAGTTTCCTTAAGACTAACGTATAAGTTGTCTTCATTCATTCGTTTTATTCACTTTACTGATATTTGTTTATTGAGGGCCTTTTTCCTGCTAGTCACTATTCCAGGATGTGAAGGTGCACCAATGAATGAAATACAGTCCTTGCCTTGCTGGTAGACATGACATAAACCCATAGAAATAAGAAAACTGTAGATAATGCTACCTGCCATATAAAAGTTAAGACTAGGCAATGGGATAAAGAGTAACAACCTATTGGGAGAAGGCTGCTTTAACTAACATAGTGAGTTCTGTGCCAAGAAAATAACATTTGAGCTGAGGTCTAAACTGTGGGAACAAAGCAGTCACATTCCAGGCTGAGTAAATGACAAGTGCAAAGTCCCTCAGGCCCTAATACGTAGGAGCAGGACGGAAAGAAGGCACATTTGATGGAAGGTAAAATGTGATGAGATCAGAGAGGCAGGAGCCAGCTCCTATAAAGACTTATCAGCAACCACAAGGAGTTTAGATTTTATCTTAATCCTAACGGGAAATCACTGGAAGGCTTCCCATTTATCCTGATATCACCTAGGTAATATCGGTCTTTCATTCCAGGAAGAAAAAAGGGAGGAGGAATAACTAAAGGGAGCAACACAACTATTCGAGGCTATGCTGATTATCTCAAATTTTAAAAAAACGCATTGAGTTAAGCAAGAAAAATAAAATTGTAGAGAACTCTTAAGCTAGTATTAAAAGGGCTAACATCCAAAATAAGTGAGGTTTGTAAAATTGCTACCAAAAAGGCTTTTTGTAGTCTTATTTAGAGCAAGTTAAACAAGGAGAACTCTATCTTTTCTTTATTTCTACTGTGTATTTCTGTCTTAGTTCAAGCTGCTATAACGAAGTTCCATAGACTGGGTGGCTTATAACAACAGAAATTTATTTCTCACAGTTCCAGAGACTGGAAATTTGAGATCATGGTTCCTGATGAGGACCCTCTTCTAGTTTGCAGACTGCTGTCTTCTTGCTTTGTCCTCACATGGTGGAAGAGGTGAGGGAGCTGTCTGGGGCCTGTTTTATAGGGTGCTAATCCCATTGATGAGGACTGTGCCTGCATGGCCTGAACACCTCCCAAAGGCCCCACCTCCTACTACCATCACAACTGAGAGTTAGGGATTCAACATATGAATTTTGGTGAGACACAAGTATTCAAACAATTGCATTCCACTCCTGGTCCCCTGAAATTGGTCTTTTTCATACTTTAACTACATCTCAAAAGCCCTGAATGTCTTAACTTCTTCCATCATCAACTCTAAAGTCTAAAATCCAAAGTATCATCTAAATATCACTTAATCAGATATGGGTGAGACTCAAGGTAAGATTCATCCTGAGGCAAATTGCTGTCTAGCAATGAATCTGGGAAACCAAACATGTTATGTGCTTCCGAAATACAGGCATAAGGGGACAGGCACACTTTCTCTGCAAAAGGGAGAAACATGAAAGAGAGCATAGTGGACCCTAACTCCAAACTACAAGACAAACTCCATGGTATTTTAAGGTTCAGGAATAATCCTCTTTGGCTCAATTCTCTGCCTTCCAGGCCCACTGGGGTGAGACTGTTACCCACACAGCTTGACAAGAAAGCCCCTCAGTGGGTCTCTGCCTGCATCCCACAGCTGTCAGGGGCGGAGATCCCACACCTGTAGCTGTGCCAGGCGGCCATGTCCTTTGAAAGCTAGTTGGAGGCAGCCATGCCCTCAAGGATCTGCTGGGCACAGTCCTTGGTGCAGTCTCCCAGATTTCATTGCCAATACTCTGGAAATATAAGGGCTTCCTGAACTGTGCTTTCACTTCAATTTCCTTAAATGATCTGAATCACTTTCTTAGATCACCACTATGCTTATAATTTCCAAACTGATCTCTTTTACTCATTCTCCTTAGTTCCAGAATAAATATTCTAAGAGTTTTACTGGATATATCTGTACCCAACCACACCCCATGCCAGCAAAGTTTCTTCTAGTATTCTATCTTTTCAGTATTATAGTCTACCCAATTATTCAATGTAGAATAAATTCTCTCATCTAGACATTTCTATTTTTTCTTCTTGTACAAATGGCAGCTACTTTCTCATTTTCTCTTTTGTGTGTATGTGTGTGTGTGTGCATATGTGCATGGATGTTGCCCTCAATAATGCAATTTTCTTCATAGAAATCTATCTAATGACTGGACATCAGATCTTATTAATGAAAGTACATCACCCCAGAGGAAAGTCTCTAGTGATATTCCACTGAGTTCAGTTTTAAATCTTGTCCTTTTGAAAATTCTTGTTCATTATTTTGAAAGGGAGAATGACAGCATAATGATAAAATCCACAAATAAAGAAAACAGTGATCAATAATCTGGGTATAGGATTGGGATGCACTAATTTTCTCAATAGGTTGGATTAATAGAATGAATCAGTCAAGATGAAATTGAATAAGAATTAATATGAAATCATTTTCTTAGACACAATTTTTACTGCATACATACAAACTAACAATGACTTTTTTCAAAACCTGATAATTTTAAATAACTAATTTCTCATGCTGTTGTTATTTGTATTAATAGTTACACAAGAAGGACTAGTAGTAAGTTTTAAGGTTAGCTACATACCAAACTGGTTTAGTGTAATGATCTGGTCATAATAGATAATATAATAGTTGCTGACTATTCTGCACTGGTCAAACTCTCTTTAATTTTATAATCCATTCTAGACATCTGCAGAATATGAGCATACAGAAATGTGCTCCATAATGAATGACCAGTACAACGAAAATAGTGCGAACAACCGTATAAGAGATGGTTTAAGGAATTGGAAATGTTTAGTCTGGAAAGAAGATTTATAGGAGACATAACTCTCTTCAAATATTTGAATTGTAGCCATGTTGAAAAGGAATCATCCTTATAGTGGAAGTCTTCCATAGAGAATTGAAATGATTGCACTGCTATATCAGGGAGACCTCCTAACAAATAGAGCCATTCACAAATAGAAGTCTCTTTCAGGTATGTCGGAGGTATCTAATGATGCTCAGATTGAGGCAAGACTTATCAAGAAAGGTGTAGAGAGATTCACATATGAGGATGAGTTGGACTACAATAGACTTGGAATCACTGTTTCAATCACTGCTTCGGTTCTTGGATTCTGTGTTGCAGTAGAGTATAGAGCAACCCAGGCAATCCACTGAGAGATCTGAAGCCAAAATTTAATTTTCTTCAGTTATTGACACAATCTCAGCAGGAACAAAATTTTTATATGAATTATTTAGGCAGTTCTGACAGTGAAGATAAGACCCATGGCAGTATTATCTGGGAAGAATCCTTTAGGTATAAAGAAGAATACTAAAGGAATAATGCATTACTTACATCACCAGGGAAAAGTTGACATCACTATTCAAAACCTTTCTTTTTTCAGCATCTGATAATCCGTAGCTAACATGTTATAGCTACTTGAAAGAAACTAAAAGTGAGAGGTTTATCTGCTCTTTTTTTTTATTTAGCATCAACCATGGATATGTGAAATCCTGTCCTGTCCCCTTTTCAGATCTGGTCTGTTTCGTACACTCTTTACAATTGGTATGACACTGAGCTTATTTTCCCAACTTATTTTTATGCAAAGGACTTTCTAAACTGAAGTTTCAACTTAGGGAAATCCAAACTCCATTTCCCCAGACATTTCATATTCAAAAGCTGCTTCTCTCATAGAGCATATGCTGATCATTTTAGGCAATAAAGCTCTACTGAACACCCATAATTCTTTGTCTATGCTCTTTCATCACTAGTACCCTCTGCATTTTAGTACTTATTTATGTGCATACCTTCTCTCTCCTACAAGGTAGGTTTTTGTTCACCAAGAACAAGCACTTTGCCCTATTCGTAATTTTCTCCCACATCATTGAGAAGAGTGTCCTTTGTGCATCATTTCTGCTTAGTATTCATTCAATGAATGCATGAGTAAAGTGATTATTATTTTCCTAAAGTTGGGTTCAACAGAGTGGAAAATCAGTAAGCAAGATATGTAATAGATATCTGCAGAATACATGATGGCCTTGTCACAGATTAGGAATTATTCCATAGATAAGTTAATATTACTCTGTATATTTTATATTAATGTCGGAGGAGACTGCAGTTTAGTTGAAATTTGGGACTTAATTGAAAATAAGGGAAGAATTAGGATGCACTTGGCAATTAACCATGTCAAAAATTCCTACTGCTCTTTTTCTTTTACTAGAGTGGATTATAGCAACTTTGATTAGTCACACATTAATGAATTTCTTCATTTCACTAATATTTATTGAGTGCTTAGTTATGCAACAGGCATTCTTTTAAAATGTTTTTATTTATGTATTCATTGACACATTGTAATTGTACATATTTATGGGGTACAATTTGATGTTTCAGTACATATCTATGTTATATAATGATCCAATCGTGGTAGCTACCTCTTGCACTTATCATTTCTTTGCGGCGAGAACATTCAAAGCCTCTCTTCTAGCTATTTTGTAATACACAGTATTTTACTATTAACCATAGTCATCCTACCATGCAGTAGAACATCAGAATTGATTCCTCCTATTTAATTTTAACTTTGTATCTGTTAACAACCTCCACCAATACTCCCTTCCTCTTCCCCTACCAAGTCTCTGGTAATCACTGTTCTGTTCTCTGATTCTATGATAGTCACGTTTTTTTAGATTCCATATATGAATGAGATCATGCTATATACCTTTCTTTTTTTGTCTGGCTTATTTCACTTAGCATGATGTCCTATAGGTTCATTAGTATACTGAAAATGACAGGATTTAATTCTTTTTTTATGGCTGAATAGTATTCTGTTATGTATACATACCATATTTTCTTTATCCATTCATCTGTTGGTGAACTCTGAAGTTGATTCCGTATCTTTGCTGTTGTGTATAGGGCTACATTAAACATGGGAGTGCAGATATCACTTCAACATATTGATTTCATTTTCTTTGGATATATAACCAGTAGTGGGATTGTTGGATCATATGTTTCTATTTTTAAATTTTTGAGGAGCCTCCATATTGTTTGCCATAATGTCTGTACTATTTTACAATCCCACCAATAGCAGGTAAGTGTTCCTTTCTCTCCACATCCTTGCCAACATTTTTCTTTTGTCTTTTTGTTAATTACCATTTTAACTGGGTTGAGGTGGTATCTCATTGTAGCTTTGATCTGCATTTCCTTAATAATTTGTGATTTTGAACATTTTTTCATATACTTCTTGGCCATTTGTGTATCTTCTTTTGAGAAATGTCTATTACTGTCTTCATGCAATATGGATTCTTAAGACTACAGATACAGCATGAACAAGACATACATTATCCTTGCACTCTACCGTATAATATTATAACATAATGTAATTTAATATGATGGAGAAGATGAGCATTGGATATACATACATATATATAATAGGGTCTCTCTTTCTCTCTCTCTCTCTCTGTATATATACAATTACCTACCTACTGTTATGAACTGGTGAGCTATAGTAGTTTCCTAGTCCATAGTTCAGTATTCAAAAATAATTTTCACATCCAGGAAACAATTATGGAGCTACCTATTAAAAAGAAAACATTTTCACAATGAAAATGTGACAAAATGAATTACTGAGCAATTAAAACACCAAAGTTTTGAAAGAATTCATTTAGATTTTTTAATTTTGTCTTTGACCTCTCTTACCTTTTAACCCCAGTTATATTAATTTCATTATAGAATAATCATTAAGTATTGTGTCACTCAGCTGTATGAAACAGCATCATAAAGTTGCCATGTATTAGGCTAGGTTAGTAAGAAGGTCTTAGGGTTACACATTATATACATTTCCTTTTGATGCTAGGCTCTATAAAGCTACAGTCCCCAACCCTCTGGCCACAGACGGGTACCTGTTAGGAACAGGTGCTCCTGTTAGGAACCGGGCGCACAGCAAGAGGTGAGCGACAGGCAAGCAAGGGAAACTTGATCTGTATTTACAGCCTGTCCCCTTCGCTCTCATCACCCACTGAGCTCTGCCTCCAAACCCCGCCCCCACCCTCGCACCCCCCCCAACAAGTCCTTGAAAAAATTGCCTTCCATGAAACCTGTCCTTGGTACCAAAAAGGTTGGGAACTGCCGCTATAAAGGATGAGAACCCTTATTTGGAGAGGAAACCTAGAACTAAGTATTCATGAACTGAATACAGTCTAATCACATTTTAAAAGAGAGTCCATGGGTAAGTAGTGAAAAAGAAGAAGGTAAATGGCATCTTGAACATCAGTATCACTCAGCCACATTCCAAATTGTTACTGGCAACCAGGAGGGACAAAATAAAGGGATAAGAAGATATAGATAAGAGATAGTATTGTGAGAGAGTAGTGACTCAATTAATTTTGCTAATCATGTCCCTTATCAGGACTGCTTTTTCTAAGCTGCCTAAATGTGCCCTTTTTCTTTCTTTCTTTGTGATACTTAATATACATTTTGCTCTCTGACCCCTTGGTTTTTCCTAGACCTAATTTTTTACATGAAACCAAGATAGATCTGCTGTGTCGATCAACAATAAATTTTAAAAACAGCTTTATATTTCATATACATATTTTTAAAAGAGTGAAAAAGTCTGCTTTGTCTCACTATAGCCTGTGGTACAATGGACAAATGCCAGATCGCTAAGTGCTAATTTGGAGGATGAATTTGAATCTCAGAAGGTTAAGAGGGGCTTGTGTGTGTATGTGTATGTGTGTTTTATCTTCCCCTGAGGCACCCACGAATATTTGCAATATTATAATATGTATAAAAATGTATCTTTGATACTTAGTATTTTTTTTACTGGATTTATAAAATGTTTCTTTTTCTTTTTCTTTTTTTTTTTTTTTTGAGACAGAGTCTCACTCTGTTGCCAGGGCTAGAGTGCCGTGGCATCAGCCTAGCTCACAGCAACCTCAAACTCCTGGGCTCAAGCAATCCTCCTGCCTCAGCCTCCCAAGTAGCTGGGACTACAGGCATGTGCCACCATACCCAGCTAATTTTTTCTATATATTTTTAGCTGTCCAATTAATTTCTTTCTATTTTTGGTAGAGACGGGATCTCGCTCTTGCTCAGGCTGGTCTCTGACTCCTGAGCTCAAACGATCCACCTGCCTCGGCCTCCCAGAGTGCTAGGATTACAGGCATCAGCCATCACGCCCGGCCTATTTATAAAATATTTCTATTCTTTGTAAAGTATTTATAAAAAGCTTTCTCAGAAAGTTATTAGAGTTAGCTTATCAACATTATAAAAGGCATGGATTGAGATATAAATCATCATGATAAAACCAATGAGTGGCATTTCTTTGGCTAAGTTCTTTGGTTTGTACTTTGGTTCTATACACATGAAGCAGAATGTAGTTCTGGAAGACAGCCTTAATTTCAGCAGTGTGTTCATGTTTAATCCCAAACATTGATTTTATGCATTTATTTTCTCTTTTTTAAACCTTTTTAATAGACCCTTTAAATCACACCAAAAAAAGCAACATAGTATAATTAACCCTATATACCTATAACTCAGCTTCAGTAATTAATTATGAAGCATCTAATCTTATTTCATTTCTTCTTTTTCACTTTTTTGCTAGATACTTTTAATGGACATCTCACATATGTCATTTCCTGTGTAAATATTTCCTAATGTATTTCCAACTAATAAGGATATTTAAGTAGTGCATTAGTTTGCTAAGGCTGCCATCAAAAACAATTGGATGGCTTAAACAATAGAAATTTATTATCTCACCACCATGGAGGCTAGAAGTCTGAAATCAAGGTTTCAGCAAGGCTGTCTTTCTGAAGGTGCTGGGAAACTGTTCCTTGGCTTGTAGATAGCTATCTTTTTCCATTGTCTCTTCACATCATATTCCTTCTGTGTGTCAATGTCTGTGTTGAAACCATCCATCCCCTTTGTGACATCAGTCATACTGGAGTAGAGCCCACCCTAATGAACTCCTTTTAACTTTAGGTTAATTGACCTCATTTAACTTTTCATTTATGAAGACTCTCCCTCCAAATTCTGAGGTATTGGGGGTTAGGACTCAGACATATCATTTTGGGGAGACACAATTCAATTCATAATAAATAGTACTCCATTTAACACCATGATTATACTAACAAAATCCTTAATAGTGCCTAATACCTAGTTCCTATTCAGGCTTCCCTGATTTGCTCTAAAATAACTTAGTAGACTTGGTTTGTTCTATGGAGAGTCAAACAATGTCTGGTTATTACATTTATTCATAATGTCTTTTTTATTCTGTAATGGACCTTGTTCCACCCTCTTTCTTTGGAATGCCATCGAGTTATTAAGAAACTGATTTATTTGTCCAGTAAAATGTTCTGCATTTTGGATTTGACTGAGTCATTTCTTATGATGTCGTGTAACTTATTCTGCTATTACCTATTACCTGTAAACTGGTAGTTATATTCAGAGGTTTGATTATATTCAAGTTCAGATGTTTTTGATTTCATATCATATCATGAAGCCCATAATATCTGGCTATTCCACTTTTAGTGATGGTAAAATTCATTAGTAGTTTCAGGGATTGTTACCTTTATTTCTGCTTTGTAAATTCCCCAACAATATTGCATCTAACAAAATTCACTGATGATCATTACCTACATCTATTATTTCATTAGGGTTACAAAACAGCGATTTTCTAATTCTATTATTCCTTTTGTATGATTAGTTGGAATCTTTAATAAAAAAGAACTCTCTCTCGTTATCCAAATAAAGCATGATGAGTGCTTTGTATTTTTTCTTTTTTTTTTAACCAACTCTGAATATAATAAGCTGGTTCTAATTTGAGTTGTAATGAGTTGGTTTTATTAATTTTTGTTGGTATCACTGTGAATATATGGATTTGTAAATGTTTCATGTGTTTTGATCAATTGTAGTCATGATTCTTTTCAATACTAAAATTGCTGCATCTTAGACAAGTTGGAGCCTTTTCTGCTGAATTCTGACAACACCTGTGTTTTCCGGCATGTGTCCCATGCTCAATGTTTATGTACTCTCCCATGGTCCAGAAGTTTGCTACTTCTCCAGGAAGCTCTGGTTCCTTTAAGTGGGAGTTAGTATTTGGGTAACATGTTCTTGGTCTAAGTGTTAAATTTTTATTTTTAATGGAGTTTCATTTCCGTTTCTAGCTCAACTATCTAAATTACTATGTATTTTCAGCTACCATTTTTGATATTTTCTTGTAGTCTTAATTTTCTTAATCTCAACAAATAGAGAAGAGTCCTGGTTAAAGTTGTAATATCCAAGATAATCTAAATTGAGGAGGGATTCCTGTTACTGGTTTAGGCCTCTAAATGGTCCTTTAGTCACAGGATTAATTTACCTTTCAACGGACTTAGAATAACTAAGGAGTTCAGTAACCAGGAGGATATGAGGAAATGTGTGTAACATGGTTTTTGCCCTAAATTAAAAGAGGATGAGACAAAGTGTGGGGATTATGGATGTTTTCCTGTATATTTTATCATACTATTTTGTGGAAATCTGCAAATAATTTTCCAGTGAAAGTAGACTTGCAGACTTTTTTTAAAAAAAAATCACTTTAAACACTTTCAGTGTCGGTGTATTTTCCAACATTTACTACTAAATTTCACAATGTCTTTCATCATCAAGTTAAATATAGGCACATATATTCCTGTGGTTATCTGGACAAAGATAAATGCCAGGACACAAAATGAGAGAATGCACTGTTGTAGTAGAATAAATTAAATCTGATTGAAAATGAAAATCTATTTGTAAAATCTCAAGCATGGAATTGCAGTGCCCATGAACTTTCTTTTCTCTGGAGGCAGAGAGCCTAGATGTCCTAGTTTAGTAAGTACAAAAACTCATCAAAAGATAAGGGTAGGTTGTGCTCCTGTTGTGCCATTTATTACTCTCATTATGTTTGGAATAGTTAGTCTCTGCTCATCTCTATTTCTAGAAGCTATAGTTGTATAAGCTGATAGTGTAGGGAGCTGTAGTACAACCACTGTTAAAACTCTAGCAATGCACATTAAAATAGATTGATTGACTGCTTACAATCTGTAAAACACTTTCTTGATCTGGAAGAATAGAGAAGAATTGTATTTATGAATATTGTGGCTACTGATAGCCACAATTGTAAATCTGCATAAAGAGAAGAAGAAAAAACTGTGTTTAGACAAGAAATATCAAATAATTTTAAAATAGTTTTCCAATAGAAGAAATAAATGTGCAAGATCTGCATACCAAAGGATACAGCTCACCTTGATATCCCCAATCCTCTAGGATTTGCTATGGCTCTAAAATATCTCTATCTAGCAAAGACCAGTCAGTGGGAAGACAGCCAGGTACATTTTATGCAACTTTGTTCCATTATATTATGGACCAACTCCAACTGAGATAATTAGGAAGAAATATGCCTAAATAATGAACACACACCTTTGGTTTCAAGTACGGACTAGAATTAGCTATCTTGGAGAGATATGAACGTACTAGTACATGATACAATGAAAAGAAATCTTACAGAAAAGAAAAAGTACCAAAATAGTTAAATATTAAACTCTTGGATGACTACCTCTTAGCTACATGTTTCATAAACCATGGTTTAATAAACTATGAATATGACATCATGGCAATAAATAAGGAAAATGCTTTTTTAAAAAAATCTTCAGACCAAAATATGGAATGATACACAGGGTATTTATATGCCAAAAACTGCTATGCTGAACTCTTTCCCATTATAGCTGTACATTTTTGCTTCTTTCACTGCGAGAATGGAAATGTTTGTTTCTTAATATTTTTCTTTTGCTAAGCAATGGGCCCCTTTATTTCATATGCCTCTTTCTGTGGAAATACTTGTTCCAGGGCATTTAATAACAATTTAAAAAATGCCATTTTTTTTCTCAATTAAGAGTGTATCTTAAATATATACTTTCCTGAAAGAAAGTTTTATGTTGCCTTGAAGCACCATTTTTCTTGTATCTACCATGGTGGAAAGGCACTGTGAGCACACATACCTACTAACACTAAATTCTGAGGATGAGGATTTCTTCACAATAGCACAGCCTAACTTCAGACATCAAGGTCTTCAAGAGCTACATCGTTCTAGTAATAGCTTCATGCTAAAAAGAATTAGTTTACCCTTTGCTCAGCATTTTATTGTAGGAATATTAGCTCAGTGAACAAGCACCCTATTGTGCTACTGAATACTAGATCTTATTCACTCTAACTGTATTTTTGTACTGATTAACCATCCCCATTCTATCCACTCCTCTGATTTCCCTTCTCATCTTCTGGTAACCATCATTCTAATCTCTATCTGCATAACTTCAGTTTTTAAAATTTTTGTTTCCACATATGAATGAGAAGGTGTGATATTTGTCTTTTCTGTGTCTGGATTATTTCATGTAACATAATGTCCTCCAGTTCCATCCATGTTGTTGCAAATGACAGGATTTCATTCTTTTTATGGCTGAATAATATTTCATTATAACCCAATGATTTTTAAAGGACAACGAAATGGACATTTATGTACACTACCACTGAGAATGCAAATTTGCCCCCTTTGAAAAGCAGTCTGGAAATATGTGTCTGAAGCAATTATAATTTCTGTCCTTCTATTGAATGATCACCAGCCTCAACACATGTACTGTGAGAAATACTTGAATAGTTATTCAACTACCTTAGACATAAAATAACATTTAAGAACCACAAATAACATTCTGTGAAAGCAGTTCTGTTTTATTTTGGAGATAGAAAACTGAGGCTATGCGGAGTAAATAAAATTACTGAAAACATTGAAGGTGGTAAATAGGAATATATGATTTGAAAATAAGGTTGTCTGATGCCTAACTTGGTTGATTTGATTTGCAGGGCAATTACCTGTAGGGGATTTATAAATAAAGTCCAAGCAGCATAGTACCTAATTTTCCACATCAATATTGCCAAATGTCTTTCTAAAGGCTTTGTTCTGGCCGCATTGAGGGAATGTAGCCATCAGCTACAATTTCAAAATCATAGGATAGAGATCAAACTATGGTCATTATGGAATGAGTTTCAGGAAGACTAAGTTTATATAACATTCCCTATTTTTCAATAAAATTCAATTGGTTATGTCACACAGTGATCTATATCTATCTTTATCTCTTGAATGTCTACCTGAATAACTTCTTTTTAGAACCTTGTATATTATATTTAAAATTATGAAATCAAAAGTTCCATTCGATATATTATATGCATTGGGAATGACAAAAAGAAACCAAATATTTAAGTATCGTCTTTAATTACCTATGGAATAGAGAAATATTCCATGGTGGAATTTTAAAATATTTGAGAGTTACTTTCTGGGAGATAATATTAAACAAGTAGATATTCAAAATCTCTTTTAGGTGATTTTATTATATCAGAGTCCCAGAAATATTTTAATTTAAAAATCGTTTACATGTATATTAAAATCTTTGAGAGATGGAGAAATAATTGAATAAAGCCTAAGTACTCTATATTTGGCTTCTTATTAGAGGTCTTACCTGAAAATATTGAGAAAATTATATATTTCATAGATAGTTTAAAATGTGGAATTAACAAATGATGAGAAGCCGGATGTACAATACCTATGCACTGTATTATCTTGACTCTGGTGATAAGACAGTATTAGAAAAGTGATAGTGTTTTTAAAAATTTGTTTTAAGAAACAATTAAAAAGTAAATGCCTGCAGTATTGGAGAAAATTAGAAAATTAAATATGATATCTCTAGATTCATGTAAAATAAGTATTATTCAGGTTTTTGGTTTGATATTTTTAAGATATGGTTGACACACCTTAATTATGAGCTAAAAGACTGCATATATTGATAAGCCTACTGTAATGGAAATAATAGTTTTATTGTTGCTCATATAATTCACTACAGTTTTGGGTGGAGTTCAAGACTTTTTTTATAAATTCCTCATATGTTTTGGATAATGTTACTAATAGAAAGAACTGTATTCAATGAAGTCCTTAAAAATATTTATCTGGCCTGTCAAAGTAAAAATAAGTGCAAGTAATGTGGTCTGAAATTGATCATATTTTAACTTACTTGTGGTGATGAAAATTAACTTATACAATAACCTCTATTGACATGAATGGAAACCGAAGCAGCCATAAATGATCTTTTCTTCTGCTCACGTACAAAACATTGTCTCGGAGTCTCTTTTGTCATTTTTTTCCCATTTTCTATCTGAAATCATAATTTTGGAGATATATATATAGAGAAAAATATGTACATATAAATATATGCATATATATATATACTCATATATAAATATACATTTTCATATATATACATGCACATAATATCTCATGACCACTGATATTGTACACTTATCAAAAGCATAATCTGTCTCATTAATGTTTGTATTGTCTGTAGAACCAACCTTGAACATTGTAATTGAATGAGATAGAAATTTAATTATTTGTTAAATAGATGATTGAGTGAAAAAATAATCTTCACTTTCTGTTCATGTCTATTGTGTTAGCTGTTGAGGACTAGAACCATAGCACATTTGATTGGCACTTTGAGTTCACTCTGCATCAAAATAAACATTGTTAATATGTTAATATTAAATTAAAGACTAAAAGACTAAATGAAAGTTGGAAGCAAGTACACAATTAGATTCATTTGGGGGTTCTTGGCATGAGGAAGCATTGGAAGAAAAGAGGAATTTATATTTGTGATTCATGGTTCAAAGAAGATAAAGTTTCTTGAATGGTCACAGATTGCTCAAGACTGTAGACAAACATACTTTCTGATCTTACTCAGATTCTAGACAATATCGTTGTCATAAATAGAAGAAAAATTTATTGATTGAATGAAAAGTGGATATTACCATGAATATATGAAATACTATCCCCATTCTGTGGTCAAATGTGTTCGCTTTTATGTTAGAGAATTTGGGGTCTTCTTCATAAATTCTTTGCCTAGACCAACATCTAGAAGAGTTTTTCCAACATTTTCTTCTAGAGTTCTTGTGATTTCATGTCTTAGTTTTAAGTTTGTTATCCATCTTGAATAAATTTTTGTGAGTGGTGAGAGGTTTGGATCCTGTTTCCGTCTTCTACATGTGGCTATCTAATTTTCCCTGCACCATTTATTTAATAGATCCTGTTTCAGTCTTCTACGTGGTCATACAATTTTCCCAACACCACTTATTGAATAGGGATTCTTTTCCCCAGTGTTTATTGTTGTCTACTTTCCAAGGATCAGATGGCAATATGTGGCTGGTTTTATATCTGGGTTCTCTGTTCTGTTCCATTGGTCTGTGTCTCTATTTTTGTGCCAATACCATGCTGCTTTGGTTACTATAGCTTAAAGTCTGGTAAAGTGATACTTCCAGTTTGTTCCTTTTGCTTAATGTTGCTTTGGCTATTTGGGCTCTTTTCTGGTTCCAAATGAAATGTAGAATTATTCTTTCTAGATCTGCGAAAAATGACATTGGTACTTTGATGGGGATTGCATTGCATCTGTAAATCACTTTGGGTAGTATGGGAATTTTAACAATGTTGATTTTGCCCATTCATGAACATGCTAGGTTTTTGCATTTGCTTGTATCATCTGCAGTTTCCTTCCTCAGTGATTTGTAGTTCTCTTTGTAGTGACCTTTCACTTTCTTGGTTGAATATATACCTAGGCATTTTATTTTCTTTGTAGCTGTTGTTAAAGGTATTGAGTCTTTGATTCGATTCTTAGCTTGACTGTTTTTGGTGTATAGTAATGCTACTGATTTGTGTACATTGATTTTATAACCTGAGACTTTGCTGGATTTATCAATTCCAGGAGTCTGTTGGGGAAATCTTTGGGGTTTTGTATGTATAAGATCATATCATCAGCAAAGAGTGATATATCTCCTCTTTACCCATTTGGATACTCCTAATTTCCTTCTCTTGCTTGATTACTCTAGCTAGGACTTCACTATGTTGAACAGAAGTGGTGACAGTGGGCATCCTTGTCTTGTTCCAGTTCTAAGTGGGAATATTTTCAACTTTCCTCATTCAGTATGATGTTGTCTGTGGGTTTGTCATATATGGCTTTTATAATTTTGAAACATGTTCTATATATGCCTAGTTTGTTAAGAGTTTTTATCACAAAAGTGTGCTGAATTTTGTTGAATGTTTTTTCTGCATCTGTTGAGATGACCTTATGATCTTTGTTTTTGCTTGTGTTTATATGGTGAATCACATTTATGGATTTGCCTGTGTCGAACCATCCTTGCATGTCTGGGATGAAGCACACTTGGTCTTGATGGATTGTTTTTTGTTTTTTGTTTTTTTTGTATGTGCTGCTGAATTTGGTTTGCTAGAATTTTATTGAGAATTTTTGTTTTGACATTCATAAGATATATTGGTCTATAGTTTTGTTTTTTCAGTGTGTCCTTTCCTGACTTTTGTATTAATGTGATACTGGCTTCATAGAATAATTTGGGAAGGATTCCTTCCTTCTCATTGTTATGTTATGAAATCATTTCTGCAGTATGGGTATCAATTCTTTGTAGCTCTGATAAAAATCAGCTGTGAAACCATCTGGTTAAGGACTTTTGTTTGTTTGAAGATTTTTTGTTGCTGCTTTCATTTGCTTGCTCCTTATTGGTCAGTTCAGAATTTTTTCCTGATTGAGCCTTGGGAGGTTGTGTGTTTTCAGGAATTTGTCTATTTCCTCAATGTTTTTGAGTTTATGTGAATAGAAATTTTTATAATATTCATAGATGATATTTAGTATTTCTGCTGTATTAGTTGTAATATCTCCTTTTTTATTTCCATTTGAGCTTGTTTGGGTCCCTTCTTTTCTATTTCTGGTTAATATAGCGAGAGGTCTATCAATTTTGTTTATCTTTTCAAAGAGGCAACTTTTTCTTTCATTAACTTTCTGTATTATTTTTTTTTGTTTTCCATTTCATTTAGTTCTGCTCCGACCTAGTTATTTCTTTTCTTCTTCTGGGTTTGGGTTTGGTTTGCTCTTTCTTTTCTAGTTCCTTGAGGGTGATTCATTAGATTGCTGATTTGTGATCTTTCTGTCTTTTTGATGTGGGCATTTAAGACTATGAATTTTTCTCTTAGGACTGCTTTTTTCTGAATGCCACAAATTTTGATAATTTGGGTTCCCTTTGTCATTTAATTCGAGTAATCTTTTGATTTCCACCTTAATTTCTTCCTTGACCCAATAATCATTCAGCAGTAGGTTGTTTAATTTCCATGACTTTGTGTAGAATTAAGTATTTCTGTTGGAGTCAATTTCTAATTTTATTCCACAATGGTCTGAGAAGATATATAATACAATTTCTACTTGCTTGAATTTGTCGAGGCATGTTTTGTGGCCTAAGATAAGATCAGTCTAAGAGAAAGTTCCATGTGCTAATGAGAAGAATGTATATTCAGTAGTTTTTGGGTGGAATGTTCTGTAAATGTTTGTTAGGCGTATTTGCTCTAGAGTCCCATTTAAGTCGAGTGTTTCTTTATTTATTTTCTGTTTAGTGGATCTGTCCAGTTCTGTTAATGGGGTGTTGAAGTTCCTGGCTATTACAATGTTACTGTTTATTACTTTGATTAAATCTAGTAGGATTTGCTTTATGAATCTTGGTGCATCTGCGTTAGGTGCATAAATATTTATGATTTTATGTCTTCTTATTAATTTGCTCTCTTTATCATTATGTAGTAACCATCTTTGTCTGTCTTTACTATTATTGATTTGAATTCTGTGCTGATATGAGAATGGCTACACCATCTTTCTTTTGACTTATATTTGCCCAGAATAATTTGTTTCCATCCCTTCACCTTGAGTCTGAATGAGTCCTTGTGGGTTAGATATGTTTCCTAGAGACAGCAGCTGCTTGGCTTGTATTTTTCTATCCATTCTGTCTGCCTGTGTCTCTTGAGTAGGGAATTCACGTCATTCACATTTATTCAAAGAATTGATAAGTGGGATGCATTTGTGTTCATCCTACTGCATAGAACCTTACTGCTTTATTTTAACTCTTGAGCCTTATTTTATATGGGCTTTGAGCATTAGCTTTTCGATGATTTTACACTGGTGGGTGTCCCTTGTGCTGATCAATGTATAATGCAGTTCTGGGTACTTCCTGTAGGGCATGTCTGGTCTTGACAAATTCTCTCAGTGTTGGCTTGTCTGAAAAAGTCTTTATTTCTCCCTCATATAAGAAACTTAGTTTTGAAGGATATGAAATTCTAGGCTGGCCATTATTCTGTTTCAGGAGACTGAGGATGGGGCCCCAATCCCTGTGGCTTGTAAGGTCTAAGTTGAGAAGTCTGTAGTTAGCCTGATGAGTTTTCCTTTGTTTGTTATCTGAAGTTTTTGCTTGCAGGAGTTCCTCTTTTGTGTTGATTTTGTCCCATCTGATGACTATGTTTTGTGGTGATTGCCTCTTTGTGATGAATCTCCCAGGTTTTCGTTGAGCTTCTTATGCCTGGATATGTATTAATAATTTCCAGCAGGACCATGATGTTTTTCTCATTTATTCCTTAAAATAGGTTTTCCAACCCTTTGTGTTTTCTTCTTCACCCTCAGGGATACCTATAATTCTTATATTTAGCCTTTTTACATAATCTCATATTTCTTGTAGGCTTTGTTCATTCCTCTCATTTTTCTGTTCTTTATCTTTTACTGACTTGTTTAATTTGAAGAGGTTGTCTTCAAGCTCTGAGATTCTTTCTTCTGCCCTGTGTAATCTATTCTGTATACTTTCCACTGTGTTTTGTATTTCCTTGAATAAATTTTTAATTTCTAGAAGTTCTATCTGAAATTTTTTATAATTTGATTTTCTTAGTGAATTATTCATTTACTTCCTATATTGTTTCTGTGGTTTCTTTGTGTTGGTTTTCCATTTTCTCTTGTATTTTGTTGAGCTTCCTTATAATCCATATTTTGAATTCTTTATCTGTCATTTCAATATTTTGGTTGGTAGCCATTGTAAAGAGGTGTTTCCTTTTGGGAGTGTCCTTTTACTCTGATTTTTCATACTGCTGGAATTCTTCTACTGATTACTTCTCATCTGGCCTCTCAGTCAAGTCCTGGGGGTAGTAGGACAGTCCCATGTCTCTGAAGATCAATCCCTGACTATGCTGGTCCCAAGTTGCCTATGGGGTGTTCAAGCAGGTTTGATGATCGTCTTGGGTTGCCTCTGTCCTGCTATCTTCACCTCTTCCCAGTAGTGTGTATTATGTTGGGTCCGCCAGCTTAATCGTCGAGATGGTAGGTGGTACTTGTGAGTACAAATCAACCACACCCTGTTTGCTTGAGTTGGAAGATGGTATGATGCGCTATAAAGTTGTTCTTTCTGTCATTGGTTGATGTTTGTGAGAGTCAGCTGCTGAGATATTCTTTGGTGCCCCTGGGTCTGGTCCCCCAGGTGGATTACATGAGTGCCCCAAGCTTTAGGAGTATATCTGTAGCTCCCAGGGGGTTGCTTTATCTCTGCCACCACTGAAGTTGGGGGAGGAGCAAGGCAGTTCATGGCTAGATTGTGGGAGCCTGAAAGGCTTTCCATAGCCTCAGCATGACTCAGAAGTTGCTTTTCCTTCCACTAGGGGGAGATACTGGTAGGAGGATCAGGATAAGCTTCCAAACTGGAAGACTATTGACGGGAAAGGGGCCTAAACACTTGAGTGCTAAGGCCCAGGCTGGGTTCTTTCTGCACTTACCAAGTAGCTCAGTTTTTTTGTGGCAGGGGGTGGGTGCTCTCCCAAATTGCTGCTCACTAGATCCCCACAGCACACTCCTGTCAGTTTAGTCCACATGTGCACACTCACCACCTGAGTCTAGCTTTAATACCTACCCTGGGTCTATGTATCTGACCCACTAGCATGCCTCTCCATGATATACCAGCTAGCCAGGAGTTCACAGGTTGTGCACCAATGTTCCACTACAAATCCTCAAATGAAGAGGTCTGGGCCCCTCTATCTGTGGGGACCTCAGCCAAGAGCTCACTCATGTGGTAGAGAAGTAACCGCTTGTGAACTTCTTGTCAGAAACTGCTCTCCCTGTTGTAATGAGTGGGGAGAGGGGCCCCAGCAGCTGGCCATTCTGAATGTCTGAGGCTAAGCTATTCCTCTTTGAATACCACAGCCTTATCCAATATGGCAGTTCTCTAGCCGAGGGGATGGGTGCACTCCCAGATCCCTGTTCCTCAGCATCCCACCACACTCTTCCATTGGATATGTCTGCACAGGCTTTCTTGCCACCCAAGTCCAACTCCCAGGCTTCTCCCTGCAGCCCCCTGCACCCCTTTCGTGTCCAGGGGGCACTGAGACTGTCTTGCTTATCTGAGCCGCTAGCATTTGATACCAGGAAACGCTGATGGGTAGGGAATTCTCAAATTGTGCATCCCTGTTCCACCGCAAGTCCTCAAGGAAAGAGGTGTGGGTTCTAAATTCTGTGGAGACCTCAGCCTGGGGTTCACGCCCACCAGAGAGAAGCTACTGTTTGTGATCTTCTTGGCTCAAACTTCTCTTGCTGTTGTAATGGGTGGAGGAGGGAATCATAGATCCTGGTCAGCCCAAGCTGAAATTGCTTTCTCAGTTGCAGAAATTAGGGGAGGTGCAGGAGAGCAATTTTCTGGATGGAAGAAAACCAGCACCCTGGCCTCCTGTGACACTCTCCTGGTGGAAGCTCCTCACAGACTGCCCAAACTCCTGGAGCTCACTAGTTAACCCCTCTATTCCTTACTTGCTGCTGCATCTTGGCTCATGGAGAGTGGAAAAGCCTTCAATAAACTTAGTGGCCCACTGTTCACCAAAGGCATGTATGGGGGGAGGGGAATCCCCCCTTACCCTTTCGCTGGGCTCCAAGCCTGTTTGGGTTTGATCCTTGCTGATATCTTCTTCTCTTTATTTTCTTCCTTCTCAGTTTCACAGTTTTTCTCCATGGGGTCCCACCCATCTCTGTCATCTTTTTCTGTGATCCACACCTGAGCTGTGACTCTTCTCCCCTCTCCTCAATTTGATATCCTACCTTCCCGCAGGTTCTGTCTGACAAGTGATGTCTCTAATAAGCCGTCTTGGCTCCTCTCTCAATTTAACAGTTCTATTGTAGCTTCATTACAGCTTTTAAGCATTTCTTTTTTATTCCCACAAATATATGTTACATTGTGAATGTGAGATTTGGTAATTATTGAGTTAATGTAATGTGTGTAGAGGAGACAGACTACACCATCTGATTTGGTTTCAAAATGAATCTTCATTTAGTCCTCAAAGAGTTATTATAGATGCTGTCAGTCATCAGTTACTGAACAGTGGCTTATTTTCTTGAAATGGATTTAAAATAAGATTCTTTTTCTCAGTTCTTTCGTTTTCTTTAGTTTCTCCAATAGTATTTGCTTTAAATAAAATGTTTTCAAATTACTGAAAAATGATTCCTCTAACCGTGGTCAGTAGAGTTCAACTTTCTGCAAGTAGGAAAGTGATTTTGTAAAAATAACAGTAATGAGCACAAAAAACTAGAATTCAAAAACATTTCATATTAGCTAACCCCATGAGTTGGAATTTCTCCATAGTTTATAAGCAAAAAGGCTTCCCAGTCTCACTGTTGTAGGCATTTGGGGACTAGATCTTATCCTACTGTTGACACACTGTCTCTCATTAAAGCAGCCATCACTGTCTCCTTTTTTTCAAACTAAAAGTGGTGCATATAGTCACCTTCCCACAAAAAGTATGTAAGAGTATGAAGACTGCTGAGTAATTTCTGATCTTGAAAGTAACAAACTTTTCAGAAAATAATCCTCCAAAATGCAAAGAATGCTGATGATTAGCTGGAGCTATGGAAGAAAGAAAAACCTATCTCTTGGAGAACCTGAAAACAAAGTGAAACTTGGTAAGATGTAGAGAGAACCAAGTGCTTCCCACCTCTTTCACTGAGCACTTGTGTGACTGGCAGGATTCCATTTGCTGCATCAATTTTCCCTTTATACGATGGTGATGGTAATGGTTCTGAATGCTTATGCAATTTTTATTGGATAAATAGCATTTTAAAAACCTTGGAAAATTTAAAATTTAATTATTCAAATATTATATATGCAATAAACTGGGTATCAGTGTCATCTGCTGCTTTTCTTTTGACTGCCTGGTTTAGGCATTTTATAGACCGCATGACCTCTACCAAATAAATGGAGAGCAGAAAGTAAAATGGCGGCCCAAAACAACAGCATTTAAGGAATGTCTTGTTATCCTTCTCAGTTAATTTAGTTAGCTGTCAATTCTTTGGGTAAGATGTTCAGAGATAAAATAGAAATTAAAAGGCTTATTCAATTTAGTAAATAAGTGAGTGAACCCTTTCATATGTGCCAAGAAAAAATTTTCATGAATTCAATATATAACCATAACTTAATGAACTCCATTTGGAGATAAAAACATTTAAAATGTCTTTAAGTTTTCCAAGTGCTAGTTCTCCTTAAGGTTGTACTCCTAATGTGTGTGTGTGTGTGTGTGTGTGTGTGTGTGTGTGTGTGTGTATGTGTGTGTGTGTGTCAGAGAAGCACTAGTTTCTTTTCATCCGTTTATATTGTTGTTGAATCTTGTCGGTCCTTAAAATCATTGTGGCCTAACAAGGAACTTGAATTGTCCACATCTCTTTTTCTGCAAAACCTACATTAGAATAAATATCCGAACTGATATACATAACTGAGAGAGTACTCAGAGTGGTGCACAAGAAGAACTATGTTTTCTAATTATGTCATTTGGTCAATTATCAGATCATAACTTTGCCTTATCCTTTATATAAGGGACACTTCCAGTTAGCTGAGAGGAAATACTACCATCACTTATCTATTTCAGCTGATTATGATATGCGTTTCCCATGGCACATTTTTTCTTTATTTTTTCTAGTCAGAGTTGTACAGAGTAGATTAATTATTAGATTAGGTCATTAAATATAAAATATCTGATTTCAAATCAAAAGTGTAGTTTATTACATCTCAAAACAAGAAGGAGTACAGTTAATCAAAGTATGTACCTGCACTATCAGCACAGTTTTACCATCTTAACGGTAGCTTTTTTATGCCAGCAGCGACGGAAGAAGCCTGGAGAGCAAGTAGTGATGAAATCATAAAAGTCGTTTTCCACAGCTTGTTGAGGATTCAATATTTTTCCTTTCAAGAATTGGTCCAAAGCCTGAAAGAAGTGGTGGTTAGTTGGTTCATCATCTGGTGGATATGGTGGATGACATAGAGTTTCCAAGTTCAGCTTCTGTAGTTTGAGCCGAGTTGTTTGTGTGACATGTGATGGAGCATTGTCCTGCAAGAGGATTGGCCTGTCTCTGTTGACCAGTCTCCACTGCTTAATGATAAGCATCCTCATCATTTCATCCAAGTGGTTGTAGTAGACATCCACTGTAATGGATTGACCAGGTTTCATTAAGCTGTAGTGGAAAATATCAGCGCTGTACCACCAAACAGACACCAGTAGCTTTTTTTGATGAATATTCAGTTTTGGACTGTGTTTTGTCACTTCATCTTTATCCAATCATTGTGCCAAATGCTTATGATTGTCAAAAATTGTCCATTTTTTCATCACACACAGCAATATGGTGTAGAAATGGTTCGCCTTTGTGTTATGACAGCAAAGAAAGGCAAGCTTTGAGGCAGTTTCTGTTCTGACCCTTGTTTAATTCATGTGGTATACATCTACCCAGCTTCTTTACCTTGCTGATTTGATTCAAATGGTCCAATATTGTTGGAATAGTAACGCCAGACCTTGACCCATGTGGCTGATTTTCAAGATTAAAATCACCAGACAGAACTTCTCAAACCATGGAGGTACTGTGCATTCATTAGCCATGTCCTTCCCAAACACTTCATTGATATTTTGAGCTATCTGTGTACTACATTGGTTCCAGGATGGAACTGTATTCAAAAATAACATGAATTTTTGACTTATCCATGTTTTCACAAAAATTCTTTAAAAAAACAATTTGAAAGATAATCACAAGCCAAACCATGTGTTTGAAAGACTGAGGATGTACCTTCACAATAAAAACAAAACATGAAGTGTCAAAGTGATCAGAGATATTAACTGTCAAACTTAATTCTTAAGGCAATCGGCCATTTCATACTTAATAGCCTTTAATACCATCCTTGGTTCATTGCATACTCTCAATTTTGTTCTGTGCATAGCCTTCTTTTACTTATGTGTTGTTCACTAACTTTCATATTTTCTTGTAAATCTCTAATAAGCATTTGCTAACCACATGTGAAATGTAAACTAGGACCATGACTTACTTGTATTTATGTGGTCTTCTCTCATCCATTTCTTGCCTGTGTTCATTTTTCTCTTGTTCTTTTTTATGTAGTTTTAATTTATTAATATATTTCTTGTAAAAGTCTATGTTCATCCTTTTTATAAATAAAGTAGCATTTGTTTTCATGATGCATTAATTAGTCTGTAAACCAGTCACACAGCACACAGAAAGGAGTAGAACTATAGATGGTGGGATGTTAAGAGCATAATGAATTCCTTCAATCTGTGACCAAAATGTGCAGATCATTTGCTTCTTTGGGAGAAGTAACTTGTCAGCTTATGTCTCTTGCTTTTCAAAAATTGGCTTATGAAGAGATTTTACTTACTGTAGTTTTGAAATTTAAGGGATTCTATTCCTTCTGTGACCTAAGAAGATCAGGTTGGTTTGAAATCTCACATGTCAACTCGTACATCTGACTGACAAGAGTGCTGGTGACCTACTGGATTTACTAAAATATGCATTTATACTTAGAATGCACGATGATCTAATCAGGTTAGAGAACAAATGGCTTGGAACATTGAGACAACCCAGAGAGCCCCCAGGGCTGGGTAGCATTTAAATAATTCCTACAAGGTTATAAAGATAGCCAGCATTCAGACAATCATTCCTAACCCACCAATAATTTTATTTTCCTACTGTAGCAATGTTCCATGAGCAAAAAATTCTTGTACGATATATGAAAATAAATGATAATTTAAAATCTAATTCATTTTCCAAAAGTGGCACAAATATAGAATTTTTATAATCAATGTTTTTGAGATGATTGCCAAAACTAAATGAAAGAAGAATTTTTGGAAAAGCTAGAAAGAAAAGTTAATTGTCAATTAATTAATATTTATGAAATAGCAAGTAAAGAGTTATGCATTTTCTATTTATTGTACTGCTTCAAAATTTAAAATTAAATAACCGATAAACTTTAAAGTACCGTTAAGAGAAATCAGGCTCAAATAATTCTTTAATTTTCTTTTCTCCCATTCTGGGAAGAGATCATTTAGGTGACATAATAATGAACCCAAAGTGCTAGGAATATGTGAATATTAACTATGAATATTTAATTAAGATAGTAATGAAAAAAATTTTCATTTTTTGTAAGCCTTCTCTTGTGCCATACTTTTTCACTTACTGTGTTTCATTCAAGTCATACAACTCCATCAATTATGTTTTATGATTTTTATTTTATAGATGAGGAAATTAAGTCTCAAAAATATTTGGTAACCACTCCAAGGTGTAAGTTTTGATGATATATTGCCCATATTCCGTGTTGTGGAAAAATGCTATATCTCCTTAAAGTCAGATGCAGATGGACTAGCCTTCTGTCTCATTGAATGTGGTCTACTAAATCTCCACTGGGCTCACCCACAGTAATATTGATACACCTGAACACACATGGGGAAGATTTGAATAACGCAGCATTGCATAAAGCACTTGTGCCCCTTGTTTTAAACAAGGTCTGTGATACTATTTGTTTTCTTAAGTTTTGGTTTAGGAAGAGGTTATTGAGATGAAATAAGCAATCATCCAAACTGAGCAGTTATTGTCCATAGGTAAGGGAAGAGATTTTTGTGTTTTTGATGTAAATTGATGATGAATGCATAAACTTTCTGAAACACCTTTACACATAAGAGTAATAATGGGAAAAAAACCACATCAATGTTAACTTGGCATTGCCATGTCAAATTGGAACAACTGTTCTGTACTGCAGAAATCTCCATGAATTTTATACCAGGCAGGAGAGCAAAATTAATAGATAGTGTTGAACTCATCGGTAATTTGAAGAAAACTTTCCGTTATTAAATTTTCCATAAAATTAACAAACATCTCTGCACATTTTGCTGAATCTGTCCCCTGCTCTTAAAGCACTAATTCATGACTCATTCCTTTTGATTAATCCGTTTGGTCATCAAATGCTGCTCTGTTGAATGGACTTGAATGTTGCACTTTATTTTGCAATCTTGTAAAACCTCCTTTTATAATTGTATGAAAACTGAAAATCAATATGCATTGTATCACATCTGATTGTGTCCATGAAAGTAAATCCTTTGGAAATGTATAGATATGTATTTTTAATTCCTGGCTCATAATTTTTATGTAATAATTATGACATGATTTGGTAGGAAAAAGCCAAAACTTTGCAAAAGACAATAGCTAGCTCAAAAAAACCATAAAGTGGTATAAATCTGTGAGGTATAGAGTAATATCTCTTTAGCCATATACCTACTCTAATTTTGAGGTTTCTCCTATTCATTTGCCCTTGAATTTATTAAAATAATTACACAAAATTTGTTTTTAAAACTATGAAAATGGGGATGATACAGTTACTGATCAGAGGAGATTTATTTCTCAAGGACTTTGATGCCAACAGACAAGTAGCAGGTACGCTTTTCACCAATACTGGACAGTTAAACTAAAAATTGCTGAGGAGTGAGAATAGTCAAACATTTCTTGGGGGCTAGAATCTGTCCTTGGCACTTGTTTTTATAATATCATGCTGTTTAGAAAATGGAGACTCAAGAAGTACTACAAGATGAAAATAGATGCCAACCACTCACTGCCTGCTGAGATTTGCCAGTGTGAGTGGAAAGTGAAGAGGAGTACTTGTGGGGAAATGAGGTAAATATGAATATGTTAACAGATGGAAAGCCACTGTTATTTTGACTTCCGTGATGTACTCACATGCTTTCAGCTTTGTCTGTCACCATCTGTATTTCTCTGTACATACATGGTGGACCTTGATGCTCCGTGAGACAGGATTTAAAGCAGTTCTCTATCCCGTGTTTGAAATGTGGCGTCTCAGATAAATAGCTAGGATGATTCTTACAACTGAAGCCTCTCAAAGTTGAAGGTCAGCTTTGGACATGAGAATGATGGGGCAGGACCAGTGAAAAGAAATGAAAAGGGCAGCTGCAGTTGATCATGATTGGGGTGATCGTGTGTGTCTGTTTGAAGCAGTTTCTTGCTCATCAGTGTTTCTGATTGAGCGCTTGACAAAGGCAGGAAGATTGGTGGAAAGGGAGGAGGGAGAACAATATGGAACATCTGAAAGACATGATCATTGAAAGTAAATGTAACACGGAATAATAATAAAAGTTAGCAAGTTTAACAAAAAAGACTCGTGAGGAGTTTCGCAATTGTGGAGAGGGAAAGGTGGGGTCGATAAAGGCACTCAAATGATGTTCTTGTAGATACGCAGGCCATGATCCGAAAACATATAAATTAAAAACTTTTAAAACTATTTTCTATGGTTTAAAACTTGAAAGTATGCCATAAAGTGTCAGTTAAATATTTCAAAATATTTTCACCACAGTACTGCAAACTTGAAATGGAAAAATAAATGTCTTTAGAAAGGGAAGGGATGAGATTGTTGAAATGGAAATAACAGAATCAGTCTTTTCCTTCCTTCTTTCTTACTTTTTCTTTCTTTCCTTCTTCCTTCCTTCCTTCCTTCCTTTCTCTCTCTTTTCTTCCTTCCTTTTCTTTCTTTCCTTCCTTCCTTTCCTTTTTTTCCTTTCTTTTCTTCCCTCTTTTCTTTCCCTTACATCCAATCCTTAATCCTCTATGTTACACTCCCTATATACATTTAACATTATGAAATTTGTGGTAACAATGTCATCTTTATGAGTTTTTAACTGTTTCTTTTTTGCAGACTATTTATATAGTACCTCATATACAGTGCACTTTGGATATTTCTTTTTTATTTTTCAGAAGTAATCTATGGTACTTGTAGTGAAAGCTCTGTACTTTTGTAGTATTTTAATTCTCACTCAACAGAGAAATAAACCTGACATGATATTTTTCACTGCAAAATTTCCATCTCAAATATAAATCATTTCGGGGTCATAAATGTTTCTATCTTTGAAGGCTTTCTTCCTGGGATAAAGAAACTAAACGAAACATCATTTCTCTTATGTGCTTTAATTTATATGATAATAAAAAGGACTTGAGCCATTTGGTCACCGATAAGTGATTATATGACTCTGGGATAATTTGATTACTTTTTTCTGTAGGCAAATATTGGATATTTTTGAAGCACAGGCATTTTATACTGTGTATCAAAACACAGAGAAACATTATACAGGCAGTTCAGGATATTAGTTTCTGTTAGAACTCATTCCTGTTGGCTATTAATATATTGGACAAAATACCTTGCATTTATAAACCTTGTTTCCCATTACAGGCAGACCATATTATTTGCAACTTTCATTTCCTGTAAACTGGTGCATCATGTAAATGTTGTGAAACGAAACTTTGATAGTCTATTCAGATGGTGATTTAAAAGTTTCTAAGCTGAAACTATTTTCTTCACTCTGGAAATAGTACTGGTTCTTTGCCAAGTTAGGTCTCCTCCTATGCTTATCATTTTACATGTGGCAAAGGGACTAAAAGGGTAGGAAGAATAAGGCTAGTGTCGTTTCTTAGCATCCCACTAACTTGGGCTAGGCAGTGGACTTAATTAACTCTTATTTGCAATGGCATTGCCATTACTTATGTACCTTTTAGGGATATTAGTAGTCCTTGAGTGTTAGAATGTTCTCATATAAAGACTTCTAATTTATCAGACTTTTTTTCTACCTTCTTTCTTCATTTCTTCTCTCATACAATATGAAGATTACCATTATAATAGCAAGGTAATTATTACTATCAGAACAATTCTCTAGGGTGCTTCCCCCATCTATGTAAAAATGAATCATATAATCATCTTATAGTTTGAGAATTTCTACAATAACATGTCCTAATTACTACAGGAGAATTTACAATATCTCATTCTTCTTATTATTTGGGCAAAAAAAAAAAAATCTTCTCTTTCCTAGTTCGTCTTCAATACTAGGTTTCAGAAGCCACAATAGGTATTTCGGGGACCAGTTCTCGTTCACTAAGTTTATCTATTCCTTTCTCATCTGTGTACAGTAGCTAGAAAATCAACTGAATCTTTATCACTTTTTTTTTAAAAAAAAGGTAAGCAAAGATATGAGAAAACAGTATTTTTGTTTTATTAATAATATGCCAATAATATGAATTTCTAGTAAAGCATCCAAACTATATTTTTTGATAGAAAAAATATTGGATTATTGGTACTTGCTGCATGAAATGTTAGTTCTTAAAAGCCTTTTTACAAAGTGATAAAAGAAATTGGGAACTAAATATTGCTGCTATTGGTAAAATATAATTTTATTATAGATCAATTATAAGTGTTACTTTTATATTACTATTGCCGCTAGGGCTTAAAAGACCTGTGCTATGAACAATTTCTTTGACATATTAAAATAGTCATCCAATACTTTAAGTTAAATACCACTAGAAACTAATTTAATTGCATTCATGCAGTTTTTAGCTTAACTATAAACCCTGATGTGTTCAGTTCTTCTCTCTGAAAATGTTTTATTTTATGAGTGTGTTTATGAATTAATTTTACGTGTGCAAAAGTTTGACTTTAAAGAGCTGTCCATCAGAAGTTTTTCAAAAATTATTAAGGAAGAAACTTATTAGTATGAAATAATTTCTAAATAACGAAAACATCGAGTCTTTTTTCTGTAAAGGACTGCATTATTCACAATGTTTATGACCAGTTTAGCAAATGAAATTTGAGAAGGATGAACCTGAAGGGAGAGAGAACAAGAAAGGATGTTATTGCCTCACCCTGGGAAGATACGATATGAACCCGAACGGTGGCAAAGGCACTAGAGCTGGAGCAGACAGGATTCACGGGGGAGATACTGTAGGAAATGGAGGCTGTGAACTGGTGGTAGAACAAGGACTGAGGTTTTTGTGTGGTTAGCTGGAAGGGTGATGCCATCGCTAAGGGAAGGAGTACAGGACATGTTGTAAATAATAACTATCTGGAATAACTTGTTTATTGTACTATGTGGATATATTCCCTTACTCATCACATTTTGAATGTTTACCAGTGGTTATTTAAACATTTCACCAAAGGTAATGTTTATATGATTAAATCTTCATGTCGTATATGTAGGGCAATAATTACTTCAAGGAAATATAATTAGGTTAGATGCCAAAAGAATGAAGGAGATCTTTTATCGGATTCCACAGTCTGCAGCCTTCCTTGGGTGTCTGGACTATAGCATTAAAGGTTGTTAATGTGTTCCTTATTGTAAGTCTTTGCTTTTGAAATGATTTAAGCCTTATTCGAAAATTAAATAATTATATTTAACATTGCAGATTATTATTTAAATTATCATCACTTCACTCTATATTTCAAAAGAGAAGACTTTATCCATTTCAAACTATTTCTGAGTTTATATCAGGGTTTGGTAATCTATATGCAGATCACCTTGCAAATTACTTTAATTGAGAAAAAAAATTATCATGTTTATAGGATTGTTACCATAAAGAGTCTTCTATGGTTATTCTCAGAGTATGAAATAATTTCTAAAGTAATTCTTTTAAAGTAAAGATTGTGGATATTTCCTTTTGATGGAGAAATGGACAGGGAACTGTCAAATTTGACGTCCTTTTAAAGCCAAAAGTGAGGCTCTTTAAAAATTCGCCACCATTTCAAAGGCTTCAAGATGTCAAAAGATTTTCAGTGCTTCAAAGTTGTGTCTTCTACTCATCTGTTTAGCATAATCTGTCATCCACAGGTGAAATATTGTCCACTGAATATCTAACTCACAAGAGATTTTTCTCAATGTATTCTTCCCCATCAGAGAATATTCACTTGAGACCATTATTTCTGGAGGGCACTGCTCTTCTATATTGAAATATATGTAAAATAATAATTGTACATATAATTGGATTTTCAGTAAAAGTATCATGGAATATAACATTCGATATTGCATAACTGTTTTTGCTTTGGTCATCAATGTGTTCATCTAGAATATGTGCAATATGCCTGTATTTTGAAAGATAAGCTTTCCACAAGAAAGCTCTGCACTGAAGTTTGCTTAATCAATCATATGGAAGGCAAATTTCTATTAGTCAATTGTGATTTTTTAAAGTTAAACTAAGTTTTATTTTCTTTGGAAAAAATATGTAAGGTTGAGTTTTTGCCTTAGGCATTGCGAACTAGAATACCAGAAATCTCGTCCGTTTTAAAAACAAAAGCAATATGTTTCAGAAACATTGAGTCTATTTTTAATACCTTGAAAGAAGCAAGGTATGGTGGGAAGGACATGGCCTGGGAATAGGAAGGCGTGAACTGGGTTTTCTTACTAATTAGCTGTTTAACCATGGACAGATGCCTTAACCTTCAGGGACAACATTTCTTCCTCTGTAAAAGAAAGGTTCTGCTTGATGATCTGACAGGGTTGTTGGCACTGCTTGTAAATGAGAATCTCTCTGGAATATCAGGGATTTTCTTCTTGATTGGAGCTAGGCAAGATACTTCTAACACATGGATTCTGTTAGCATTTCTCTCTTGCTACTTATGAATGAATGAATATCTTTCTCATATCTCTGATAGAGGATTAGCACCGAGAAATAAAATTGTTTTGCTGGAAGGACTTTGGTCCAATGGACATATAATTTGGCATACAAGGATGACTAAAGCCCAAGGTAGAAATCAAAGTTTAGAACCATTAATTACTTAATTCAGGTAAAGACAAAAGCTCCATAAAGCAAAAATCAGATTTAGAGTCATAAATGAAAAATTGGGTAAGGACTGGCAGAATCCAAAGGATCAGGATAGGGACTCTGGTTAAGATGTTAAATGTAGCAGCAGCACACTTTCCGTACCATGCATTCAGTTTTCCTTCCATTTCACAAAGAATTATTTTGTACTTTATATTAGTTGGGGTTCCAAAGATATTAGGTCATTAAATATGAAATGTCCAATTTCAAATCGGAAGTTTAGTTTATTATATCTCAAACAAGAAGCAGTACAGTTAATCAGAGCATGCTCCTAAACTATGGACACAGTTTTGCCATCTTAACGGTAGCTTTTTTATGCCAGCAGCGAAGAAGCCTGGAGATCAAGTGGTGATGAAATCACCAAAGGCATTTTCCACCGCTTGTTGAGAATTGAATATTTTTCCTTTCAAGAAGTGGTCCAAAGCCTGGAAGGAAGTGGTGGTTAGTTGGTGCAATGTCTGGTGAATATGGTGTATGACAGAGAGTTTCCAAGTCCAGCTTCTGTAGTTTGAGCAGCTCTGTTTGTGCGACATGTGTGGAGCATTGTCTTGCAAGAGGATTGGCCTGTCTCTAGTGACCAATTTTGGCTGCTTAATTGCAAGCATCCTCATCATTTCATCCAATTGGCTGCAGTAGACATCCACTGTAATTGACTCACCAGGTTTCATGAAGCTGTAGTGGATAATACCAGTGCTGGACCACCAAACAGACACCATTAGCTTTTTTGGTGAATATTCAGTTTTGGACTGTGTTTCAGCACTTCATCTTCCTCCAACCATTGTGCTGAATGTTTGCGATTGTCAAAAAGAATCTGTTTTTGTCACATGTAACAATATGGTATAGAAATGGTTCACGCCTTTATGTTGTGACAGCGAAGAAAGGCAAGCTTCAAGATGATTTCTCTTCTGACTCTCATTTAAGTCATGTGGAACCCATCTATCCAGCTTCTTTACCTTGTCCGTTTGTTTCAAATGGTCCAATATTGTTGGAACAGTAACATCAAACCTTGCTGCTAATTCACGCAAAGCTTGTGATGGATTTGCTTCTACTACAGCTTTCAGCTCATCATTATCCACCTTGGTCCCAGGTTGCCCATGTGGCTCATTTTCAAGATTAAAATCACCAGAATGGAACTTCTCAAACCATTCATGCACTGTAGCCACATCCTTCCCAAACCCTTCATTGATATTTTGATCTGTCTGTGCTGCATTGGTTCCACAATTCATATTTGAAAATAACATGAATTTTTTGACTTATCCATGGTTTCACAAAAATTGCTCTAAAAAATACTTTGAAAGATAATCACAAGCCAAACCATGTATTTGAAAGGCTGAGGATGTACCTTCACAATAAAAAGAAGACAAGAAGTGTCAAAGTGAAATGTCAGATATATCAACTGTCAAAGTTAGTACTTAAGGAAATTGGACATTTCATACTTCATAATATTAAAATTAAGACACATTTCCTAACATGCAGACTCTTAATGCTTTTATGATGTCCAAAAACTGAAAAGGCATATATTTATTGAGTACTTACCATGTGCCAATCATTGCCTCGAGTGCTTTACACACATTATCTCATTTAATTTCTGTGACTTTATAATGTGGATGCTATTATTAGATAAGGACTTTAAGTGTGAAAGTGATTAAGAAGATTGTTGATGCTAGAACTGGCTCTCAATACCAGATTTGACTGTTTCCATATGTCATGTTTTTATGGTTCCAACTATATTTTCTCCATTGCAGACCTAAATACATATGTCTACATTTGTTATTGAAAATTTACAAAACATAAATTAAGGAATAGAATACTAACTTAAATGTATATAATTTTATGCTAAACGATAAACTCTATGTCCTTAAGAGCCCCTCTACACACATACATTACATAGAATTTACTCATAAAATCATAAATTCTACTGTAGTATATTTTCTAATTTCTTTTGTTCACTCAGGAATATCTCATATGCCAGTAAATATTTATAAGATCAAATTTAATGACTGTATATGCTACCCAATCTCTTATCAATAAGCATTTATTTTGTCTCTAAATATCTATTGTACAAAAATTCTAAGTTGATTATCTTTGTGTGAAACTTAGTGAGGATCATTTTATTGTTTCAGACATTCTAGATTAAATTTTATAGACTTTTTAAGAGCTTCGTTACATTTTGTCAAATTGTGCACTAGAATATTTTTAATATTTTATGCTCCTAGGAAGTATAATTGCCTCTTTCCCCATCTCCTGCACTAGATTTTGTATAAACGTGCATATTTTTATACTTTTGGCAACTGACAAGTTGTTTATTTTCATGGATCTTTTTCTAATACTCAGACTGAACATTTTTGGTTTTTAATTTTTAAAAAATTTTTTAAACAAATTAATTTTGTCCTTGAAGCTTGTCCATTTTCCTATGGGAGCACTCATTTTAGAAATTTGCTTCATAAGGCTTTTTATATATAATGATATTAACGTTTTGACCCTTTATTTTGCAATTCCCCTGGTTGTCCTTCGCATTTCAGTTTTCTTCAGGGTGTTTTCTCACATGTAAAAGAGGTTAATATTAATGTATTAAAATCTATTTGTGCTTTTCTTTTTGACATTTGCCTTTGATTTCAAAGAGTTTCATTTTAAAATATGAAAGGCCTTACCCTTTCAAAATTTCTTCTAGAGTACATGTATATTCTCTTTAGGCATTGGTAAGCCTACGGTAAATCCAACTTTATTATTGTTGTCATTATTGCTGTTGTTTGTGGAACAAGTGAGAGTTGTTACATCCATGGCTTATTAGCAGAACCTGCCCTACTCTGAGACTTGGAGAGAGACCTCTAGTGTTTTAACAACTCAAAATGAGTGGAACTGGAAGCCCAGAGCAGGGCTGCCAGTTGACAGAGCCAATTTGGCCTGTGCCCCTGAAATTTGTTCCTTGCTGTGATTAGTGACTTTCTGTATTTGTAACTGCTTTGTCATATCTCTCCATTCATTTCACTAAATACATGGCACACCTTGCTTCCAGGTGTCTTCTCTTATACGTAGACTGAATCCTGCAGGTCTTCCCTCCCTTGAGAAGCATGCATATTTTTTACATTTTCCAAAACCAACCTCCTGGCTTCTGACCCTCAGTTATACAACCCTAGAATTGGCTCTTTACATTGCTGAAGAATACTATCAACAATAATTAATATTTTTGAGGTTTTAAAAGAAAATATGCCAGAGACTCCCATAAACACACTTCATGCATAAACTCATTAAATCTCACAACCATTTAGTGAAGCGAGTATTGTTATAATTATCTCCATTCAACAGCTGAGGAAATGGAGGACCAGGCTTTCAAGTTACCCAGCTGGTGAGAGAAGGCACTCTCTCCCCAGCTCCTTGCCCTAAACATCTTCATTCCTTCTATACTACATGATAGTCAAATTCCCCAAATCTTACTTTAGTCTTTCTTTGATGCCATTATTTTTAGACCATGGATGGCTAATGTACTAAATCCATTCTAACCATTCCATCCTAACCACCACTGGCATTAGCTGAACGTAGCTTACCTTGCGATGGCTACAGAACTAATGACCATTGCCTTACCTTTGTGGTATAAATGACATAAGTATTGAAAAGAATTCTGTCTTTCAAATTATTTTGACATCCAGTGTAGCACAGTAACTTTTACAAAGGAACCACTTTTAATTGTGTGACAGAAATAACACATGCACAGTAATAAGAACGAAGCACTCTGTGTTCTAAAATTTAGCTCTACCTTTTATTCCTTGGCAGACATGAGAAATGTCTTAAACTCTGTGGTTTTAGTATCCCTAAGATTAAGCAGACATAGTATATGCATGCATCAGGTACAAAGGTTAAAAATCTGAACACTTGACAGCCATAAAAGTGTTGTGAATTATACCATATTGGGATTTCTAGTTATAAATTATCATGGAACTACAATTGTATTGGTACTACTCTAAATCATCATTCTACTTTTTAAAAAATCTTAAATATTTTAGTTAAAAAGATATATACTAATGGTTTAATAGAATAGTATGTAGTCATTACTAATGACATTAGAAAATGGAAAAACATGAGATAAATGTCAAGTAAAAAACTGCAAAACTATAAAATTATATACAGCCATGTACCACATATTGATGTTTTGGTTAATGAAAGACTTCATGTAACACAGTATTCCAATACAATTATAATACTGTATTTTTACTGTACCTTTTCTATGTTTAGATATGTTTAGATACTCACATACTTACCATATTGTTACAGTAACATGCTGTGCAAGTTTGTAGCCTAGAAGCAGTAAGCTATACCCTATAGTCTAGGTGTGTAGTAGGCTATATCATAGGTTTGTCTAAGTACCCTATGACTTTGGCACAATGGCAAAATTGCCTAATGATGTCTTTCTCTGAACACATCCTCGTTGTTAAACAACACATAACTGTTTATACTATGAATATGCTAATTATTTTACAGCTAAAATATACATATAGGCATAGTTCAAAATAGAAAAAGTAATAATAAAATAATTATGCTGGGGTAATGTGGTCGTATATATTTTTTCTCCCTTTTTCTTGATTATCGTTAGTTTTGATATGTTACTTTTGCAATTAAAAGGAAAAAAGAATTACATTGTTGTTTTCTATTTGTTTCCTGTTCTCTACTATAGCTTACTGTATTACCTTGAATAAATTCAGTATTTACTGAAAATATAATAACACCATAAACATTCTATTTGTAGATGCCTGGTTTTGTAAGGCTTAAAGTTATTTGGAAAGAGATACAAATAATTTTTCAGCTATCATCTTCCAATTTAGTAAATTATTATTATAATACAAAATTGGAAACTCTTATGGAACACAAGAATTATTGTACTTGCCAAGCCTTTAATGTTTTTTGCTTTCATAGAGTTTATTACAAATTAATTCCAATGAGTAAATATGCCACTAAAATGATTGAGGCAGTTTTAAAATTTGGAATTATTTGAACATTAACCAAGCAACAAAATCTAATATTAGTTATTTTATTTGAATTGAATAAATCAATGAAACCAAGATTAGGTGTTTCTAAATTAAAAGGAGAGAGCATTTTTCCAGAGGAGAATAATTCTAAAAATGGAACAAAAAGACTATCATAATACAATTTTAAAAAAATAATTAAGCATTTTGCTAGATTATATTTCTTAGACTTGTTCATATAATAAATTTTCTTCTTCATTTTGCTTTAGTTGATTGTAAAACATGGCCAACTAGTTTAATCTAGAGTAGAAATAAAGTGCTATTTTTTAAATGTCAAGACAATTTTACAACTTTCTCACTACTAAATGATTTAGCATAGACTTTGTAAAAATGGTAATGTGACAACATGCAGAGTCTGTTAGTGGGAAAAAACCCACAAAACTCCATTAATACCATTAATCACAGGAATAGAAGAATGCTCAAGAATATCTCTCCTTCCCCTCTGAGAACCATCTAGCACTTGTTTGGCAAAATAAGAACAAAAGGACATGCTTGTTTCTCACTATTAACTCATAATCTTTTGAGATACTAAAACAGTGGTGACCGAGATTTAGAACCTCCTCTCTGACACCACGGCAAGCAAAGAAGGTCAATAATCTTCCCTCCTTTTCCTCCCTTGCCACCAACCTTGAGATGACATTTGTAAATTAAATCCACTATTGCTGGTAAATCATAACATGTGAATTCACTGTCTGAAAATTTCTGCTGTTAATATGAACTTGAGGGGAAAATACTGTCTTCTTAGCTGAGTATAAAATCAACCTCACTTCTCTGCCTTCATTAATTGATGCCATTTTGTCCACTGCAAATAGCTACTCCTGGGAGAATATTTTATTCTTAATCTTGACAGAAATGGTGGGTAATACTTTAGTGGAAGTCCCATTAAACTGGAGGAGCCAGTCCCCTGGGAAGCCTCATAAAATCTACTAGCTGCCACTATGATGGAGCTGAAGCTTACAGGGAACCTGCCTTTGGTGTCACTGATTGTTTTAACTCCTTGGACTTTTTAACTTCCTTTCATACAGAGGAAAGACAGGTGGAGTTTCTGTATCTTTATAGATAATAGCTTTCAGGTTTGCCCTTCTAACATAATACAAAGATGCTAATTTCTTTCAGATTCTAATCCCAAATAATGTCACATGAGCATGTTGAGATAGGTGTTTTTGAATATTTATATCATGCTGTCATATAGGTCATTATACATGATTTTCATATTTCTCTGGGGTATGTCATATATGTAGCGATCAAATAGAATAGAATCATATTTATTTCTAGAGCCTTCCCATTGATGTAAAACCTGAAAAGATTTTTTTTTTTTTCACATTTCCAGCCCTCAGTATGAAGCAGATTTGGCATTTCGAAGGCAATTTTAAGTGATTATTACTTGCATAGTAAATTCTCAAGATTCTCTATCTGCTCACACACTTTGCAATGAGCTGAAATAATTTGAAAAGCAATGCACCTGGCATTTATATCCAAAAGAGGTGTCAAGTTTAACTAAAATATATTTTTAAAAATTTCCCCATTGGCTTAAGCTTGATTGTACTGCTATTTTAACTCTCTAGTTAAAGAAAAAACTAAGAAATCCAATTTATTAGGTCAAGAGAAGCTTTGCTGGGTGTAGCTAAGGATTCCAGTCTCCCTTTGTTTCAGCTGATTTATTAAGTGTCATTTAGAATTGGATTAATTTTGACCTCAGCTCCCAGTCCTCATCACAATCAGAGTTTCTGTCCACATAAGTCTTTCTTTGAATAGGCTTCTGAAAGAAAAACTACTTATTCTACTCAGCTCTAATTAAGAGTTTTCTAGCATATAGGGACAAATAATTGGTGTCAGACTTTTTAACTTAGATACAACATGAAGAGCAACAAAACTAATGTGAGTGTCCATCTACTTTGAAGCTGCCATCATTATATTCAGTTTGTAACTCCCATAAAGAACAAATATATTCACCGCTCTTTTCATTCTTTGAGACAGCTTTTAAAGATCATGGATAGGAAGGACCTTAGAAAATTGAACCAGATCTCATGAGCTTTGTTTGATGTCATCCTAAGATTACCTCTGTCACTGTTACCTACTTGAAATACTTGGATTATTAGATGTTTGCAACACTCTTTGATTGCCTCCACTCTTCAGCTATTTTCCTCTCCTGTACTTACTTCGTAGAAATGCAAAACACCATCACATTCATGGACCACCCCGTAAGTTACTATCTTCGATAACTACTTATTAGTACAGAACAAGATCTGGTTTCCTTAGTCTGATATCCAGTTTTTCCCACTTTCTTCCCCATTTTTATACAAATATTTCATTAAGTGACATTGTGATAATATGAGTTTTCACTTTGAAGTGTGGAGTTAAAGTATATTTTACATGGGTTGTTTTGTAACAAGTTAAAATAAATAATACTAAATAACATTAGTATTGAATATGTGCTAGGCTCTGTTTTAAACACACACACACACACACACACACACACACACACACACACTTATTAAATCCTCAGAACAACTTCATTCATTCCTCATTTAACACAAAAGGAACCTGAAGCACGAAGGGCTAAGTGACATTCCCAAGGTCGAAGAGCTGGTAAGTGGGAGAGTGAGAACGCACACCCAGCAACGTGGCTCTCAGAGACCATCCATATACCCAGTGCATTCTGCTGCCCCTTCAGCTACTTCTGAATGTTGAAAATTGTGCCAAGCTATCAAAACCTTTAGGTGATGTCCTCATTCAAGCAATCGTTGGGCATATTAAAGGAGGGAGAAGGTTAAAAGGTGGCAGTCTCCTTCCCCAGAGCCCTTATCTGGAAACTTTACTGGATGTGGATGTCATGCTGCAAGATTCATGTTTCTTCCCTTCCAGATTTTTTTCTGCTTGAAACTCTCATTGCGAGTGTTAATTTTTCATTTCTGCAACACGTGTACTTTATATGCTATTGTTTGATCTCATCCACCCATAGTCAGCCATTGATAAATAATAATGCTTAGTCTTTGATGAGGGTTAAGGAAATCTTTCTCACATACTAAGAAGCTCTGTTTTCCCCCTTTAACTGCCAGCCTTATTTTGGCTTCTCCTTTTACTGCTTTGGCAGGCATTTATCCTAAATCTTTGTGACTTTTGGTTGAGAAAGTATAACTTATCATTCTGATTCTATTTTAAAGAATAGAGTTACTTCCTTAGTGGCACCGTCAGTATCCCCTTTAGTTACAATTACTTCAGTCCACTGCCTCTGATTTGGCGATGTGTCCCAAACACTTGGCCTTGCTCCTTCTAGAAGTAATTCAACTGCCTCTCCTCCTTTAGTCCCCAATTCCCTCTATCACTTATGTCGTGCACAATAAAGTGCAAGCATCAGAAAGTGAAATCGAAGTTACCTTCAGAATGAAGGAATGTATATATAATTTTACATTATTATATGTTAGTAATATATTAACATATTATATCTAATATGTCACCTATAGTTGGCTATATAGGCACTTCCCTCCCCGCCCCCCACATAGTTCAGAGAAGGATTTCGTAAACTTCACTTTGAAGTAACAGTCTTCTTGAAAGGTATCCCTGTAATTCAAAGAACAGAAATCCACCCGTTATAACATAAATTGAAAGGTAATATTAAGTTATCCCATGGTTGTCCTGTTTTGTGAATGAGGCACAGCCTTGTCACAGAGAGGAAATTTAGAAAACCAGATTCTTCTCTCTGTTTCTTGAGGACAAAACTGTTATTCTTTCTCTCTCTCTCATCTGCTTATCTCTCTCCGTTTACATAGTCCCTAATGAGTATGTATATCCAAGCCTGAGTTATGTACCAAAAGTCACATAATGATTCTTAATTCAAAGATCACTTAGTTTATATATTTAATTCAAATACTTTAAAGAAAAAGAATCAGATTGATTTTTCCTGCCCCATGTGTTGTTTTCTCCTGTATCTCACGTCCACCTTTGGTCCATCTCAGGTCCAGTCAGCTCTAGTTAGTGTCTACTGTGTGTGTGTGTGTGTGTGTGTGTGTGTGTGTGTGTGTGTGTCTGTGTGTGTAGTACATTAGAAAAGAGTTTTCACACTAAATAACCCAGCATATCTTTCAGTAATTGTCCAAGACAGAACTTGTGAGTTATAATGTTGTTGTAACATTCTTAGATCACGTCCATTGGTGATCCACCCTAAGCAGTCCTCTCAATGAGCATTTGGCCATTAAATTAAATCGCTCGCTATCAGGTGTGAAACTGTATTTTAAGTTATACCCATTACTATTGTTACATAAGGAATAATCCAAAGAACCTTACAGTTTCCATACTATTATAGGAAAGAAATAAAAAACAATAATATGAGGAATAAATGAGATAAAAAGTGCTTAGCACAATCCATGATATGTAACTGGTGATTTTAAAAAAATGATAGCTATTATTTTAACAATACTAAATACATGTTCCTGTCCCCAGAAATTTTCTTGGAAATTAAGAACTCTTACATCCAGAGTACTCCATACCCATCTCTTTGTGTATCTGAATATCGCAACTTTTCAAAGTTCACCTCAGTCTTTACTTCCTATGTGGAGACTTAGCTGATCAGTCAAGGCTCACACACGTGAAACTCTATTCACTTTATTTTTCTTTAGGTGCCCCATTTGGATGATACAGAATATTTATATATTGGATAACATAGAGTTATTTGTAACCTTGTATGTTACTGGCTGTTATTTTATTTTTTGGATGTCTGAGACCTCTCATTCTCCACCTAAATTGTGAACATCCTGAAAAAAAGGTCCAAGACATATAGTCCACAAAACATCCACCATTGCACTGTATACTTGGTGTAAGCAGTCCTATGATTCCTTTCTGGAATTTGTAGGTAAGTAATGTTAAAAGGAATTTTTTTCAATGGAATGGGACAGAGAAATATTAGTCTTAATAAAAATTGAATTTAAGATTCAAACTTGCTGAAAACTATTTTCTATGACATAATGTTTATTTTCCTCAGTTATATAGTTAGCTTTTAAGTACTACTGAATATTACTGTTCTTTTCCATTTCTTAGATTTTAATTTATTTCTTCAACACACACACACACACACACACACACACACACACACACACACACTGGAGATTTCTTTTCCAAAATCATCAACTCCTCCAGATTTTTTGTGGGAAAACACAACTATATATAAATGCTTCAATTTTGCTCATAAAGTTCAATTTTAAAACTTTCCTCTATGTGCTTTGAGCATCTGATGCTTATATGTTGCTAATATGTTCAATTGTTTTCACATGACAGATGGATGGGAAAAAGTCCAAATAATTGTTTACTATTGAAATCTTCAAGGCAAAAATGTAGCTGATTTTAGTCAATTATTTCCATTTTTAAAATGCCCCATTGTTGATGTATCATGTGTTTCCAAAACTTCCACACTGATAATGAACATTTGGAACCCTGAGCATACAGCTTCCTGTCTCTTTTTGGGAGATTCTGAGTCAGCGGCTCTTAGGTAGAAGTTGTAATTTTAACAAGAATTTGTATTTTTAACCATAACTTCTATTCTAGCAGAATTTCATATTTTAAAAAAATACCTCAGGCAATTCTTAACATCTGGGAAGTTTGGAAAATCATCTGTATGAAGCAGTTAGCCTTCTTGTCTCTTTCCTTCATTCCTAGTTACAAATCTTTGGGGGCATCACCCAGCACAATTTGATTTTATTGGGAACATCTCTTGCAGGTTGGATTCAAAGGCAGCAAAGCAATTAAGAGTTTATTAAGCTTATTTTAATGGCAAAGAAAATCACTCACCTAAATGATTGCTAGCTGGTGAATTTTCTTCATTACTTATGAGATATGTCTAACTAGGACGATTTGTTGTCCTCCATCAAATATGTAGGTGTCCTGAGATTTTAATTCCAGGAAGGTACTGAAAGCACTTTACTCACTTTTGAGTTTCTTTTGTTATTGTTGTTGTTTCAGTCCTTTCAAAGTGCTCTTCTTTGAAATAATTTGAAATTGGGTTTCCAGCAAAAGTGAATAGCTTTGAACTTTAGTAGTATCGTTCACTTCACATGAAAATAAGAAAACAGGGATCATATGTTCCCTAAATCTTTTCATTAAATATTTACCTTTGATCTTTTTCTGTTTTTCATTTTTGACACCTTATTGTGGTTCAGTCTGTAGTCCACGATCATTACAGGCATTCTTGGGGCTGGAATATATTTGAGCTGCTGAGCACAGAGTCTATGAAGAAGAGAATGCTCACAGTGGGAAGCCATTTTTCTGAGAAATAAATGTACCACAGAAAATTTAAATTGCTTCCATTTTTTTTCACAGTGATATTCTGTTTATAAAACTAAGACATGTTCTCCGTTGTTATTTCTAGGTTTGAATCCCCTCTGTTCTAAGAGCTTTACAATTCTCTTTCATATTTCTATTTTGAGTAAGAAGTTTGACCAAATGTTTTTCCTGGTACAGCTGCCTGGACCAGGCTGGTTTTGTGCTTCCATCTCATAGTATATCTATTTTTTAACTTGAGCTGCATGGAACTAAAAAAGTAATTAATTTTGACTCTTTCATTGAAATAATTAGGAAACTTTGGGGTTATTCTGATTGGACTCCATGTTTAGCCTCCCCACTATTATCCTCGTAGCTGGTAATAAGTGTAATATTGCCATTGTGTAGGGAAAGTTCTTAAAACAGAGTTGTAACTATAAGCAGTTTTATATTTGCATGGGCAAAGTTTATTTCCTCAGATGTGAAAAAACAATAGTTGACAATTTTACTTTTTTAAAAACTAAATTAGAGGCAGTTCCTTGTAGAATGTAAAACTGTGTGAAATGAATAGTATTGTATACCTTTATTATTAAAAGATTTATCATTAATGTTTAGACAACTATGCATATAATGAATATGTGCTCTCAGTAAAATAACTGGAATGAAAATCATTTTCTTGGGGATGCCTGCATTTCTGCTGATGGGACTTGTGGACCTCTGTAGTTGTGGAGTCATTCCAAGGTGAGCAATGGATCAGGAATACTCATGTTATCCTTTGGTGTAGTCTATTTGACAGTCCCCACCTAGAACCAGCGCCTATGTGGGTGGTCTTTTCAGTGCACGATGGCATGCCATTATGTAATATCCCATCTTCTAAAGAGGGCACACCCCTGGGTGAGCTACATGGTGAGACCTGGATTGCCAAAATATTGCTGTGTAACATTTTATTGACTACCTTCCATCACTTTTTACAACTTTCTTTTTCATCTTTCATTACGAATTTTTATAACTCTTTCCTCTTTTATGGTATTTTTTTCTCTTTCCTTTGTCTCCCATCTAAGTGAATAAATCTAATGTATTATGTTCTAAAAATAGAAAGGCAAGAGTACACCAAATTGTAAGCATTGTAACATAGTACTTGTTTTTTTATATGCTTCCTTTCAGTTTTAACATTTCTTTTGTTTCTATTTAATTCTCAAACTATTTAAAGATCATTTCCAAGCTCCCAGTGACTTTTTTCTTTCTCCATATATCCCTATTTTTAGGCAAAGTAGGACAAATATTTATTACTTAAGATTTATGATAATTTAAAGAATCAAAAGTTGTAACACCTAAAACAGGAATGAGATGTCCTGAGAATGTACTCCGTATTAGGCGTAACTATAATAATATTAAATCTCTTAGGATCAATTTTAATACTGATGGTGAGAACAAAGAAAATGATATCGCTTTTTTCATAAAAGATTAGAATCAGATCAAGTGAAATATTTACCTTGTAATTTTGAACTTAAAAATAACAGGTTCAAATTAAAAATTGAAAAACCCACTCTTGATATACAAAAATAAATTACCAGGTTTTCAGATTATGAACATACTCTTCTCCTTTTCCTACTTCTCCCCACTATTCTAAAAATAATTCTGCTTGTTAGCATTTTTATAGAAATGGAAGAAGTAGCTGCCATAACACTTAAATCGGTTCATTTTGGTATTCATTCTCATAAAAGCTTTGATAATAATAGTGTTTGAGACTTACAAAATTATGAAATAAAATTCATTTAAAGAGTTTGAAATTTTTCTTTAAATATGTATTTTTACTTTAAGAGTTTGATATATCCTTCTACCCTTTCTGCTGCTGATCAAAACACACACACGTGTGCACACATTGTCTCTCTCGTGAAAAAGAAACCAGAAAAGAAAGAAAAAAGGCAATAAAGAAAGGGAAGAAGGAAAGGAAAGAAGGAAGGAAGTTGATTCATCTGTCTTGCAATTCTGGAAAAAAAGGAAACTAACAGTTAAACACTTACCATAATATAGGAGGAATTGTTCACCCTTTAAAATAGGATAGCTTAGTCTCACTTATTCTTGGGGGATGCCGGACCTGTACTGTAGAGAAAATTGGGCCACCGCGTAATACCCCCAACCTCCAGGACCTATGCCAGCCTTCCGAGGTAATTCTTCTTGAGAAAGTCAGAGTCATTTTCCTTTTACCCATCATGAGTAAGTCAACAATTCAAAGATATCAAGGAGAATAGTGTACCGGGGATGGATGGCATCGATTGCCTTCTGGAGGTATATTTCCGGCATATAATATTCTGCAGAACAGTAGAAGTAGGCTGAGCCATAGGGATTTAGAGATTTTTCTAGTCAAAGAATTATGGACTACCTCAATTTCACTAGGACATAAATACTTCTCCTTCTAGTTAAAGAATCACTGAAAGGCAGAAGAAAATATACCTTCATCCCACAGAATCATACTAGATAAATTTCTAGTCATTACTGGAAATTGAACTGGAAGCTCTGCATATCAACCCTACCAAAAAATGGTATATTCTTTCAGTCCCAGAGGACAACAGGAGTGCAAAGATTAGTTCATATATCCCTTCCTTCAAGTAGAAGACTTTTCTCTTGTTTGTTTATTGTATATATTTATGGTGCACCTTGATGATTTGATATATGTATACATTGTGAAATAATCAGCACATTAAAGCTTATTAACATATTCACAGTTAACTTTTGTGTGTGTGTGTGTGTGTGTGTGTGTGTGTCTGCTGAGAACACCTAGGATCTAATTCTTATCAAACTTCAAGTATACAGTAGAGGATTGTTACCTATTGTGACAATGCTATAAATCTCCAGAACTGATTCATCTTGTGTGACTGAAACTTTGCAACCCTTCCTTGACCGTCTTCCCATTTCCCTCTCCCCCAAGCCCCTGGTAACCACCATTCTACTCTCTGTTCTCACCATACACAAAAATCAACTTAAATGGATTGAAGACTTAAACGTAAGACCTGAAACAGTAAAACTTCTGGAAGGAAACATAGAGGGAAAATTCCTTGACACTGGTCATGGCAATGATTTTTTGTATATGACACCAAAAGCACAGGCAACAAAAGCAAAAATAAACAAGTGGAACTACATCAAACTAAAAAGCTTTTGCTCAGCAAAGGATACAATCAAGAAAATGAAAAGGCAACCTAAAGAATAGGAGATAATCTTTACAAACCATGTATCTGATAAGGGTTTAACATCCAAAATATATAAGAAATATGTACAACACAGTAGCAAAACAAATAAAAACAACAACAGCAACAAAACCCAAGTGACCTGAATAAAAATGGACAAAGGACCTGAATAGACATTTTTCCAAAGAAGACATTCAAATGACCAACAAGCTGGGGAAATGGCACTAGAACTAGAAGGCTTCTCTTTCCCTGCTCAACTTTCTTTCATTTACAACATTTGATACAAATTCACTCAAGCAATCACATATTTTTCCCACAGCCCATTGTCACTCGTATCTTAATATTTAACCTGCTGTTCACTTTCATCCATAAATCTTAAAAACAAAACAAAAACTACTGTATTTCTGTGGCTCATAGTCAAAATTCTTCGATAAGTCATTTTATATTGTCTGATATTTATTAATGCCTTTTTAGGATAATGTATTTAATGTACCCCTTTGAACATATTCCTACTTTCATACATTCCTAAAATCTAAAGAATGCATATTCATAAACACCTTTATATTCATTTTGCCTCATTATTTTGTGTAACAGAAATGTTATAACCTGCTTCATCATTCTTGTCTTTACATAATGTCCATGCTTTATATAATCTAATGTTCATATTTTAAAAAGTGTTACATGGTATTGTTTTTCTCATCTTTCTAGACTATTTAACAAAGCTGAATGAAATGATATACGTATGCCTTTCCAATCACATTATTCTTAGGTCATTGAATATGAAATATCCTATTTCAAATCAAAAGTTTGGTTTATTATATCTCAAACAAGAAGCCGAACAATTAATCAAAGCATGCATCTAAACTATCAACACAGTTTTGCCATCTTAATGGTAGCTTGTTCGTGCCAGCAGCGAAGAAGCCTGGAGAGCGAGTGGTGTTGAAATCATGAAAGGTGTTTTCCACAGCTTGTTGAGCATTGGATATTTTAGCTTGCAAGAAGTGGTCCAAAGCCTGGAAGAAGTGGTAGTCAGTTGGTGCAAAGTCTGCTCAATTCACACATAGGTTGAGATGGATTCACTTCCACTACAACTTTCAGCTCATCATTATCTACCTTGGTCTCAGGTCGCCTATGTGGCTCATTTTCAAGATTAAAATTACCACGATGGAGCTTCTCAAGCCATTGATGTACTGTACATTCATTAGCCACATCCTTCCCAAACACTCACTGATACTTTGATCTGTCTGCGCTGCATTGGTTCCATGACAGAACTCATATTCGAAATTAACACGAATTTTTGACTTATCCATGGTATCACAAAAATTGCTCTAAAAAGATTTTGAAAAATAATCACAAGCCAAACTGTGTGTTTGAAAGACTGAGAATATACCTTCGCAATAAAAATAAAACAAGAAGTGTCAAAGTGAAATGTCAGCGATATCAACTAACTTAATACTTAAGGAAATCAGGCATTTCATGCTTAATACACTAACATTTCCACTTCTCTGCTGTCATTATTAGTGTTCATTTGTCAATACTATCTTCCCAACATCCCCCATTTCCAGAAGTTAATGTTTATTGGTTCTTCACATTTTCTTTTCTTGAAATCATCTTTGCTTGGAAGAATGTATAATTATCTTGCTCAGAAGAGTGAATTCCAGATCTGAGCAGATCCTGAGACATTTTTTATCATTCATTACTTCAGGCAGTCATTCAAGATACTTTCAGGTCTCTAATTCCAGGCGTTGTAACGGGTGCCCACTAGCTCTCCTCTCACCTGGAATCTTTTTATCTAAACACCACCGCTACTAAGCCTGAAAATAATTATAAGCTGAGAGAATCAGATACATGTGTAAAAGGTTATTCTTAACCGAGTGTGAAAACTATGTCCAGAGTTTTAAAAACAAAACAATGAGAGAATGAAAAATTATTTTTATTGATCCCTGAGGACATTAAGTAGTATTTTACAATTAGTTTGTGGATTGTTTTGGCCCTACATTTTGTGTATTTAAAATATTAAGGTTATAAATATACCACAGACCAGCCACTCCTCTTCCTATAAAGAAGAATGTAAAATTTCGTGATTTGTGGTAAATAATGCTGCCTCTTTTCACCCACCTTCCCCTTCATCACAAATAAATGTTGATTCAGTTTGGAGGGAAAGGGAAATTCTGTCATATGAACGTCGTTTGCTTCGTCAGACATCAAAAATTAGAGTCTGCTGCCTACGACACTCTCCCACCTCCCCCGGTGAAAAAGAAGCATCAATCAATCACATGGATCAGCAATCTGAGGAACAAAGAGGCTACATTTATTAGGCTAAACCTCCCTATTGGGGCCCGTTTTCACAATTCTAGTAGCAGAGGGAGTGCATAACTTATAATATGACAAATTAAAGATTTCAAAGTACTGTATGCTATAATTTCAGCATGACATTTAGCATCTGTTACCTCATATTTTTAAGTGTTCATCTATGTGGATTGATTTTCCATGAGATTAAGAGACTCATTGGAGCAGAAATAGCGCTTACTGTTTCATCGGCTGACACCAGTTCATTGAACTCACTACACCTGGTGACTGTCAATGCTCACCCAAAGTTAGATCTTGTCAGACATTTCCAACTGCTTCCACCTCTTTAACCTCCTTTCACAAGCTGGCTACAGATTAGCCAAATATTCAGTTTGCCAAAGTATTTCAGATGCATTGTAATTCTGTGATTAAAATGACTTATCAGAGTGACCCTTCTAAAATTTAGTTAACTAGTATTCTTTACTGTTTTGACTTGAAATTGTGTGGGATTGCAAACCTTGTACTTTTCAATTTAGCCCATAAATGGGGATTAGAGTTAGATGGAGGTCCAATCAGGAGGGAAGAGAGCACTGAGCAGAGTGAGAAATTAGTAAAACAAACTGAGGGAAATGCTTATAAAACTTTTTTCAATTATCTTTGGCTGAGTAAAAAATCACTCCCAAATTTAGTGCCTTAGAATGACACAAATTTGTAACTCTTCAGAATTCTGCAATTTGGGTCTAAAATGTGTTAAAGACAGCAGACCTCAATGTGCTTTGAAACTCTACAGCATCCCTTTGTAAGGAAAATGTTGATATTTAAAAATGAGAAGGCAAAGACACAGGGATTTAAGAAATATTACAAAGCTGGAGTAATTGAAAGCTAAAAACAGGCTCTGTCAACAGTTGATCATAGTTGAAGAAAAAAGGTAGTCTTCACTTAAACTTACTCTTTTGACATTTCTTCCACTGCCATAAATGTACAGAGTAATCGAGCATGTAATAAATTACAATATTATTACAGAGCCAGACCATGAGAAATGATTTAAACTTTATTAGAGAAGGGGAAATTATTGTAATTTTTATTACTTAAGGTAGGCTAACTGTTATAATTAACCCCAAAGTGTTAGTGACATAACATAATAGAATTATATTTCTCACTAATGTAGCAGTTACTGTTGGGTGAATATAAAGTTGGTGGCCTTCTACGATGTGATTCATGGTGTCAGATGCCTTAAATCTTATGTCTCTACATTACCATAGAACAATGAAGTTTTTGACTTCTAGCCAGAGGACAAGAAATAAGAGCATGGTAGAGATACACCAGTTTGTTAGTCATTTCATCTTAGGACTGATACATATCACTTCTGTTTATAATTCATTAGGAAATTAGTTATATGGCCCTATTAGATGCAGTGGGGCTGGGAAATATACTCTTGGTTGGACTGGTGTTTTTTTAGCAGCAATTTTATTTTTTGAAAGGAGAGCACAAATCTTTGGTGGTCCACTGGTCATTTCTATTGCAGTATGATAAAAATCTTTCCTTTGAAAGGAATCCTAAAGGTCATCAAATATAACTACACTTCTGATTTCTGAGTTTCTTTTATGAGTTTCAATAAAGTGGCCACCTAGTCTGGAAAGTCTAAATATGTCAGAACATACTGGTGCATATCCACCACTTAGGAAATAAGTTAAAATCCATATTGTAAGTAAAAAATAATAAATTACCAAAGTTTTCAGAGGATTTATTTTTGTTATAAAATAGGTGATTTTATTTATTGTTACCTTCATGCACATTCATTTATGTTCCTTCTTTGTTCAAGTAAATGGTAGAAATTCTAATTCGTAATATACAAGCTGTCTAATCTATGGACTGGCTCCCTTCATCAAAATCTGGGGAAGCTTGTGAGCATGTTGTGAACGTGTGCATCATGTATCAGTGTGTGCGAGTTGGGGGAGCACTGAGAAACTTTTGCCCTGCCTATTCACAATGCACGTGTGATTGTATACTTACTACTATTCAATACCGCTTTTGCCATCTTTAAAGAATTCTATTAGAAAGTTTTCTTTTTAACAACTAAAAATGTCTTCTTGAAGGTTTTGCCATTGGCCTCTAAATGTGTGCCATATTGAACCAATCTAATACTTCTCCATAATGGCATTCTTCAAATATGCACCCAAAAAAATTATCTATCTCCAACTTCCTTCAGATTAATACACTATGATAGATACTCTCTGACTATTCTCATTGTTCTCTTCTGAACATGGCTGTGTCTTTCCAAGGTCTTCTATTATCTGTATGATTTTCTATTTGCTTAGTTTTGTGTCAGTGTGAAAATTGCAAAAAAATTACTGTAATATGTGTTACTGAGTTTTCATTTACATAGAGGATGATAAATAAAATCCACTGGCCAAGACCAAAATCTCATTATATTGGACAATGTATCCACTGTTAGCCCTGTGTAATTAACAAAGGAGCACAAAGAAATATTGTGACTGAACCATCTTTATTACTCTATAGGTTTTTGGCCCATTAAATGCATTTACTTTCTCATCCTGTGGTAGACAGTGATGTATATGTTAGCCTCAAAATTTTTTTCAGTTTAGGTTAAGACTAGAAGGAAGTTTCAGCAGGCCTTTTCTCAGAACCATACCAAGCTATCTACATGACTGCCAAAGACATGGAAATCCAGGTGGACAATTTCTCAGACTCCATTTTAATGTGCCAGAAAAAAAAAAAAATCAAAAACAAACAAAGACTCCGCCCCAATTCAGATCTATTTAGGAACACTTTATTTGTCCCACAGAACCACTAAAGTTTCTCCCTTATCGCAGTGGTCTCCTTTGGGGATTCTTAAAGAATTCTTGATGGATGTATTCCAAATTAGAGTTCTTCCCTGAGCGGGAGAGGATGATCTTCAGGTATTTCTTAGGGTTATAATGTGTGATGTTTTAGCAAGTCTTTAGAATCTACAGATAGCAAGCCTTATTTCAGGGATTATGAAACTGGGTTTGAAGGGTTGTAGTAGTGGAGACAGTAGGGTGGAAGCTCCTGAGGTCACTTGTCTAGGGAGTGGCTGCCGTTTTAATATCCCTTTGTGGTGAGCCAGAGTTATAGGCACCTGTGTGTGTCTCTCATCTCCCTCAGATGAGTTAGAAAGTGAAAGAAGTTGAGAGCACCTGCCTTATACAAATGTTAATTTAATAGTGCTCCAGCTAAGTAAGAATTTTGAATTTGAATCCTTAAGGTTATTTGAAAAGCAAGTCCTTCAGTTTTCTATTCCATTAACCTTTATTATGAATTCCAGTAGCAATCACTTGAAAAAATTATACTATTCACAGTTCGTGCAACAATTGCACTTCCCTTCAGCTTGAAAATAAGCAGTCCATATTCATATTCACTAATACGTTTCTCCCAACGTTTCTCCTATTATAAAGGCTGTATGTAACTTCCCTGAATTGTAGTCTGTTCTCAAAGATGTCTTAATAAATGCTTATAGACGAAATAAGAATAATGCAAAATAATCAGACAATGAAAAAACAGATGTCATTATCTGGTATTAATGTTTTAAAATTTTATGCTTGCATTAGTCCTGGAGATTCTTTTCAATATCTTTAATAATGCTCAATGATGTCAGTGTGAATATATATACCACTGTTGGGAAGTTATTTCCCAATTTCTGACACAGTGGCTTCTCCGTGCAACTTACTTCAGGCTGGAAATAGATAGTGCTTATTTAAGTCTGATTTGTGAGATATGCTTTTCTCTGACTGCTTTGTCTCGGGGAGAGTTAGTGTGAGTGTTTCATACGATTTTGCTCAGAGAAGGTAAAGAGAGAAAAGTGACAGCTCCTTAAACATATTGGGTGTCTAATATTTGCTACCAAATAGTAAGAAGCTCATATTTAATTAAGGAGTAAACTTAAAAAAACAAAAACAAAATGAGAAACTTTTTATTCTCAGAAAACCGTCAAAAGAAGATACAAATTAAGAAAAATGCTAACTATGTGAAATAATGCATATGTTAGTTAGCTATATTTAACTGTTTCACAATGTATATATCCTTGAAAACATCCTGTTGTACATGATAAATACATACAATTTTATCTGTCAATTTAAAATATTTGATAAATGAACTTGAGAAAAAGAAGATACAGGTTGTCTTTCTGTCAATGAGGACTGCAAAAATATGAAACAATTTGAATTTATGAAGTCTTATTTAGACAAAGTGATTTTTTTCACATTTTCAGGTAGCAATTGTTTTTAAACCACTTTTTTTTTTTTTGGCATAAGAGAAAGCACATTTTGATCACAATCTTAGAATATTTTCACAAAGATTTAAAGAAGTTGGTCAATGTCAGCCTAGGTAGCTTAGCTTTTGCTCTGTGTGGATATGTATATTTGGAAAAGCTGAAACTGTAGAAGTTTTTCCATCTTTCTTATTATCTTTTGGCTCTGTGGTTGCTAATTATAGAATCAGACATGGATATTATGTGGCCCTCTCTAGCTATAGTTTTAATGTTGTGACCTCTTCAATGTGTTCAACTTCGTCTATTTTAAATAAAGTTACGCTCCTTTGAAATAACACAGTCGCCATGGCCAATTCTCATCAGTCCCTACTTATGAGAAAACTCTACAAAGTAGTATAACAAAAAACTAAAAAGCTGAAAACCAAAAGCTATCTAGGGTCCTACCAAGACTCACCTCATTACACCAAGAGCCAAAAAAACAGCCAAAATTTTTCTAGTATTTCCACTTCTTTCATGGTGAGCCACACTCCAAAGGGAGGGGGAACCAACAATGTGTCTGTTTAAGCTTGCAGCTTTCTTTTGGGTTTTAAGTCTTATGACTATAATAAAACCAGTATAAATTCTGGATGACAAACATAATCATTTTTGCTAATAGCCACTGACTGTGTAATCTCCCACACAGATTTCTTATACAATCTTCTCAAACATAATTCCCAAAGTGTTTTTGCTATACCAAACTACGTGCTCATATAGATTTTCATGTAAAATTTCTCTGTGGTAAACCATTTCTCTTAAAAATTCCATATAGGGCCGACTCTGTGATAGTTCTTTTTTTTTTTTCTTTTCTTCCCTTAAGGAAATAAGTAAAAAAATTATGAATAGTTACTTTTATATATTATTACTAACAAAATTTTTTAAAAGTCACAAATGATTCTTTTGGCACAAAGAGATGAGCTCTGAGGGGGATGGGTTTGTGAGAGTTTCTTGAACAAAATAGCTAAGTAATTTTGCAGACTAAGATTACAAAGCTATGCATTTGTCACATAAACAATGTTTGACCCAGACTGCTTTCTATTAATATGTCCCTATGAGAGTTATAGAAATAAATTATATTTTGTTCCATTGTGTTTCTTTCTATTTTTCAGCCATCATACCTCTGCTATTGTGGTATCAAGAAATTGAATTCCATTTCTGACTCATTGCTTTGCTTTTTCTATTTATGCTTATCGTTGTCCTGGACCATTTACAAAGGGACCACATGGCATCCAATGAAGCTGGCCTGCAGCTATTTTGCTGTCTTTTCCCTCCCATTCCTCTCAGCCTTCAAAGTCTTCTTCATTTTCTTATTATCTCTGTTTCTTCTTGCCATCTCTCACTGCATTTTTAAAAACATTTTTTCTTATTATGTTTTGTGATCTCAAAGGATAAGAATGGCTAAGCATGCAAACTAAGAAATTAGTTACATTTAGTTTTTTTGATAGTGTTTTCCCATAAAGTCTTTCCTTATCACCTAATAATGATTTTTTTAAAAAAGGGAAGTTGGTGAAAATGAGCTCACTAATTAAAAAGAAAAGGCTCTCTTGTTGTGATTTAAATATAATTAGACTATACCAGGTGTGATTTGTAACTTTAATAGTTGTACTTATTCTTTTGAATTTGGGGAGATATATGAGGGAAAAACATTTATTTTCAGAACTCATAGACACTTATTCTCTGAACATGTATAAGCAGAAAAACTAGCTACAGCCAAGCGATGGCGGTGGCCAAAGGCAGACTTCTTTCGTGAACTTGCTGCTGTTTCAAGTGTGTTTTGTTCCCTCCTTCCTTCTTTCCTTCCTCTTCTTTCTTACAGTCAATACCAATTTTCACTGTGAGTACCAGCATTCTGCCAGTGAACTTCACTTATCTTCAAAAAGGGAGAAAGCCTAACGGTAGAATTGAAGAGACAACCAGGATCGATGTTTTCTCACCTCAATTTTGTCCATTTGTACCCTAGATTTAGTACTTACCTTTTCACCAGCAGTCTTTCCCACCTTCTCTCTCCATACCTGCTCAAGAAGGTCTTTATCTTAGAACAGATACTATGATGTAGGGTATTTTAATTCTCTGAATTATCAATGTTCTCTATCATTGTACATTTTATGATAGTTTTGAATATATAGCTCTTTGAAGTAAGTAAACCAGGTATGATGACACTATTCGATTAAGTTGTGGTATATAGTGATTTCAATGTACCACTCTACTTTAAAGTTGAGAAAGCTGAGGTTTAGCCAGTAAACCCAGTCTTAATGACCCCTCATGTAGTACATGATTGCACTACTGTTACGACTATGAGGCTAAGTGACCATTGTATCTAAATACTTGCCACCACCAAGTTAGCCCTTCATTTTCTCAAAAAGTTCTGGAGAATAAGCAAGACTCATGTTCGATGACCCATTTGAAAACCCTAGAAGTCATACACTGAATGCTTTATGAACATAAGCTAAAGAGAAGTTTTACTCTTCAGCCGGTATCCTACAGACAGGAAAACCAACGTCTAGAAGCAGGATGGTCTCTTATTTAAGCATGTATTTCTTTAGTGTTTATCCATTCATGGCGGGCCTGTGTGATGGAAGAGAAAAACAAAGAAAGGAAGAAAGAAAGAAAGAAAGAGATGCCCTCTATGAAGTTATAATCTAGTGATTGTACAGTAGAATTGGAGCAAAAAGGATCTCCCCAAGATCTACTGTAGTAAGGAAAGGCAAGACTTCCAGGGACAAGCCTAGAATTGAGGAGTAGCCTCAGGAGTTTCCAAGCAGAAGGCTTTGGTCCCTCTCCCTTATCATCTGACTGCCTCAGTTCCAACATTCACCTGAGAACCCCCTCTTTAGGAGAATCCCTAGTCAGTTGCAGGTAAGAGGTGTCTTCCCTTGTGGGTGTGGCTTAGTTGCATCTCGATTTTGATTCTGGATTTATTCTTCATTGAAACATTGTTGTACATAATTGATAGTTTCTATGAAATTGCCAAGAGTGATCTCAACTTCTGGCACTGTACTGTTTAAATAGACATTCGAAGTTGAATTTGTACAATTAGTACCATGTTTGATAATATTTTATTATAAAAGTAAACTACAACATGTACACATAATTTGTGAACTTAATCATGCAATTGTGACATTCAGAACAATGAATATTTATGTAGTAAATATATATATGTAGAGAGAGAGAAAGACATATATAGAAATCTAATTCTTTTAATTTTATGAGCTGATTAGCACAATTATGTTCTTATCTGTTTCGAAGTTAGAGCTCTCCTAGTGATATATAGTAGCTCCCCCTTACCCACAGGGTATACTTTCCAAGATGTCCAGTGGTTGCCTGAAACTGTGGATAGTCCCAAACCCAATTGCTGTCAGTGGAAATACATATCTGATTATGTCTTCCACTCACAAATTTAAGGCCCTTTCTATCTTAACTAAGTACTTATTATGCATTGTGGCCATAACTTTTGCAGTTTGAAAGCACAAATTTCTTTTTCCTTTTTCACAGTTTCATGGACAGAAGATTTGATCTTACTGTAGATCTTGGCAACCTCAACATATGATTGTTTTTTCTTATTAAGTAGGAAATCTTCACTTTTTCACTTAAAGGAAGCACTTTATGGCTTCTCTTTGGCATATCCAAATTGCCACCATCACTGTTTTTGCACTTCGGGGCCATTAAGTAAAAATCAAGATTTCTTTCTTTTTTTTTTTTTTTTTTCAAAAATCAAGATTTCTTGAACACAAATACCATGATACCGTGATAGTCGATTTGATAACCAAGATAGCTACTAAGTGACCAATGGATGGGTAGCGTAGATAGTGTGGATACTCTAGACAAAGGGATGATTCACGTTCCGGGTGGGGATGGAGTGGAACAGTGCAAGATTTCGTGGCACATATTTTAAAACTTAGGAATTGCTTATTTATGGAATTTCCCATTTATTATTTTTAGGCTGAAGTTGACTATGAGTAACTGAAACTGCAGAAAGCAAAACTGCAGATAATAGGAGGCTACTGTATATACAGACGTGTCTGCAGGAAGATGGTGAATGTGGGGGTCAGGGCAGAGGCTCTGGCTTCACGCCACCTACATGCCGTTCACTATGCCCCACTTTTTAAATGCCTCTAAGCTTTTGTTTGCCCATGTAGAAAATAAGGGTTATAATAATACCTACAAGGTAGAATCATTGTGAGGATAAATTTGTTAATACTCTACTCCTGGCTTCACTGCTGACCTCATCTCTAGCCTCCCTCCCTGTTCACACCATCCCTGGGCCCCGACCTTCTCTGAGTAAGTCTCTGATCTGGCAAGAGTGCCCTTCACTCCTGGCTGTCCCCTTCCTGCTTCCTTTGCTGATGTTTTCATTTAGGTCTTTCTTCACGTCATCAGAGAATCCTTTCGCGGTAGCTTATCAAAAAGGTTGACTCATTATCCTCTTACCCTGCTTGACTTTTACTTTTAGTGCACTTTTCACTGGGATTATATTACATTCTTCCTCTTTTAAGTATTTTTTGCTGTCTTTCCACCGCTAGAAAGTAAGCTCCATAAGGACAGACATTTTTGCTGTTTATTCACTGTTATGTCTGCAGCATCTGGGACGGTGTCTGGCACTAAATAGACAATGAATATAAGTTCAATGAATAAGAGAATAAATCATGTTTATAAATCGCTTAACAGACTGCTCATCTCAAAATGAAAACTTAAAATATGCTATCCATTACCTTTGTATCAATTATACTAGTACAGATTGATACCAACCTGTGATAAATCACGTGTGGTGTTTGTTTGATTCTCAACAATTTCTACACCGCAGGCCTGTTTATCTTTTCCACACTAGACTGAAGTGAGGTTTTTCCTCCCCTAAGTAGAAACTTAAATCAATGTATTTGACAGGGTTATCTATTTTCTGAAATCAAACAGGAAAATATTTGTTCTCTTGCACAGAATGTGTGCATTTGGCAATATGATATCACGTGGCAGATGTTTTTAATCATTCTCAGCTTTGTACTCATGATGTTGGGTCTAATTGAGTTTCATTTAAACTTCAGGTATCGGTTTATATTTCTGTTAATACTATTCTACCGATTGGCGTAATAGCATATGTACACTTCTATAGTTTATCTGTCAATTATGTATTTTGCTACTCTGGTAGTTTCATATGTTGCTTGTACCCATCATGGACCTGATTTTCACAAAACTGTAAATTCTGTGAGGAAAGGGGTCTGCATGGTTCAAAAATGTAACTAACTCTAGTACTTTTAGAATGTTAATACATATTTGTTGATGAAATATTTATTTATATATAGTAGTTAAAATTAGATTATCTCTTAATTTTTTCTAATATGTCTTTTAATAGTTCTAAAAAAAACCCCTTGCTTTAGACACTTATTTGAATTTTTTAAAAAATTTCCATTATCAAATGATTTTATGAGGTTGAGACAACACAATTTTATTTTCCTCGTGTCTGGATTAGGTACTAAACTATTGTGGTATTGTTTCTAGTTAAAATTTCTTATCACATTTCAGTTGTTCAAAATGTCGGTAATTTATAACTGATAAATTCAGTATTCTGTTAGATCAAAAAGTTTTTGAATTCCGAAAAAAATGTTAATATAAATTACAGATGTTTACTGTTGCTCTTTCTTTCATTGTGAGGAACAGTGTTTTATTCGTATGCTTTGTTTTGTTGTTCACTTACAGTTTGGGGCTGTTGCAAAAGCCTGGATGAAACTTTCACAATTTTAAGTGGGCAAAGTTTATTATTAGGTTCCCGTCACTTCCTTCCTCTGGCCTAAAGTAGTAACACACCATCTTACTCACCTTCCCTCTATCAATGCCGTCAGTGAATCAAAATATTTCAGAAATCGTTCACTCTTAAGATAAAAATGACAGCTATGTTAAAAGTGCACTTCTATGCAAATTTGCATTTTTAACAACCTCAGTTAGTCAGTGGAATTTCAATCTCAAGGAAATCCAGCCAGTGGGTCTTCATTGCATTCCTGAAAGCTCCCCACTCTGCTTGCCCCTGTGACTGTCACATGACTCAATGCTGCCTGCATGGACAGCCCAGTGTATCTCTGCTCCTGCGTTTGCCTTCCTGCCCCACTGCCCTAGGCTCTGCGCGTCACGGCCTGTTCTCAGTTTGGAAGGCTTCTGCCTTGGCTCTGCTTGACCAGATCTCCCATGTTAAAGGATCTCATAAAGAACTTTCTTGGAGGTGCTTCTTTGGCCACTCAGTTCAGAGTTCATCAATCTCAACTTTCGACTTCCATAAACCTGTATTTATCATTCTCTTTGCGGCACGTGTTTCCTTGCTGTATGGTTGTTGTGCACAGATCTGTCATTCCTGCTCTACTGTAATGCAGCTGAAGGTAGGGGATGCTTGTTAGACTATGTGCAGTCCCCAAATGGAATGAGTGCTTGCCATATATTCAGTTATTACCTGTGCCCCCGAATTTAATTCTACCTCCAGGAGAGTTAAAGGGCAGAGACAGAAGAAGTTTTCTATAAATTCTGTATACTGATACTTTGGATTCCAGGGAAATCAATCACATCTTTCTCTCATACAAGTATAACTATGGGGTCAAAGGGCACCCCTAGAGTAAGAGGAAGATCTCATTGTTTTTGATTTTTTGACACTTCTCTTTCCAGGGAATCCCTGGAAGTCTGAACAAAGGGTAGAATCATGCTGACTAAGACCACGGTGTTTATTTTAGCTTTTCTTTTATTCATTTGTGGTGTCTACCAGAGATATCAACTAGAAGAGTTTATCTTTGCACTCTTTCCAGGAAGAAAGGATGTATAAAATTGTCCAGTGATTCTCAGTTTTACCAGTACCAGGTTTAACAATTACCTGTGGCTCAGGTTGCCCTCATTCTCCTAAGAAGCAGATCTGCTAAGAAGTATTCTCCTAAGAAACAAAGTCCTATGGGCTCAGTCCCTCAGGGGGACTCTGGTGATAGTGAAGAAGATCAGGAGATGTCAGACATGGAGTCAGATATTTATATGTCCTTGTTAAGGTCTGCCCCAAGTATGCATCTCTTCCTGGCAAAGCAGACTCTAGCATCTTGCCTCCAGAGACCCTCAGGTGCATGCTGTTGGGAGTGAGTGCACATTGGAGCCAGTGCATTTGATTGTGAAGGAATCCTAGGGGTGTGGGTGGAGCAGTAACACAGTCTGCAACATACTGCCTGCGTTCCTGCAGGTTTCTGCTGAGAATCCTAGCACAAGCAAGAGAGGTGGTAGGAGCAGTGCACTTCAGGTGCAGTCAGTAAAAAAAAGGTACATTGTAAAGAATTTACAAACCAAAATAGAATAAAATTGGCTGAAAGTCAATCTGCTTTTTGTTATAATCATGCACCGAAAATTCTGGAAATTGATACTGATAAAATACTTCCAACCCCTTTCCCCTAATGTGCATATACACACTCACACACACACACACACAAACGCTCTCTTGGTACACAACTGTCCTGGTCCACTTGTAGGTGCTCAAGTATATACCATTGTAATCCCCACCATGCTTAAACAATAATATTTGGACAAGATACATATCTATATTTAAAGTCAGTCATGATCCCCATAGATAAAAACTAATCCCCATAGATAACAACAAAACAAGGAATGTTTTTCTACATCTATAAAGTATATTTCTGCTACTGAATCACCACAGGCATAGAGGGAATAGGTGGCAGCAGAGGGGGAGGACCACTGACAATGAGGAATGTCAACCCAGCATTTCAATTCATCCATTCCACAAATGTTTCTTGACTGACTATTAGGCGTTAGGCACTGATTGCTATGCACATTTTGTGATAAATGATTATGTTAAGTATAAATTATTCATTAATATGTATATACCCTCACACCACCTATCTTATCTATTCATATACGAACTATGCACATATCTAAATCGTGGTTCATTTCCTTATTTAAGTTATTGCCATGTTTCTCAATATAACCTGCTATATATATCTCCATCATAACAAACTATTCTAAAGAAAGACTCTTCTTGCCTTTGGAATAACTGTTACTCTTTTTTTTTTTTTTTTAATTAACCAGAGCATTACTGCAGTTCATTTCAGCATCCTGAGCAAGACAAAAGGACCTAATTCACTGCAGAAGCCTAATGCACAGTTAAATTCTGCAGATTATTTGCTAGTGAGTCAGCCTATTTACCAAGATAATTCAACTTGCAAATTAGTCATGTAGAAAGATTTAGTTGGCGAAGATAGAGTAGGCACATTTGCCCTAAAAATAGACACACTATGCTTGTTCCTAAGTCAGTACAGTAGCACCACACATAAGAGACACAGTGAGGCAGCGAGAGACTTTTTTTTTTCTTATCCAAATGATCAATTCCTTTCCCTGATAGAGCTTGGAGCACATTGGCAAGCATTTGTGCCAGCTTCTTTCTACACTGAAAAATAAACCCTGGCCCATGCTAATGAATCAAGCACTAGCAGTACCAATTGGTCTGGTTCTTCTTTTGCTTTTTGCATTGCTGACATTTCCTCTTTCCAGCTTGGGAGTCGCAGCTGCAGGAATAGAGCTGCAGCATATTTCTGGCTCCTGTCTCTTGAAAATGGCATCATGGAGCTAGGGAGGGAAGTAGCTATACTGGTTTACATATATGAGAAATGGGAGCTATTTAGAGCCTTATCAGGAATACTTAAAATCCCTTGAAAAATGCAATGTGCTAGGCTTCAAGGTCAGAACACAGTGTTCTTCTATGGAGTTATATCCAGTGATATTGCTTTCAGGGTTGTGGGGTGAATCTAAAGCTTGATAGACATGTGCACCACTCCCTTCTGGAAGGACAGTGACTCTCAGGACGCTGTTGGCTGGCCTCCCATTACAAAATCACAAACTTGTACTGGAGATGAGCTAAAATTGTTTTCCCTTTAGATTATTTTATTTTTAGATTTTAAGTTTGCAAATGTAGTAGAAAACTAAATCAATGCGGCTAATGACAGAGTACAATTCAGAAATGGATAAGTTGCACTCAGGCCATCCACTGATGTTTCTGAATCATACCCTAATGTAGAATGGACTGTGATGATTAAGTCTACAGGTACTTCAGAGTGAGATGTTGAGAAATACATGGCTCCATTTGTATTAGACAAGCTATATCTATAATGGGAGAAAATTCTCTACTAAAAAGACTGGTATTGTACTTTATGGGGAAAGATACTGCACATAAGACATGACCTCTTGTATTCACAAAGATGGTGCCTTTATTAGGGTATAGCATGACTGCTCAGAATAACCCAGTGCTTGAGCTCATTAATGAGGCTTCTTCAGCAAATTATCCCTACTGTGGATATGCTTGCATATTGCTGGGCTGAAATACCAAAATTTGCATGTGTTTTTCCAGCTGTGCTTGTTTGTTTAATTTAAATGATCAGCTGCAGAAGAAATTCTGATCATATTCTTAAATTAGGAGATGGTCCCAGTTCCCTGACCACATTTGAAGGCTGATTTGTTTCACACACTAACTTTCTGTTATTTGTTGCCTCCATTCTATTCTTCCTCCATTTGAAATTTGTAGACCCATTCCATTTACAAGCTGTGGGTGGATTGAGTACAAGGCATGAACAAATACTATAGCCACTGAAGAAAGGGAAGTACAGGCATCGTCTTCTAGCAACTTGGACTCCTTCTACAGTGGCAATATATAGATTATATGGAATAATTGGAAGCATATCACAGATATGAAATAGATACAAATAATAGCTAATATTTACTGAGATTTACCATATGCCCTGGAGTAGGCTAAGATTAGGTATATTATCACATTTAAACCTCTCAACCCTGTGTAATAGGAAGTCTTATCATTCTTATTCTCCAGCTGAGATATCTCAGGCACAAAAAGGTGAATATTTTGCTTTAGTATTCCAATGCTGTTAATCTGTATAGTTAGCCATTATTCCAAATAGTCATATCCTCATTTACCTGCTTTGGGGTGTAGGGGAGTTAACATGAGGACATTTCTCATAGAGGTGAGATTAGAGGAATTCGCAAAAAGAAAAAAAAAAACATGCACAATTCTAGGCTAAAGGTTAAGTACTGTCTACTCTTTAAGCAGATTGCTATATGGTGTTAGAGACAGACAAATCAACCAACAGCTACATTGCACAGTGAGAAGTGCCATGGTAGGTATATGTGTACACAACTATTACGGACACACAGAGGAGCACGCAAGGGCCAGAGCAGGTTCCATTCTTCCAGCGGGGTGTACATGCAATGAGGATAGAGCAAGAACCCAGATCCTGAGCTAATGCTTTCCTCAAGAAATGAACTGGCTAGAGGATACTTTCCATGGTTTCCCTCGAAGCCTGGAGTGTTACAGAGAAACATGTTGGTTTGACCCAGAGTATAGGATACTGCACCAGCTGAAGTTCATTTTCCTGCCTTTCTCCTTTCTGTTCTACCTATGAACTACAGCGGGGGTCCCCTCTTTATAGAGTGTAAAAAGAAAATGCCATCTGTCCTGCTTATCTATACTACTAGAAATGGGCTATATGTAACATATGAAATTCATTTTATACATAAGGATGAAAACACATATAACTTAACACTAAACCTATTTCTAACCCCTGTTCCACTAGCCTGCTTGACGTATTCATCCAGGACTACAAACTTCAGCCATTTTGAAAAACCTGAATCCCTTATTGGCTTCCATTTATCTCTATGAGAAGGGCAACTTCTCAAGTAGAGAAGTGAATGTACTGGGAGTGACTGAGATGCATTTATGGATGAGTTTTCTCTGAGATATCTCAGTTTGTAGAAAACTATAAGCTACGGACTTAACTATTGAAGTATTGGGTACACAGAGTGCATGAGTCAAGCTTGAAGAGGCATTTGATGACGAGGATGGGCTCTCTGGCTAGAAATGACCAGCTTTAGAGAGAAAGAAAAAAAAGAAGGAAACGAGCCTTAGGAAAAAGCTGAAGGTTTTAGGTCAGTTGGGAACATTGTAGATTTTCTAGAAAAAAAATTGAATGATACAAAAACTGTTTGATGGGCCAGATGCATAGGGAATGAATTTGAGAGAGGTGAGCCCAAAGTCCAGGGGGTACTTTTTCAGTAACCTGATCCTGAGAAAATGAAACCATCCATCACTGTGTTGGCAAGAACATAAAGCATGTGCTCCTCAATAAAAGAGAGGTTTGGCAGCGTATTTTTCAATAAGCCTTTCATATTTGTGAGTTGTTATCATGAATGCAAAAGGCCATTTATGATGATACTAGAAAGTTTTAGAAAACAAGGTAAACATTATTAAGAAGGCAATAGTATAGGTGATAGACGATGCTAAGCCAGCTGGTTAAACTGTGGGTAAAAGGTTTTGCGAGGGACACTCAAGAATGCCAATTTATAGTTTCTGCTAAGATATGTTGCTCTGGTCCTAACTTCAGACCCCAAACCCTATTGATGTGTGGATCCAGGAGAAAATGTACATGATTCTCTTTTCAGAAAATCATGGGCAATTTGGGAAAAAGTATAGAGCAGCCAAAAATATTTGCACTGCAGAAATGCATTCAACAAATGTCTGGCAAAACACAATGAAAATGTTGGCTTAGCTAAAAATTAAGGCAATTGGATATTTTTAGGAGGGTGCAGCCACTCTTCCTCATGAGTGACACTCTCATAAGGTTTAAGTATATAATACCTGACTGTATTGCTACATAAAGTACAATTATATATAGAAGTACTGGCTTTAACTTAAAGCATTGCTAACTCCCCCATCATGAAATATTGGTGTACAGATTAATCAAATCAAAATTTATATGCCCCACACTCAAACGTGGATTCTAACTAGAGCTAGATAGAACTGAAAAGAAATGAGAAGGTGGAAATGGTATTAGCACATTCAACACAAACTATATGTACATTCTTTGTATATCTTTGTGATGTACTGAATATCTCAGCCATACTTAGGGTATCCTATCACTACCTGTGAAATACTTTTTTTAGGCAATAAATATAAAAGTCCAGATTGGTTCTTTATGTACAATGAGAATGATATTCTACCTTCTTTGACCTTACAGAAATAGTCTAGAATTAGTAAGAACCATTTGATCAAAGCATAAACTATGTTAAATTTCCAATTGAAAAATCACCTGATAAGCTATAAACTCAAAAGACAAAGCTTCACAAAGCTACAAATCATCCCAGTTCTATGAGACATAGCATTTGTATTTCTGTTTTTGAAATAAACTAAAGGGTAACGTTAATAGTTACAATAGCGTAAAACATTTGTATCTAGAAAGTTTCTGGACAGTATTTATGCAACATTTTCAAAGCAATCTATATCTGAGTATTATTGTGACAGTTGAACTTTGGTCAAAATTGAAGGTATCACAGAAAAAACAGTCATATGTCGAGAATAACAAAGGGCACTCATTCGATAATTGATAGGCTGTTCTTAAATGGTTATTTCCTAAAATAGAGGATTTTGACATGTAGTGTTGTAGCCGTAGGGGTGAGGGGAGACTTCCCCTTCACTCCAGAAAATTCACTGAAAGATCAACTCACAATAAGACAGATTAATAAGAGAAACAGATTCATTTACTGTGTGCACGGGGAGAATTACAGAGTGATTACCCAATGGGGCCCAGAAGTTTATATACTCTTATTTTAGAGGTGAGGGGAAGACGAGGAATATAAATAATTCTGTTGAGTGGCAGTCAATGGTCACTAGGGAAGATGGATAAATACTTGGGAGAATGAAAGAATGAGAGGAACAGATTGACTTGTAAGTGATTTTCTTTGGACGTTAACTTGAGAGACAGGTATTGTCTTTAAAATGCGTTGGGTATGGTCTGGTTACATTTGTGATCTTCTTTCCTGCAATATGTTGATAATAGGGATGGAAAGGAAAGGTAATTGTTCTTTTTGATGGGTACCTCTGGTTTTATGCAGATAGAGGGAAAGCCCCTTCCAATGTCTGTTACTCTTTAAGGGCCTTTAATTCAAAATACTCTTTATACCAAGGATTCATAATTTGGGATGAAATTTCCTGAGCTCTTTCATAGCTGAAAATCTTATTTTATTCCCCATCACAATGACTTTTAATATCATGATTTGTTTTCAGATATGAAAAAGGCTTATATTCTTTTGTTTGTCTTTCAAGAGATATGTTTATTTTATGTTCTCTTAGTTTAAAATTAATTTGAGAATGATAGTTATGGATATATTTGCTAATTTCAGATGTGTCTACTATGATTCAATTTTTAAACGCATGCAAAAATTTAGCAATGACCAATAATTGTTTCACTGACCATATCTCAGACTATGCTCTGTGAAGCTTCAACACATTCCTGAATTAGCACATGCATTAGTTTCCTGCACAACTAGATGAGATACTTAAATAGCAGAGAATGCTTTGTCTGCTTTGCATAACAAAGAGATGATTTCATTTTTCTCCCTGTGCTTATAATTCAAGTCTACAGCTTTATTCCATTTTCATGGAATAACAATGTAAATGGCAGCTTCAGCCCCACAACACTTCAATTCCCTGATGTCCTGAATCCAGAATTTCTAATTTCCCTTAGTGAATAGCTTTCCAAATGTCTCCTCAGTCCTGAATTAAGTTTTATAAAGCTTTAGGAATATCTCTATTAAGATATCAGATTACTTACTTCAAAACTGGTAATAGTAATCTCGATTATTTTATAGGGTATAAATATTTTTGAAAATGATCTTAAATTATTTTAGTTCTTTTGTCTTCTCTATTTTTCTATGCATTTGGTTTTGGGAGACAGAGAGTAGTTTCTTCAAAAAAATTTAATCAGATGGAGTGCCACTTGCTTTCTTAGTAGGTATTTAGTGTTTCCAGAAGACAATCCTAGCCAAAAGCCAGCAGAAGAAGAGGGGCCTCTGTTTCCTAATAGAGCAACTCTGATTGTTCTAAAGGTTCTGTGACTAATGTCATCAAAATGCTTTTGATGGAAAACTATTTATTGTGGTTGTGACCACTTTATGATTACCCAAATTAACGTTTCCCCTGAAACTCCTTTTTCTAAAACTTTCTACGCTGTGTTTACATCTCTTTTGAAAAGGAAGTTACATCCAAATTTACTGGCTCAGTGCATGTGACCATGAGGGCAGCTCCCTGAGCATATGAGGATATGAGGAATGTCATCCGTCTTCATCTGTGTACCCCAGTATGTGGCACAGTTTCTAGCACATGGTAGACACTCAAGAAACATGGAAGGAGTGAATGCAATTGTATTAATATCTGGGTCCTGATCTGTAACCACCTTATTATTAACCTTTACAACTATTATCTGCATTTGCCTAGGTCATCCAATAATATAAAATGAAGATTGTTTAAAGTAGAATTTCCACAATGTCACCCTTCAAAAAGCCATTATTTAGAGTATGATTTATTTAAACTACATTGCATATATTCGTGATATTAAGATTGCAAAAGCAATTTTCAAAGAATTCATATTGAGAATTTTCTTAGAGTATTTAGATCTAATGAACATTATCTTTCAAGTGTTGGTCATTTATGTTAATCTTCAGTGAATATCCAAATTGATATAAACAATATATCTCCCAAACTTTATTCCTTGAAGTAGTAATGCCTCAGGTTATTACTAGGGGTCTTTGAAATAGAGTGTTTACAGTCAAATATGTTGTGGAAAGCTGTCATAGGCAAATTAAAAGTAAAAATTTCTTTACTGCAGGACTTTTCAGGGCCTTTACTTTAGTGAACTATATCATGAATTGCCATTTTGAGAAAGGGAATGTGCACAGATCCTAGTTTTTCACTTACTAATTCTCTACTTATTTTAGACTTTCTATTTTTCACCATAAAGTTTCAAAAATGTGTACAGTATAGCTTATTTTTGTAATAATATAATACTTTTACTCCAGAAATTCCCATTTGTACAGAGAAAAACAGCACTCCAAGAAAGATTTTATTAAATTTCTTCATTTTCTTCTTTCGGTAGTAAAACCAGGACTTAGACTTACCTCTAGTGTTATGCTTTTCTCATTATAAAAAAAAAATCATGATATTTAATGAGTTTTTTATGTGTCTAGGTATTGGGATTAACATTTTATATACTTTACCACATATAATTCTCATGACATTCATATGATATGGATATCATTCCTCTATGTTCACTCAGGACCTTTGAGAAGTTACATATAAATTGCTTTTCAAGCAATTTTTTCATTAAATTTTAAAAATTGTGTATGACTTTTTTTTCCATTTCCAAAACTTGATAACTAAAACTCACATTGTGTGTCAATATTCAAAGTTGAGTGAGTTGCCATTGCCTATAGTGATACTTGTAACCTCTGATTTTTTAATAATTATTCATTATCTCTAGGGATTCTTATATATGAATATGAATTCATATATCCATATCTATTCATATGTATGGAAAATGAAAAGAGGGAAGAGCCTATCCAATCACACTTTATTACCTAGTCAGGGTTAACCAATATTGTATACATATATAGACAATCCCAAATAAAAACAGAGAATGACATAAAAACTATAATAGCTGTAAATGTTTGATGAGTTCTTAATGTATATACAATTCTAAGCCCTTCACATGAATGTATGCACTCTTTCAATCTTCAAAATAATCCTATGAGATAGATACCATTTTACAGTTGATGAAAGTGAAACAATTAATTAACTTGTCCCAGGTCAAACCACTAGAATGGTGGGACAAGGATTTGAATTCACATAATCTTACACTTGATCATTTTGTGTGCTGCTATCATTCGAATATGTAAGACTTTAAACTACAATGAAGAATATCGCTCTAAGTGTTACTTGATCTAAGATCTTATATGTTTAAACAGAAATGATTTGAGTTGCTGTGTTATGGGTAGGTTGGAGCAGGATTTGTAATTGTAATTCAGTAAAATAGTATACCCCTCTTTCTTTTCCATGGATACGAAATTTTCTCTTATATAGCTATTGAAAAATTCTAACCCCCACTCAAATTAATTGAATATGCACTTTCTTCAATCTAACCTAAGGAACGCAGATCATGGCGGAGATCAAATGCCAGATGATCATAGAAAGCTACCTGGCTAAGGAAACAGCTGTAAGCTGGATACTCTTTGTCTTGGCACTACCATGCACTCAGTTGCTCAGGAAAAAAAAAGGGAATGAGCTTTGATTCTTCTGTTAGTTTTTAATTGTTGATCGATTCATCAGCGTGTTTTAATGGCTTTACTTCCAAATATGTCTAAATCATTCTACACCTCTGAATCATATCCTAGACTATTACACAAATCTCCTAATTGCTGTTCACTGTACAATGGTCTTTTACAAATGTGTTTCAGATCATGCCATTGCCCTGCTTAAGACTATTTTCAATATTTTTACGATCAAATCTAAACTTTTCAGTGAAGTAAGCAAGACACTACAGGATCTGTACCGTCTGTCTGTCTGACTTCAGCTCCACTCTCCCATGTCTTCATTACAGTCTAGATACACTTCCTCTCTTTTTACCACCTCACAGACTTTGAACTTGCTTTTCCCTCTAGAATATTCTTTCTCATTGTTATCGTTCAAGCTTCCTTTCAAGCAGTTTTCAGGCCTCAGATCATCTAATGTTGTGGTCCCCGAAACCCTTGCTTCCTCCTTGGCAAGTCATTCTATCATATTATTTTATTTTATTTCTAGGACTCATCACAACACAAAATTACTTTTTATTGCTCCACGATTCCCACTAGGATATAAATCTTATTTCTCTCATTCACCGATTTAGGCTCAGTACCAAGAATGGTGCCTAGAACATTGAGGAACTCAACAAAATACTTACAATAAATATACCAAATATGTAAGACCAAATATGTAATATGCCAAATATACCAGATGAATAAATATACCAAATCATGATTAATAGGTGAAGCTGGCATTAAACATTTGAATGGAGAAGCAAGTCTGCAAAAATTAATTTATAAATATTGTACTTAAAGTGAATGTTGAACATTTAATAATTCACAGTGCAGAGGTGATGATGATGAATGCTTTATAACAAGAATAAGACTTTCCCAGAACAAAATGCTGTGAGAGAAGAATGCCATGGAAAAGACAGAAAGTCTGTGGAACATAAATAAAATGGAGGGGAAATCCAGATAATACAAAATCATTATCTGAGTTATGTTTGCCAAGAATCATTATAATTTCTTTAGTGAAAAAGAACTAGAACTAAATAGCAAAATTCTCCCTTCATATATATTCATTATATAAATATGTATGCATATGTATTATATATGTCCTTATATTTTATTGTTATTTGTTAATTTTTTATACAATAACTTATGGGTGATCCAATTGTCAGTTTATGATTTGAATTATGTTCCGTAAAGACTTTATTATTATGTGTAAATTGTTTTTCCATTTAGCATTTTACAAAAATGTGGTTATTAAGGTCAAAAATTTACTCTGTGTGTGTACCTATATATTATATATATATATATATAGAGAGAGAGAGAGAGAGAGAGAGAAAGAGAGGAGTAGGGGAGAACAATACTAGGGAAAATCTCTGCTTAGAGAAGGCTGTCCCACCAGGGTTTATTATTTGAGTTTGACATGTTGATTAGACAGCAGAATAAAAAACATATGTATGAGAGTTTCGAACTCAGATGCTTGAAAATTATATTCTTTTTAAGGTGGCATTTTCATTTTAAAACAGTGACTTATTCCAAATATTGGGAATCAAATATATACTCGATTCTGAAAATTAGTTCTTATGTAGACTGGTCAGGATTTCCTTATTTTATGGTGAGATTGAATGAAAACTTATCATGAAAACTTTTGTACTAGGCCAGGCACTGTGGTTCATTCCTCTAATCCTAGCATTCTGGGAGGCCGAGGCAGGAGGATTGCCTGAGGTCAGGAGTTCAGGACCAGCCTGGGTAAGAGTGAGACCCTGTCTCTATTAAAAAATAGAAAAAAAAAAAAACATAGCTGGGCAACTAAAAATAGAAAAAAATTAGTTGGGCATGGTGGCAAATGCCTGTAGTCTCAGTTACTCGGGAGGCTGAGGCAGGAGTATCCTTTGAGCCCAGGAGTTTGAGGCTGCCGTGAGCTAGGCTGATGCCACGGTACTCTAGCCAGGGCAACAAAGCAAGACTCTGTCTCCAAAAAAAAAAAAAAGCTTTTGTACTACTCTAATTTAAGGAGAAAATGCCTAATTGAAATCTTGAAAACAATCCGCAGCAACAATTTCAATAAAACCACTGAACTTTGGAACTGCACATTAATCTTTTCTAATATGAGAATGTCTGAATGATACTGATACAGCATTCTTCAGATTCATTATCTTTCTTCATAAATAATGCATACAAAAAAGTGAAATGAAATGTTCTTTAATTTTTTTTCTGTTTTCTAATTCTATTTCAGATTTGAACAGCACAAAGAATATAGTGATCTATTTTTAACGTAATGCATTTCTAGGAAAGTTTCTTTGTGAACTGATTATCAAATTAAAATAGCTATTCAAAAAAAGGAAAGAAAAATCTGACAAGATCAATAAAAGTGTTCTAGTGAGATGAAGGAATAATTTATTTTTCTTAGGAGTTTAGCACCAGTTTGTTTCTTTATTAGGTTGCAGCTAATCCATAGATCTAGACTAACTGCATGATAAATTTTAATCTTGGCGTGTTCAAACAATAGATCTCTTAATAATGAGAAGCACATCTCCCACACAGTCTGCACTGAGTCAAATGTTTAGCAGAACCGTGTGAAGCTTCCCCCAACTCACTGCTCATCGGCACTTTCTAAGAGAGAAAGAATTGTTAGGCAATTGAAACAAATTCACAAGTTGAAGAAGTATCTGGCATCACATTAAGTCCCAGGAAAGAAAAAATGGTTCTGCTTTTCTAACCCCATCTCTTGGCTCCTACCACTTAGCCTGGTGACAATTAATTGCAATTAATTCTTACTTCTACTGAGAATGTTGCAAACAGAGAGTAGGGCTGCAGAGAATAAGGAAATTGTGTGTTTGTATTTGTATTTGAGTGAATGATAACAAAATTACATGAAAAACGTGGTCCAAAAACTTCTTTTTCCTTATTTCCTTGATGGAATTGATAAGTACTGAGAGTATTTAGAATAATGTTGAAAACATAGTATCTGCAAACCCTAGCATGTGAAAATCATAGTCATGCTTCCCTCCCTTTTACCTAACACCCACCTCAGTTCTCTCTTGCTATTTCATAGGTAAAACTCATATCATTTTCCTTAAATCCTTCCCTGTGTTTTCATCAATTTCAGGCTTTTGGGAGGGGGTATGTTTTCCTTTTGCCTTCAAACAACACATTAAAGTCATTTATTTTAAAAAATACCTAAAACATAGTGGCTTTTTATACCATTTTATCATATAGAGAGAGACAATGATGATATGATGGCAGTTCATGGGATGTTATGTCCCTTTAGACTGAGCAGATTTATTTAAATACTGTCAATCTAGAAACAATCTAGTAATAGTAGCATTTTTATTTAAATTATCACATAGAGGTAACGATCACCTGAAATTCACCAGCCCTTGCCTACTTTGGTATATTACCTTCCAGATATTTTTCCTGTGATTAGAAAAGTAACTCACATGGTGAGAATTCCAAAGCTTGCTTCAGCAAGCAGTATATTATGAATGTCCTTCCTCTTCTGCATATATAAATCTGCCTCATATTTTAAATCTGCATGTATCAAATAGTATAGTCAATCCCCTATTGTTGGACAATTAGGTTGTTCACAGTGTGTGTGTGAGATATCTTCCTACCTACCTACCTATTTATCTATCTTCAGATGCTTTTTCAAAGAATTATGTTTTCTTCCAAAATATTAATTTACTTACTTTCTAGATAGTAATTTTAGGTTCTATTTTTTGAACTATGTTATCTGATTGTTTAGTAAGGATTTTTATATTTAGCATATCTCACAGTTTAAACTGTCACTGTAATTATGATAAAAGGACAGTTATACTCAGATTTTCTTGTGGTGTCAAAAAGTAAGAAAGTGCTCGAAAGAAAATTAAAGGCTTACAAAAAGTGGGGGCATATTGAAAAGGCATAGGGATCAATCTGAAAGAGATCCTGGTGACCAAATTTGAAATAAATTGATCAAGAAGATAAATAATGATAGTTTTAGATTATAGCCCAAGGAATAAAATAAATATCCACAATTCTATACATATGTAAATTAATAAATACATAAACAAATAAATGGAGAAAAAGTAATAATTATTTCTTAAGTAAAAATTTCAATTAGTAAAATGTAGAAGAAATGAAAGAAGTAAAAAAAATCACCATTAGATCACCACTGTAATAATTGCCATAGGCCACATCGTCTGACTGAATTCAAATTAGTGAGCAAAAATTTAGTGGACAAAATTGATAGAAACAGAATATCTCCCTCAAAATAATTTATGCAGTAGGCAGAATAATGTCCCACCAAAGATGTCCATGTTCTGATCTGTCAAAATTGTGAATATTTTATTGTATATATTCTACAAAATAAATGACTAGTGTTCTTCGAAAACATCAAGGCTATGAAAGAAAAAGAACCATTACAGATTAGAGGAGACAAAGAGGACATGAAAACTCAATTCTATCTACATGGATCTTAGAATGGATCTTGTAACAGAAAAAGAACGTTAGTGAAAAAACTGCTGAAATCTGAAAAAAAACCCCTAACTTTTTGTTAATTTGGTATGGTATAATGGTTAATTTCTTGATTCTGATAAATGTCCTGTGGCTATGTAAGATGTTAATGTAAGGGGGAGCTGGGTGGAGGGCATAAGGGAACTCTCTATACTCTTTTGCAACTCTTTTGTAAGTTTAACATATGTCAAATATATATACACTCGCATATGTATTCATGCATATACATACATAAAATGGCTCAATGATAGTATATTAAAACTGGACTAAAATGAACATGACTCTCTGAAGAAAGTGGCCTTTAAATTATACTTCAGTACAAAATAGCCTAACACCCCTCAACATTCCTGAAAAGAAAATAATTTTACTTCCTGTTCCTGGAAGATTCTAGCCTCAGGGCTTTTCTGTGTGCGCATGTGTATGTGCCTAATATTTCCCTTACTCTTGGACATTTAATTGTCATCATATTCACTAGCTCTCTTCCATTAGAAAGTCTTCTTAGGATTTGATGGTGATGGATACTATTATTTTGTCCTTTTAGGTGAATTTTTCTGCATTTATTTCCTACTGAAATTAAATGAGGGTTAATTTATCTGATTTCATGTTATTGTCTGAATGGTTATGCACTATATATTGAAACATGTTTTGCCAGGTAGTGCTAAAAATTGATACCCCCAAATCTGAAGTTTGTAATGTGAATATCTACGTTAGTGCAGCCTCTACCAATAAGGCATTAACATTGAACCATATTTTTCAAGGACAAGGATTTCACAAATTTACAGAAATACACCAGGGATTATAGAGACTTATCAGATAACCTAAATTTAAATTGCCTGGTAACTTTAAATGAGAAATTCTGTTTGAAGGCCTACCTTGGGAGCTGCTCCCATTCCCATCGCACTTGGGCTACTTTGCTGGATCCCCCAACCATCCTCCTTTTGATTGTTCCCCACGTTTGTCTCCACACTCTACATCCCCTTTTCCTACAACACACCAACACAAGATGCCTTTTCATCATCAGTTTCCTTTAGAGTTACAAAAATGAAAACCATGAGATTATTGGTTGTTTACTTTGCATTATTGATAGCTGGGCAATGGGAGGGCAGGTGGAGGATGAGAGTATTTAGCTTAGCCTATGAAATAATGGAATTTTCGTTATGGAAAACGAAGGCATGGAGACCAGTTACTCAAATCACATAGATGTGCATTGTTCCTGTGTAAAAATCTCTAGCCTCACTCTGTGTTAACTATGCAGTATTGTAGAGTCCATGTAACATCCAGAATTTTATCATTTACATAAGCAATAATCAGAATCACAACCATCATAATTGTACGTGCCCAGGAGTGATATACTTTTAATACACAAATGAGTTTAATTGATAAAGTTCTGGCACACACGGGAAGATGTGGGATATTAGATTACCGAATTCAGAAACTTTGGTCCAAATGTCCACCTTTTTCATTTACTTGTTGAGTGAATTTTGGAAAAGTGAATAGTCACTCTAGACCTCAAATATATTATCTCTTAAAAATTTAATGAGGATTAATTAAAATAAATTGTGGATTAGTTCTCAGAACACTGACATATTGTTTGACTTTAACAATCTTAGCCAGTGGAAAAATTTAGTAGGAAATAATACATTGAGTACTATCACATGACTCTTAAAAAGCTACGTAAGAAAATAAAGCATTTTAATACATGAAGAACAAATCTTAGCTTTGTTTCCAGCTGATCACCATATTGAAGTTGAATAATACACACACACACAAACACACACGCACACACACACACACCCAGGAAGGATGGAGGGGAAGCTGAGTTCAAAGCAAGGCTCTGAAAATCAGTAGCTGTGTGACCTTGGGCAAGTTACTTAACAATTTCGAGCTTTACTTTCCTCTCTTGTTTAATGAGTTGCTCTGATGATTGAATGTGATGAACAATGAATGCGTCTATGATGGCTAGCACAGTATCTGGGATATGGATACCAGCATTAGCAAATGTTAGTTTCCAAGCTGTTACTGATGAGTATTGGGTATGGTTAACTCAGTATGGAGGAGGTTGAAAGTTGACTCAACAGAAGTTCATTACTTAGGGATTTAAAGCATTCTGCAAATGGCTCTGACTTTTTTCCTTATTTTTCTTCAATAAGAAGAATGATTAATCGTAAACTTAGTTCATGATACTATCCATGAGGATAAAATTTATTTAGTATATAATTACAGATAAATATGTGTTATATATGTGAGAGTCATTAGAACAAAAATAATCTAGAAAACAAGGATCTATATACCTAAACACTGTGAAAGAATTTGCCTAAGCATAAAAATATCTTAAAATACGTAAAAGAAAGAACAACTGGCTATTAAATTATGGGTGGGAAAGAGACGACACAGTAATCACCTGGGATTAAGAACAGTTAAAATCTATCTGAATACCTGTCTTTCTCTCTCTCTTTCTCTCTCTGTCCGTATATATAATTTATGTGGCTTTCATGTTGACAGTATTTCAAAAAAGGGATAAAACTTATCTTTGAGGCAAAAATTTGGCCAGATGTGTTTTTTAAAAACTTTTTTTGCTGTCGTCTCCAGCTCAGTGGATACTTACGAATAGGGAAGGAGTACAGACAGAGGGATGGCAAAATATACATCATGGAAAATGTTAGAAAACTTCAGACCTAGTATTTGAATGATGGAAACAAAACTCTACTAAATGTAAACACGCCTTTAATTTAAGCTACTTTTCATCTTGAGCTTTGCTTTTCAGTAATCCTTGAAACGAATTACAGGAACATCCTGACAGTTCTCTTATTCCCTAGGAGACATGTTTGGTTAACTCATTTTACTTTTGTTAACTTGGAACCTTGAGGAGGGAGGTGGGATCACTGGAAGAAAAGAGAGGTCTGCCACATTTGCCTTGCTAATGAAAGCCTGAAGACAAAATCAGGCTTTACTGTAAGAAGAAAAGTAACCAGGAGGTCAACATTAGCGTTCATATTTCCTTTTTAGTCTACGGAGATTTTACTCATGAATAAACTCAAATATTTAATTTATTGCTATTACAAAGTACAGAGAATGCTTTACCAAGGAAGAGATCAAAAAATTTATGAGTTTAGAGGTAAAAATCAGAAAATGCTGGCCTGGCAATTTAGTAAATAGGAGAGGGTAAATGTCTATGCCATAACACATGGAAGGCAACTTCTGCATTTTATAAAGAGATGACTATTGTGTTTCGTGACACTAAAACTGTAAAATGTATAAAACACTTTATTGCAGTTACCACACCACCAAAATTGTCAAGAACCTGATTTTTTTTAACTTGGAAAATGAATTTAAAGGTTAACATAATTAGCAGATGATCTAACACCAAAGCAAACAAAAGAAAACAACAAAACAAAATGCACACTCTTAAATATTGAAGAAATTAAGGACATTGGGGAATTACAATCTGGTTTTTACAGAGCAAATGTTGTCTAATTCTATTAATATTTGCCTATTAACGATAAACAGCTTTAGCCTTCATGAGATTTCTCATTTTTTCTCACAAATATCAATTAGTGTATATTTGGTGTTCACTAGTAGTTCAGTGATATATTGGGGGAACTTAAAACTGTACTTATGCACAATTATACAAAAGAAATACTTTCCCTAACTATCAGTACCAAATGATTGTACTTCTTTTTGTCCTGAACAAAAGAGACCCAAGCATTTGTAACACAGTTGTGCTTCTATTTTTTTTTTTACTTTCCAGCTTGGCTACATATTAAGAGATAGAAGTTAATGACATATATGCTACTGTCCATCTTTCTCTGAAACCGTGATTCATAGTGTTCAAAGTTACTTGTTTTGTTTGACTCTCCATTAAGCCATCCAGAGAAGGCAGGATTCCTCCCTACACTTTGCAGTTTGATTTGGTTTTGTTGGTTTTTACCTGGCTCTTTGACTCGCCTAATTTAAAATGCCTCAAAAAATGAGCTTTTAATCTCTCACTCCCTATGAATAACAGAATTAGAAAATGTAAATATTACAAATTAATATAGGTGGAGACCCTAGAATGAAATTCTCCAGATCTGCATCTAACTGATACAGAAGATAGGTGCTCAGGTTGCATTAGGGATTATTGAGTGACCGGGTAAAATGTACGTTTTTGATACCATGTGTGCATTCTGCCCTCTGGGAAGAACAGCAGCTCTTCCTATTTTATTTTCAGCTCTGCAATCTATTTGCTCTACTACGTTTTTCAGTTAGGTTTTATTCTTGAAATAGACTTTTTTTGGGGGGCATATAAATGAATGTAAAACAACAAGAATCAAAATGGTCCTTTGAAAGGATGCACCATTCGTATTTCCTCTTCTTGGTAGAAGAAATAGAGTTTGTGCTAGATGCCTTTTTTTAAAAACTAATTTTTTCTCTTTCTCTCCTTTGTCTCCTTCTCTATCTCTCTGTCTCTCTGTCTCTCTCTCTCTGTCTCTCTCTCTCTCTCTCTCTTAGACATTATGTTTACATTTAAGGAAAATGAGAGTCCTTATACAAATTAGTGCCTGATATTAAAAGTAAGGGCCTTTTTCACATGCCAAGGCCTGTAGTACCTATGGCTTCATGGAGAAAGACTTACAGTGAGAAAACGAGTCTTACAATATTCTCGGTCTTGTATGAAATTGAGCCCATCTGGCCAAATGTGTTCCTTTTCATCAACTCTCAATTTTAGTGTCTGTTTTATGGCACCAAGAAAAAAATTCCAAACATATATTAATATTTAGATGACTTCTTTCCTCACCTCTCTCCTCCTCCCCTCTCCCCTTTTCACTTTTACTATCTTTAGATTAATTAAAGAAGTCATTTTATCAAAAAGACAGCTACACTTGAATGTTTATTGCAGCACAATTCACAATTGCAAAGATGTGAAATCAACCCAAGTGCCCATCAATACATGAGTGGATTAACAAAATGTGGTATGTGTATACCATGGAGTACTAACTCAGCCATAAAAAAGGATGAATTAATGCCTTTTGCAACAATCTGGATGGAACTGAAGACCATTATCCTAAGTGAAGTATCTACAGAATGGACAAACAAACACCACATGCACTTCTTATTAAACTGGAACTAACCAATGAGCACACATGTGCACAGAGGGAAGTAAAATTCAGTGGAAATCAAGCATAGGGGATGGGGAGGAGGGGATGAGTGAAAACCTAACTAACGGGAACAATGGACACTATCTGGGTGATGGGCACACTTACAGCCCTGACTCAAGCATTACAAAATGATCCATGTAACCAAAAACATTTGTACCCCCATAATATTTTGAAATTAAAAAAATAAAGACATTTTATACTAATTTGGTATATTAATTTTTACCAAATGTAGAAGCTCTTGGAATGGCAATAAATACTGGCCTGTTGAAAATAGAGCACCAAGAACTATCTTAGACCCAGTCTGTTTCTTTCCTTCCACATATGAATTATTGTTCATTTTTATCTTGTTACATGGGCATATTACTATGGCAGCATTATTTCTGGAAAAATTCATGTGAATTATTGTCTTGTCAGCTGTCACACTTAAATTGTTTGAGTGACTTTCAAATTATTATCATTTCAGAAAGTAATTTTTAAAAAATTGGTTATAAATGTTACAGCACCATATATGCTGTAGGTATGTGTGTATGTATATATATGGGCAAATTTTGGATTATCTAGTCATGTATCTGGTACCTGTTTTATTCATCTTCCTTTCATCCAAACCCCACACTTGTATAATTTACCTTATAATCTTTTCATTATAATTGAAGTCCAATATCTTTTTAATTACTTGGATCATTTTTTATTAGTACCTTTTATTCACAGTAGAAAGCTTATATCTTATTATCATTTTATAATTTTTTGATTATCCTTCTTTACATCTGTACATACCAGGTATGCCCTTAATGAGATTTCTGCCTCTGGTAAGCATGCCTAGCTACCAACAGCCCCCAAGGGAAGTGGTCCTCTTGGAAAAATATTTTTTATCCCCAACTGAATTATCACACTAATTCTACAAGAATCAATTTAAATATGAATATTTAGTATATTTTGCTAAATAATACAATAATAGTATGTTGTATACATTCAGAGATATAGTATATTTTCTTTACATGATTTCAACATAAATTATCTAATTAAGCAAATTTAGCTAATGCTATACTTATACCTAGCATCTGTAAATAGGCAGCAGACCTGAGTAAGGAATATGTAAGGAAAGGCCATGACTAATGGATGCACGAATACAAGAGTACTACCATCCAATTCATCATTATGTGCTTGGGTGTGTGTTCTTTACAAGAAGGCTACTGTAGAGAGAAATATTTCATACATTTTTCTCATGATTTCATAAAACCTATTTAAGGATTTTGACAATCTTACTTTTTTGGGGGGTCATGGCCTGTGACTTCTTAGGGTCGACCAGCCTACAATAAATACCATTTGTTATTTCAACAACTAAATCTCTGTTTGAATCAAAAGAAACACCCCTTTTGCTAAATCCTTCACTCAAGTGAACAATACTGATAACATAGGGGCAGTGTATGTTCCTGTGCCTCTGCCTTTAATATCACTTCAGCCTGTAATCCTCCTTCCTTACTGATGTCCCTTTGCCAGTCCCCTTATCAGTATTTTTTGATAACTTGTATCAGCATAAAATCCAGTTCAATCACTGGCAGATTATACTTAGCATATGTGTATTCATGAATGGAATAACTGATATATACATGTAAAGTAAATGATTTGTTCAATGTTCTACTTCTTAAAATAAACGGGAGTTATTTAGTTATGTGCCTGAATGTCCTTTTAATTTAATCTCCATTTAATCTATCATTAATGCTTTTCAAATCTACAGTCTCTCTATAGGGCAGAAACTAAATATTATTTCATGTTTTGTCACCAGAATTCATAGAGTGCTTAGAATATATTAGTATTCAATAATGTTTGTTGAATAAATAAACCCTTCCCAATGAGCTGATCTTTTTGGCAGCATTTCTGACCTAATGTTATTCCTGTTCCCTCACACCTGGGTTCTGTTCCTGTCAGATCAGCTAGATGTTATGTTTGGAAAGTAGAGTAAGAAAGTCAATTGCAGTAATAAGTGATGTCTGAATATGTTATTCTCATTAAAATCATTTGCTATGGTCTAGATGTTTGTGTTCCCCCAAAATTCATGTGTTGAAATCCTACTTGCAATTTAATAGAATAATGGGCCATTGGGAGATGATTAAATCATGAGGGCTTTTGGAATTAGTACCCTTATAAAACAGGGCCAAGGAAGCTTGTTTTCTTCTTCTACTATGTGAGGACATAGCAAGAAGGCATCATCTATGAACCAGAAAGTGGCCCCTCAGCAGACACTGAACCTTCAGCACCTTAATCTCAGACTTCTCAGTCTCCAGAACTTTAAGAAATAAATGTATATTGTTTGTAAGCCACTCAGTCTATGCTGTTTGATTATAGCAGTCCAAATTGCTAAAAAAAAATAAAAATTGGTACCAGGAGTGGGGTGATATTGTGGAAAACACCTAAAAACATGGAAGCAGCTTCAGAACTGGTTAATAGGAAGAGGCTGGAAGAGTTTTGCTGGAAAAAACCTACATTGATGTGAAAGGACCATTAGGGGTGATTCTGGTGAAGGCTCAGAAAGAAGAGAGCTGAAGAGAAGGCTTCCATCATCTCAGAGAACATCCGAATAATCCTGAACAGAATGTTTATAGAAATACCGATAATAATGGCCACTCTGATGAGGTGTCAAATGGAAATGAGGAACATTTTATTGGACACTAGAAGAAAGGGGATCCTTTTTACAAGGTGGCAAAGAACTTGGCTGAATTGAAGTTCTGTCGTAGTGTTTTGTGGAAAGTAGAAAATTTGCAAGTGATGAAATAGGATATTTGGCTGAAGAAACTTCTAAGCAAAATTTCGAAGGTGTGGTTTGGCTTCCCTTGAATGCTTCTGGTAAAATGTGAGAAAAGAGAAACAATTTAAAAATGGAGTTTTTAATTAGAATGGAAAATAACTTAAAAATTTTGAAAATTCTCAGCTTATCCATATTGACAGAAATGAGAAAGCACATTCAGTAAAGAACAAGGGAACCAACTGATGAGATTAGTGTGGATCTGCCATCTCACAGAGGCCAGGTACTATTCAACAAGAAAATGGAAGAATGACCCCAAGGGCCTTTCAGATTATGCACCTCCCATTCCAAATTCAGAGTACAAGGGCTGGGATGGGGGAGTGATTTCAAGGTTTTCCTCACTGCATTCTGGCACAGTGCTTTTTAACTACCACAGGTCTTGCTCCAGTAGGCTGAGGTGGGGCATGGAATGCAGGGGCTGTCCCTTCGGAGGGCATAGGTGGTGAACCTTGCATGGTGTCATCTCCCCTGGTGGACATAGTGCATATATTGTGGGATGTAGCTACCCTTACCTAGATTTCAAAGGATGGACTCATCTAGAGCTTCAGACAGAGGGCCACCCCAAGGCACGGCCAAATCAGAGAGTTCCCACTAGAGCAATGCCTGGTGGAGTTGTGAGGGTGAGGACACCTATGTGACCACCTGCATGTCTGCTCTTGGGAGAACCACATGTACCCAGCTACAACTCATGAGAGTTTTAGGGTGGGCTGTGGCCAGCAAAGCCATGGGGGCAGGATTATTGGGAACCTTGGGGGCCCTCCTTGCTTCAGTATGTCCAGGTGGCTGGATATCAAATCAAAGATTATTCTGGAACCTTAACATTTTGGACTTGTTCAGGACCCGTAACCCCTTTCATCTTTCCTATTTTTCCTTTTTAGAAGGGGAATATCTATGATATGCTTGTCCCACCATTGTATTATAAAGCACATAACTTGTTTGATTTCACAGGTTCACAGCAGGAAAGCCGTTTGCCTCAGGATGAATCATACCTTGAGTTTGACCCATATCTGACTTAAATAACATTTAGATAAGACTCTGGACTTTAGATTTTTAAATAGATGCTGGAAGAAGTTAAGACTGACTTTTAGGGCTATTGAGATAGAATTAATGTATTTTGCATGCAAGAAGGACATTAATTTGGTGGGGCAAGGTGTGGAATGCTATGATCTGAATATTTGTATCTCCCAAAATTCATATATTAAAATCCTAAACCTGCAAGTGATGGTATTAAGAGGTTGGGCCTTTGGGAAGTGATTTGGTCATGAGGACAGAGCCATTGGACAGAGCCATGAGGACATCCCTTGAGGGGATGAACACACTTATAAAAGAGCCCCAGAGAGCTCTCTTGAACCTTTTGCTATAACCCTTATGGAGTTAGCAAGATTAGCACTTCTTCAATGAGATAAGAGTCTTTCTGAATTAGAATAAAAATATAAAATAAACCCTGAAAAATAAAATATTTTAATCTATACTATGAAGAGGATGAATATATGTACCGTAGTCCCACTTTATCTATGGGGGGATAAGTTCCAAGACCCTGAGTAGATATCTGAAACTGTGGGTAGTACCTAGCCCTATATATTATGTTTTTTCCTATATAGGCATACCTATGATCAAGTTTAATGTATAAATTAGGTACAGTAAGAGATTAACAATAATAACTAAAACAAAAGAACAATTATAACAACATACTGTAATAAAAGTTATGTGAATGTGGTCTCTTGCTCTTTCTCTCTCCTTCTTTCTTAAAACATCTTATTGTACTGTACATCAGGTATCTGAAACCATGGAAAGAGAAACTGCAGATAGCAAAACTGCCCATAAGGAGAGGACTAGTGTATATGTGTGGATATCCAACGTGTATATAATATGTGTATAAAACCCATTTTAAATATGATAGAATGACTAAAATTAGTTAAATTATGAAAAGTATGATGGTGTTTATTATCTGAGTATGACAAAAGATAGATATCCTTGAGTTTCTCACTCAGAAAACAACTCTATTGATTAATCCAGGTTTCTTATTTTTATGTTAACAACCAAAATTATATATAGTCTAAAAGGGCTATTGGTATGGAAATTACTCTGGATCCATTTGGGTTTATCCAATTGAGATTTTTCAAAGTAGGTTTCATCATGTCAGGATAGTAACATTAGTTTGTTGGTTTTAAGGCAAATGGGTGAACTGAACAAGTCATTTGATGTAAAATACTCAAGTTTTTATATAAATATATACAACCATTTACATTTTATATAAATTATTATAAGATGTAAAGATTATGTAAAGATTCTTTGAACAGAAATGAATCCTTTCCTTATACTTTTATTTGCAATAGAAGTAAATCTGAATCTTTACAATATTAGTAAAAAAAAAGGACTACATTAATTTTAATGACCATTCTTTTGACTTGCTTTTATCTCTTTTAAAATACCTGTTTTGTTGTATCTAAATTTTTGTTGAGTTATTGGTTACATGGTATTAATTTAAATCAAGATGGAACTTCATAAATCTTAGTAATGGTCAAATGTTAAACATAGTAATGTACATAATGACATATGAATCAAAGAATGTAATTTTAAAAATCCCAACCTCTTTAGGTTTTGTATCCACAAGTACACTATACGTTATCATTTTTTGTAGAGCTCTGGAAATTCAATATTAGTTTTTAGTTTTTGCTTGAATTAATGAATCAGCAAGTGGTTAATCTTATATATTTCCATATTCTTCTGTAGAGTATGTATATATATATATACACGTACATATTTAGAAACATACCTAGACACTGATTTGTAATTTTGCAAAGCATTTTCTTTCCATTACTAGCTAACATTTACTGAAAACTTTGGTATATGTTAGCCATGTTTTATGAATTACATAATTCAGTTCTTTTAACTTGCTGATGAAGTGGTTATTTATTTTTCTCATACTACAATAAGATAGTCTTACAAAAGTTTAGTTATTATGCCAAGGCCATACAACTTGTTGAAGATGGATCTTGTGTTATAACAAGGTGCTGTTTGTTTCTAGTCAGTGGTCTTAGCTACAATGTCCATGGAAATTATGCAGTTGAAGAAGTTTGATTCAGAATAAGTAACAGAATAGTACCCTAGGACTATAACTCAATTTTAGAACAAAGTTTTTCTACATTACTGTGGTCTACTAGCATTTCACCTTCTCTTACTTCCCAAATGACATTTTATCTCTTTAATTCTTTTGGCCCCAAAGAAATGCTGTTGGCTGGATCGAGAGGTAGCTGCAAACACTGAAGGACACTGGCTAAAGAATTTGTGGCTTTGGTGAGATTGGAATGACGGCAAGTCCAGAGACTGACGCCCAATTCCAGTTCACTGGTATTAGAAAATATTTCAACTCTTACACTCTCACAGGTAGAATGAATTGTATATTGGCCACATACAGGGGCATTGCTTTGATGATCTGATACTTCAAGTAAAGGTCTAAGAAAACTTCAGGTGTGAAAGAAACATAAATGGATTCTAAACTGTGCCTCATCTGTTAAGCCCCCATGCCTGGAGAAGCTAATGTCACCTCATCATGTGATACTCAATTTGTACAATAAATTATGAACCTGGTGGGGGGAAGGAAAGCTACTTATCATTTTATAAATGCAGTCTTTTTCTGGATAAACTCTCAAATGCTAGAAAGCCTGCATCTATTCCTCTTCTTTGCTTGGAAGTTAAAAAATTCTGGGGTATAGGCACTGTGTAGTGTTAATGACATTGATGACAGAACTGAAGGTTGATTTCTGTTCCTTGAATTCTAATATATCTCTAACCTTGTTGTTGCCATAGTTGATTCTCTGACCCACTCTATTCCCTGTTTTCTTAATGTCATTTTTTAACATATCTCTTTGCATATAAAACATGTCACTTTGTGCTTAGTCCAATCCCAATAAGTCTTTGCTTTCTCATTTTTTTTAATTGACTATTGCTTATAATGAGTGAACCATCAAGAGGGTTGGCCAGTCTTTGTGTTATATAGATATTTACCTTGTGAGTGTCTGTTCCAGACATTTTCACCAGTATATGAATTTGTGTTTGACTCTCTCAAATTATTTTGCAGAAATAATTTTGAAATCTTTCTCTCATATGATCTTTGAAGACATAGGCAATGCCTCTAGTTACATTTCTTTCTCCTTTTGCATGTTACTTTTGTCTTTTTCACTACCCTTCCCCTTATAAACAGAAATTAAGTCTTTTCAGTCCTTTGAAACTCAAACACGTAATGCAATACATGAAACATAGTAGGAAATTAATAATAATTTCTGAGCTTAATTTTATTAAAGGACATGCTCTATACCTCAGAAATTAACCAAACACAGGTTCTTACCTACTTACCTGTAGTTTAAGAAAGTGCTTTCCCTGATGTCTTATGTTTACTTCCGGTCAAATAGTTTGCAGCCTGGTAAAAACTTTTGTCACTTGATAGACGTTTAGTATTGTTAGCTCACGTTTAATATCGGTTTGAAACACTGAACTGTGTTTAATGCTTAATCGGCCTGATGGAATGGTATAATTCACACGGAATAAAAAGGTTTTGACATTATACAATTTTCTGGAGTAAAGCAAAAATGGTTGTAAGGAAATCAAATGAAATTTTGATGAGATGTTGGTAGTTTTCAAAAGCACATTAATAAATCTCTGAGATACATCAGTTTCCTTTATTTGTAATATATTCAGCTTTCAATGAGAACATAGATTAAAATCTTTGACTTCTGATTAAAGATGAATGCAAAATTGTTTAGCTCAAAGGGACTTTTCCCAGAATCTCACCTTGAAATTGCATGGGCAACATGTGATTTGTGTATGTACGTCAGTAGCATTTGAAAACCTCAGGGCCTCTTTCCAAGGGAAATGCACAAGTCTGATGTCGGTGACAGCCTGGAGCACTTCTTTCATTCCAGCCTGTCTCTCCCTCTGCAAATCTACTGTCAAAATAATCGATTTTACCACCTAATTTATACATTAACTATAATTTACAAAATTACGAAAGTATTTTTGCAACTCAAAATATTTCCATTTTATTTTTCCTCTAAATAATTGTCTGTAGGGCTTCCTGCCTCCTACTTTTCTTTGACTCACATAATTCATCCTTCCCTTTTCCCATGATCGACAGACATTTCATATCATACAAACCAAAGACAGCTGTGAGTGCTGTGATGACTGCACTTTCCTTCTTCTTTCCAGAAAATATTACCAAACGCAATGGGTGCTAGACTGCACTGGGTTACTAACTGAAACTTTAGGCAAGCTTGTTAACTTAGCTGTGAGTTTTGGTTTCCAAATCTGTAAGTTGGTAATACTCCTAATAAGATTATCTACTTCTCTGTATCATTGTGAGAGTAGTTAATACATGGAAGAACACCTAGCACCTAGCACTCAGGATACCTTGTAGGCCTTGGGGGCTTTATGAAATGTCCTAGTACGACCAGGGCTCTGGTCCCAAGATAAGAACCTGTGTCTGATAATCTATTCTAGAAGACTCATTGATAAGCAGAATTTGTAAATTTGACAGACCCATAGAGCAGATGACTGTGATCTTTCTTCTTTACACATAGGTTACTGCTAGACATTTTCTTTATCTGTTCCTTTGTGAACTTACTGCCGGTTAACATTTTTCATTTCCACAAACTTTGTATTCCTATCTTCTGGTCCTGTATGAGATTTTTAGTTTATAGTTATTGGCTTTTGTTTTCTAAGACCAACTGTTATGGTCCCAGAGATGTAATAAAATTTAAATGACTTAGAGTAAGAGTTTGGGTAAACTTGTACTTAATCATTTTAGGGCATGTAAGGTTTGGCCACAATCTTCCTACCTGGACGTGGAAGTAAAGGTCCTTAATTTTGTTCTTGGTAATTGTATCCAGAGTTCCAGGACATTCTAGAATGCTCTGGCCCAATCACACAAGCCACTTTTATAAAGCCTTACTTTTCTTTTCCCCAATAGCTTTATATTCCCTAGTGTTGCCTCAATGCTTGGGGGATATTTTGACTGTTGTCTAACTACTAACTCTCCCCTCCTGGAGAAAGAAAAGATAACTTTTATAGTATTCCTATTATAATTATATGAGGATCAATTCATATTGTCTTTCCTTTCTTTTTGCAGTCTACAAATCTTTCTTTTCTGATTACCACCACTCTCAGAGGATATTTGCTTTCCTCTCTCATAAACTATGACATACCTCTATTTTATAGGAAACAGAGTGATCGAAGGAGCCCAACACTAGGTTAGCCAGTGGTTTTCCAAATAAATTATAGTGAACTTTCCAAGCCCCACAACATATGGATTTTATCCAGAGTTGAAAGCCTATTCAGCAGACTAAAGTTGAATTAGAAAAGTCTTTGAGATTCTCAAAGGCAAAGCCTTTGTCTTAAACATCTTTTATTTCTAGTGACTAGGAGAGTGCTTGATGAATAATAGGCATTGTATACTTGTTTTAATGACCAAAACACTATATTTAATATTAGACCAATTTTTTCTAGCATAAACTACTACCTAGTTTACTTTAGAGAGAACTTAAGTAAAAGTAATAGATTGATTTATATAGATAGAAAAATTAAGAATGAGGACACTTTGCAATTATTTTTAGAATAATAAGCTTTTGAAAGTTATTGCTCCCTGAAATGAAATACTTTCTCTCTCTTTACCCATGCATACTATTCATTCACATGTTCAAAAATATAAGTATGCATCAAATATCTCTTTTATTTAAATGGTTATAATTGGTATGCCATTTGCTGTTTGAAATCACGTATGTTTGTTACAAGTATAAACTTAAAAGAGGAAGTAAATCACAAATATGTAAAAACAAAAAGAAAACTGGTAAATGCTGTTATCAGATTAGTACAACAAAAATGAAAGGGAAGGATATAAATGGCCTCTCAGTTTCTTTGAATGACCTTTAACCTTCTTGTTTGTTAAATTTTTGAAGACTAGAAAGGAGTGGTAACTTCATTTTTCTCCCCTTCCCCCCACAATTTTCATCATCCTCTTCAGTAAGCTATAAAAAACAAAGGCTCACTCCAGGTTAATTATGCTTCTCTTGGTACTAAATAGTTAAAACTATTAGTGCTGGTGATTAATTTGTAGGTATGACTTCTAACTAGTAATTAGAATGCAAAATGGTCGTTGCTCAGATCCTGACAAGCTTCCTGTCTGAAGACAACAAATGTTAGTTGGCTTTTGTTACTGTTAGAATGTGGGCCAAAAAGGGGGGGAAAAAAAAAAGTTTGTTAAACAACATGAAGCTCACATAGTCTATAATGTCTATGATGCTTACTGCTGAGCAGAAATCAGTTGTTACACAAACTTCACAGGCTTTATAAGCTTTTGCACCTTACTCCTTAGTAAACATGGTGTCACTGCTCTCTTTCTTTCTTTTTTCTGTTGAATTGTTCTAGGCTCTTTCTTTGGGATGGTCCAACTCAGAAAGGGGAAAAAAATTGAATTAAAATCCAAGAAGGAGTATTCTATATGGACTGTCTTTCTACCGATGACTATACTATTAATATATTCTTGAGATTTTCTTTATGCTTAAAAAAATCAAAGTAATATGAACTTGATTTTCACCTCTACCTATCATCTAGGTTATTTGAAATGATACAGCTTCTGAGGGAAGGGCCTGAAGGACCTCTCCTGTGTCACAAAAGATAATTCTTAAAAGGCTGAACTGTACCTACTACAGTACAGATTAGAAATAGGGACAGGAGCATGTATCTTTTTATAAGGCTCACCTGAAAATATACAGTTGCTGTTCTTAGAGTTTAATTTGCAGTGTAGAAGGAAAGGAAAGATAAACAGATAACTCCAGACCAGTGTGATGAGGGCTTTAATAATAGTGTGATGTGTTATGATAATTAAGTGAAGCTGTCTAGGGATGTCATGGTGGCTTCCTGGAAAATGAGACTGTTAAATTTTATATGGAAATTTTAAAAAATTATTTTGAAAGTAGAGTCCCTTCATCACCTCCATTTTTACCACCTTAGTTTAAGCCCTCATTATGTGGATTAGTGACATCTCCTCAGAACAAATGCCTTGTTTTCTGTGTTTTCTCCCATAAAAGGCTATTCTCAGTATAGCAGCCGGATTGGTCCTTGAAAGTTTTAAATCAGACCACATTATTTTTATACTCAAACCCTTTTAGTGGCTTTTTATTTCATTCATAATAAACATTAAATTTTCCAAGGGCCTAGATGGTATATGACCCAAGTCCCCGTACCTGCCTGACTTCCCCTCTCTCCCTAACCCACTCCATTCCAGGCACATGAGGGTTCCTCAGAGATGTCAGGTGTGCTGTGGAGTCTTTCCTGTAGCAAGTTCCTCTGCCTGGAAAGACTTCTGTCATATGTCGTTCTTGTCCTATGTCCACATCCTTAACTCCTTCATATCTTTTTTCAAATGTCACCTTCTTGATGAGGCCCAATCTGGCCACCCTATTTAATCTTGCATCTGCCTGGTCTCCTCACACAGGCCTTCCTCACCCTTCTGACTTTGCACTAATTTTACCTTTTTTTCTCCCAGAGCATTTAGTATCTTCTAATATTATCTAATTTACTTTTTTTTTTTTTTTGGCATTTTGTGTTAGGTTTCTATTGATGTCAGGACAGATTACGCAGATGTAGTGTGGCTTGGAGAAGAACAGATTTCCAAGCTCATTTGGAGTGTTGGCAGAGTCCAGTTCCTTGTGGAGGTTTCATTGTCTTTGCCGGCTGTCAGCTGGTGGCCACTCAGCTTCTGAGTCCTTTTTCCAGGTCTTGCAGATGGATCTCCAGATCTCGGAGCCAGCAACTGCTCATCAAATCCTTCTCAGGAGCAGAATTTCTTTGATTTCCCCTTCTGCCTCACCTCCCTAACACTTCCAGCCAGATACAGTTCTCTGCTTTTAAAGGATCATAGGTTAGATTGGTCCCCCGAGACATATCAAGGTAATCTCCCTATTTTAGGGTTTGCAACCTTAATTATATTTGCAAAGTCCTTTGTGCCATGTAAAGAAACATATTCATAAATTCTGGGGATTAGGGACATCTCTGGGGAGCCATTACTCTGCTTACTATACATGTTGCTTGTTGTCTCTTTCCTCCCATTAGAAGGTAAGCAAAAATTCCTGCAGACAAGAATCTCCATCTGTTTTGTTTACTAATATGTTCCAAGAGCCTGGAAAGAGGCATTTTCAATCAGTAGTTGCTCAAAAAATAGTACTGAAAGCATGAATGAATGAATAAACAGTAACTCTCATCTTCACTATAATAATCAACTATTATATAATTGATTAATGGTAAATCAGAAAAAATTTAATTAGCATATAGAAAATCTAGCCTTACTTGCAATATATATCTTAGGTTAAATGGGATTGCATAAATGCCTTCCTATATTCTTTTCTAAGAATATACAATGTGGGAAAATCTACTAAAAGCCAAAGGACCAACTAAGAACCATATTTTCAGGGATATAAACTACTATTTGTAGTGATATTTGAAGCTGTAATGGTAATCTATAAAGAACTCACAAAAATTCCAGTTTAAAAAAAGCCCTTATGTTTAAATAAGCAATCACATAATAACAAGTAAGATATCTAATAAAAACAATAAATGATTAACTGCATTATTAATCAAATGATTGAAAATAAAACAAAATAGTCCATTTGAAGCTCCAAAAGTAGAAAAACATTTTAAAATAATTATACTAAATATTGGTTAGGATAAAATGAAATGGACATACACATACAACCAGTAGGAATATAAACTGCTACATTTTGAAAAGCAAAGAAAAACAAAACAAAACAAAAACAAGTATACCAGGAACCTTTAAATAGTTTTGAAGTTTTAGCCTGTAATGCACAATAGAGAAATCATGCCTAATGGAACAGAAATTTGGATCAAAATTAACATGTAGACCTATTTATTACAATGTTGGAAGAAATTGGAAACAACCCACATAATGTTCTGATAAGAGTGTGGATGACATATTACAAATAATGCAATAATTTTAAATGACTTGAGAAAATATTCACACTACATTAAATGAGAAAAATGAATAAAAGCATATACCATATATATTATATATTCCTGTATTTGCATTTCATTTATAATGAAGGAAAAACATCAAAATGTCAAATAGTGAATGTCACTAGAGAGAGAGGTTTTGTGTGATTTTTATGTTCTTTGTACCTTCCTTAAACTTTATAATTCTCTTCATTAAGGATGCAGTACTTTAATATTTAGGGGAAAATTATTGAACACATTATAGGAAAATAAATATTATTTTTAACATAGGATGAAAGGCTCACTTATTCAACCACACCTACCTAGTTCCTTCAGCATCCATTAAGTACAAAGTATAGAGAAATGAAGAAGAAATAAGCCAACTATTACTTGAAATATAGTATGGCTATTTCTATCTATTATTTTGGTTGATACCTGGAAGAAGAGAAAATTGATAAGATAAGAAGACTAGGATATATCAACACTTCTCTGATAAATTCTGTTCTTCAAATTTTTAATTTTCTTTGTTTTATAATTACTGCTATTTTAGTGTCCATGTAATAAACCATCCAAAATTTATACCTTAATTAAGTAAACAGTTACCATATTGTCAATCATTTTGTACCATATTTAATAAACACATCATAATTTCAGAAATTCATATTGTTTTTATATATTTGCTATTTTATAGGATGCTGCAACAAACTATTTAATTATATATGTTAGTTTATGTTATTTCCCTCAGTTAAATCAGATTTCTGATTTAACTGAGTAAAATTTATTAGGTTTGTTGAAAATTAGTTCCAGATTTCTTTCCAAAATGAAATACTACTTTGCATTCCTACCAGCAGTGTGAGAATATAACCTTTTTTCATATGTTCATTCTTACAATTAGACCAATGCCTTTCTTGTTCTTGGCCTTGTCTTGTATTAAACCACTTGCATAGACTTTCCACATAAAGAGATGAATGAATTTCAGTTTCTATGGACCATTACCTAGGCTTGGAAATTTATACTTTATAGGAAAATTTTGGTTGTACTGGAAACTTTTGAGAAGCTTAAACCCAAATTAATCCTTAAAGTTCTCAATTGCTTCCTTTTTATAAAAACATTGACTGTAGAGTTTCTGTTAATAATATAGACTCATACATGAACACAGATAATGTTTTAGAAATATTCTTCATAGAGGTAAATTTTTTGATTGAATTTATATGATTGCTTCATGTGTCACTTTCACTCTAGCAATTCAAGCACTTTAAATCTCCCTCTTATTATCTTCATGCTCCAAGCATTTGGAAGATTATGGAAAATTATGCGACAAAAAGCACATATTCTAAAACTAGAATCTATAACTGTCAAAGTAATTTTACATTTCATAATTCAAGAAAGGTATTTGGAAAAGACTCTGAAATTGGACAAACTTACACCTTCAAAGTCAAATGTGCAGCTTTGTTTGGGGATTGATAGTTTCATTTTCTTCCACCAGTGAGGACAGTAACATTGCTTAACATTACTTCCCTTATCTTTGAGAAACATGCAAAACATAAAAGATATGTCAGGAAAGAGAAATAAATGATTAATTCTCAGACATTTTTAAAAGCAGCATGTTACCATCTTATTCATGGCTTAAGACTTTGTGGCGTTTATAGATATGACAGAATATTACACTCCAGCAGTAGTACATCAGAGTTTATATCCATCAGGAGAGCACCAAGTGAAAAAGCGCAAAGTGAGGGTATGGCTTAAATTTTATTTAGGAGTTCAATTAAGAACTGTAAGATGAAGGGCACATTATAGTTCCTTGATTTAAAAGGCATTTTAATTAATTACTTTGTACTCTTGATAAAGCTGCATTGAGGCACACTTGTTATTAATCATTTTTACATAAGTATAATACATGTTGACATTAGACAAGAAATATATAAAATAAAATGCTTTTGAGATATTGCTTAGAAGGCACTGATTAATTAACTATTGCTCTAAACATCATTCATTATTTTAGATTCCAAAACTTAGAAATTATATTCAATGTGTACAGAAACTGAGGTGCAGTTTTTCATTCTTACTGTCTTAGGGTAAAGGCTTTATGAGACAAGCAGATAATCTAAGATCCATTTCAGGGCTAAGATGAGAAATTTGCTTCAACTGCTTAAAAGATATATGTCATAATCACTCTTATCAATATTTATGGAGAAGGCAAATAAAGCAATAATCCCATAAAATGGTAGATATTGTAGGAAGGATTTTTTTTCTCACACAAGATTGAGAGCCCTATAACAAAAGACAGTTTAGCAGGAGAAAAGCAAACAAATTATTTAACTTAAGTTTCACTTCTTTTGGAAATGAAGACCCAAAGAAACAGGGAAACATGCGTTTTTATGCTAAATTTGAAAAAGAGTGGACATTTGTGCAGACATATGATGAGACATGAGGGGGATGATCTAATGGTAATAAACTGAGGGGACCTTAGCAAGGCCTGCTTGTTTCCTGTGTCCGTGTGTCTTCAGAGAAAAGGACATTTCTTTCTTTTCAGTATAGGGTGGGCTTTAGAGGAAGATCAGAGAATTCTTTTATGGCCTGTTTCAGGGGAGAAGGGCAGGAGACCTTTCTACTTCTGACTTTTTCTTAAGTGCCACAGTGCCATATTTGGGGGTAGCATGTCCTGAACTCCATCGTTGTAGAAATCTAAAGGACTCAAATTCAAACTTAATTTGAGAAGTCTTGGGAAGGCTCTTGTATAAAGAGAAGCACACACTTTCGAAGACAAGTGGCAAAGAGGGCATCTCTAGGTACAGGAATGGTGCCTCTGTAGCACTGAAGGAGCAGCATGACCTCACAGAATAGCAAGACATTTGTGTGCCCTGGAGCTCAGAACCGGGTTGTAGATTACAGAGGATGCAGCCCCGAAAGAAGGCACGTCTAAGCCTTAAATGATGGGCTTGCTATTTTAAACAGTTGCATCTTGATTGCTAAGTAAAGCTGCAAAGTAATAATTTTATTTGTGTAGAATGAATGAGCGTTTGCTGTTGGTGCTGGTGGAAATGGTGAGAAACAGCAGGAAGAACTGTTAGCGAACTATGGTCATCTGCATAGTGAAGGGTGAAGAAATGAGCTAAGGCTATGGCAGTGGAAACGGAAAGGGCAGGGTGGCATTTGCATGTGATTCGTCAGTTGAATGGACAGTCACAGGTGATCAGTTGATTCCAGAGAGGAAAAGGAGAGGGAAAAAATCAGAAAGGACTGCAACATTGACCATGGATGTAATCATCTAATGTTCATCTAGACAGCGGAGAAAAGGGAGTTTACAAAAAGACTGATTAGAAATGGACAAGAGGGAAACTGAAGAGAGTGGAGTTCAGACTCCAGAATGGCAAATAAGAAAGTTTTCTAGGGAGGAGGAAGAGAGTGTTGGAAGTGACAGAGACATTCGTTCGGTTAAGAAAAGAAAATGCCCAAGTGAATTAACAGGTAGGGAATCTGGGACTCAGCAAAAGTACTTTTATAGAACTGGGAAGGATGAACTTAAGTTGCCAGCAAATGGTGTTGGATTTGGAGGGTGGAACTAGAGATATGAAGGGAGGAGGCAGCGTTGTATGGTAGCTAGAGAGAGGATGGAGAAACAGACTTCTGTTTTTAACGTGGGAACTTGAGAATGACTTTGTGTTGAGGGAAACAAAGCAAGTCCAGAGGGAGAATTTATATAATAAGGAGTGTTATATGATGGCACCGAATACCCAAAAAGGTGAAAACGTAGAAAGTTCATAGCATAAGTGGGGAGAGAATGGTTATGCACAGGATTAGAAACTTTGTTAATGGAACAGAAGAGAATTTTGAAAAATTAACTATAATTCTTTTATTATATATATGTATATATCAGCATATTATGGGGGTACAGATGTTTAGGTTACGTGTGTTGCCCTTGCCCCCCCCCCCCACCCGCCCGTCCAAGTTTCAAGTATGTCCATACCTGGGATGGTGCGCATCGCACTCTTTGTGTATGCATATACCCGTCCCCTCCTCCCCTCTCCCCCTCCCCCCTGCCCGACATCCAATAGATGTTATTCTTATATGTGCACTTATGTGTTGATCAGTTAATACCAATTTTAACTGTAATTCTTAATGGATACTTTTTTGAAGTTCTTCGTGTTTCGATCTCCTCATTTATCATTTCCCTATTTCATGCAATTTTTAAGGGAAAAATGAAACTTATGTGCATATAATATTTTGTAAACTACAAAATATAATATGCTATATAAATGCAAAAAAAATTTAAAGGAAAACAATTCATGCTCTTTCTTCTCTCTGTCTCTCTCTTTTTTTTCACATTCTCCACTGCCAGTGCCTTTTCCATATTGTTTCAACAACATTACAGAATAAACATGCCTTGTAGGCTAGAAATGGAATTTCTGTGTCATTTATAGTATTGCATTGGCGGGATAATGTACCCTGTGGGGGGATGTAAATGTGGCACTCGAGGACAAGTTTACATCTCTGCTTGTAGCAAATAAGGAAGGTCTGTTAGAATAACATGTATTTTCTTTTCTCCTCCTCCTTCTTCTTCTCTTTCTTTCTTTCTTTCTCTCTCTCTTTCTTTCTTTCTTTCTTTTTTTTTTTTTTTTTTCATCTCTGGGGTTTCTCTCCTAGCATAAAACAGTCATTTATTTTTGAATTTCCTAAATCAGGTTTGTGGAAACAGTAGCGACGCCACTGCTTAGTTTGAACATTTAACATTTTCCTGTCTTCCTAAATACACCAGAAGCTCCTTGAGGTCTGGAATTCCAACTCTAATGCCTTTTAAAGATGTGCTAATGCTACATATGGCAGAGCTACAAACAGGCATAGAAATAAAATTTATATGATTTGTCGAATGAGAAACAAACTGTGAAAAAGTCTTCAGTATTTCCTAGCCAGTATTAGATAGACACTAATAAGTCTCATTCTTGCGTTAGCTTCAGACCACAAAAAGGAATTTGATGGCCACTGATTTTCATATTGTTAGACCTCATGTCTTAAAGCCAGAGCTTTACTTTCTACGAAGCATTCGAATATTCCTTATTTGCTTCGCTCAACAGTCCCCCCTTGGGGAACAATTCCATTAATTCTACTTCACAATGAAGCAATCTCACCTCTCAACACACATCATAATTTCTCACTTCATTTAATCAGTAAAAGATATGCAATCATTGGGCCAGGCAGACCTGACATTGGTTGTCATAGGGTTTCTGGTAGAAAACTCTCGGGTAATTGTGCCAGACATTGTGTCCACAAGACAGATCTCCAATTTCCGAGTGAATTGATCTTATTGAATGTATAGACAGGAACACAAAAACAACTGTGGGTTATGGCCTGGCCGGTCATTTGCTGCCAGATAACCCGGGATCAAACATGATCATGACCTAAACTCACAGTTTGATTCCATTTAATCATCTAATGTTGATGTGCACACATGGCCAAACTATAGACGTATTCGATGGTAAAAATTTAAGCATTTTGGTGAGTACGCGATTTCTAAAGTTGGTCCTGCTGATTATTAGCCTGCATTATTACCTTTCTCTGACAAGCAGAATGAAACACGATTTGCTCTCTTCTTTCCCCTTACTCCCATGCAATAGCTCTGAATCTTAAGGCATTCTAAGCATTCAATGTCTATTTTAATTATACATATTCCTGTCGTCTTCCGTAATAGACTTTTCCTGCTTTTAAGGCTGGACTCTCATTCTATCCTTTTATCCCGGTAGTGCCCGTTGGAATAAATGGATGTAAGAATTGATGATGAACTGAATACATGAACAAAAACAATGAACAATTGTTTTGTTATTATTTTCAGTAGTTTATTTAATGTGTTTTTATTGGGATTCTACTATTAATTAGTCCAGGAAAGCACCTAGAACAGTATTGGGGACATAGAGGGAAAATATATGCCTTGGGTTTTAAAGCTTATGTGTTTTTCTTCTGATGTTTTGTTCTTTTTTTGGTGCCACTGATATAAACCCTACAAAGTATATTTTAGGCAAAACGAATATAACTGGCAGATTTTGAATCAGAGGCAGACACAAATGCACAAATATAAGGGGATAAAGAGGGAAGTTAAAAATTTATTCTGCATAAGGAGCAAGTGGAGAAAGATAAGTTGCAGAAAATAATGAAGAAAAACTTAGTAATAAAAGAAGACAATTAAACATTTGATGTTGTGTGAGTTTGGGGAAGATGTCAGATTAAATGTTACCTCTGGTAGCTTGGGGTCATAAGTATATATTTTGAAGAATAAAGATTTTAATATTAAATTGTGAAAGAAACAGGGAAAAAACAGTACACAAATGAGTGTTGCCATATATTTTTCATAATAAACATGTACTTGTAAGAGCTCTGCCCTTTCAGTTTTTTTTCTGTATATGTTTGCTCTGTTAACAAGGTTATTTTTACCAGAATATTACACATTCAACTGGAAGAACATTGTCAGACAAAAAAGGAAGTAAATTAGAGGTAAGTGCTATTCTTGTGCCATAGGTCAGCCTTTTTAGGTGTCACTGCTTAATTACGTATTCTCGGTACCACACTAAGAGACTTGGATGATGACCAGACTCGCCTCCTGTGGATGCCTTCTCTGACCACATCAGCTGACCTCTGGTGATTTTCCTTTACTCTGAAATCCTAAAGCTTGCTATTTTTATATCTCAAATTAGATGATTATCATGTATTGTTATATAGCATTGTTTTTCTTTTAAAACCGACAAAATTTGTTTCCTGAACTTTTTGTAAACTCTTTATGAAAGTAAAAAAAAGAAAATTACTGAGCATTCAGTATTCGTTGGGCACTTCACTTTACGCTTACACACTTGGTTCAATGTACTTTAGCACCTGTTAATGTGTTGTGTGTGCTCCATGGGAGAGAAAGACATTTTCTTAGAGTTGGCCAACCATGCCACACCCATAGTATACAGAGTGTTTCAGAATCTGATTCAGTCATATTAAGGCTTTTCTGAGGCCTCAGAACAGATGGAAATAAATCTGCTTCTAAGATAATGAAGCAGTAGTGGCCGTTTATTTTGAGAACACGGAAGCAGATATTGGACTAGTATTCCTCATTTTCCCTTTTCCAACTATGCAAATAGATATTTCCCATCCCCACTTTCTTTGCCTGCTTTTCCCAATCCTTGTTGGTCCTTTATCTTTTTCTTTCTTTTTTTTTGGGGGGGGCAGTGTCTCCTTCTGTTTCCCAGGCTAGAGGGCAGTGGTGTGGCGTCATCATAGTTCACTGCAGCCTCCCAACTCCCAGGCTCAAGCGATCCTTCTGTCTCAGCCTCTGAGTAGCTGGGCCTATAGGCACACACCACCACACCCTGCTAATTTTTATATTTTTTGTAGAGGTGGGTCTTGCTCTTTCTCAGGCTGGTCGCCAACTCCTGGCCTCAAGCAGTCCTCCTGTCTCAGCCTCCCAAAGTGCTGGGATTACAGGTGTGAGCCACTGCATCTGGCCTCCTTTATCTTCTTATTCCCACATGATTGGGTACAATGAAACTCTATATGATACCCATTCTTCCTCCTCCTCCTTCTTTTGTTGTGATCCTTCTTTATATGATTCTTCAAGATGAATGCTTCCTTCTTTCTTTTGTCTTAGCTTTGACACTTTCCAGATATTCAAAGGGAATTGAGTGTTGTGATCTAAGTCTTTGGTCACTGAAGTCATATCAGCACTGGGGTTGCCCCAAGGCCCATAATACTGTGACTCTTAGAGATTGCCTGTGGTACTGCCTTGGTGGGCTTAGGTGAGATACAGGAGAATTCCCTGGATTACCATGAAAAGTCAATGACTCTCTTCCTTCACTCTCTGTGCTGGGCTGCTGGAGTTGGGGAAGGAGTGACATGTGGCCTCCCTCATGGCCACCAGCACTAGGTCACACTAGAAGCTAGCCCTGTCTCACTCAAATTTGGTGGTGATTGTTGTCTGGCTACCTCTGATGTTTATTCAGAGCCCAAGGGCTCTTTAGTCAGCAGTTGGCAAATCCTGCCAGTGTGGGTCCTTGCCTTCAGGGCAGCATGTTTTCTTCTGGTCCAGGGTGGGTCCAGAAATGCTGTCCAGGAACTAAGTTCTGGATTCCCAGCTTCAGGAGTCTGCTTGGTACTTTATTTTACTGTGGTGGAGCTGGTATCAAAGTTGCCAAATAAAGTCTTCTGAACTCTTCCTTTTCCTTTCTCCAAGTGGAAGGAGACTCTCCCTTAGTTGCATTGCCCAGAGTTGTGGGAGGGCTGACATAGGTATTGGCACGGCCAGTGCCACTGGTGCCTCACTGAGTCATGTGCACCCCAAGTCCACTGGCTCTACGCCAGCACAGCCACAGGAATTGTCCAAGAATTGCAGCCTTTGTGTCCTGACTGCCTTATGAATTTATTCCAGGCCACAGGCTGCTTTTTGTTGGCCAGTGGTGGGGCTAGCTGGAACTTGGGTTTGGGGGTAGAGAATTTCCCTCTGGCTGGACTGGTATAAATGCTCCCTTCCTGGGTGCAGGCAGAATCCTGCCCCATGCTGTGTTGTCCTGTGGCAGGGTACCCTGACTTCCAATGCAAAGTCCCACAACCGCTTTACTCTCCCTACCCCCGGGGACTCAAATTCTTGCTCCACCAGGCACACTGGTGTGGCACCGGCGGGAGACCGGTGAGAGGCGGCATAAGCAGTGTAAGACTGTCTTTTCTGCCCTTGTCAGTGCCCCTTTCCTTGATACAATGATTAAATCATGGACTGTGATTGCTCACCTGGTTTTTGGTCCTTCGGAAGGTGCTTCTTTGTGAGGATAGTTGTTGAATTTGGTGTTCATGCAGAGGGATAGTGGATCACTGGAGGTTTCTAGTTGATCATCATACTCTTTTCCTTCTCCACACTCACTCATTTACGCACACCTGACATTTGGTGCCCTCCTCAGGAGGTCTCAGTGTTAAAAATCTGAAATTCTGAAAGTTTGAGAAGATAAATAAAGGCAAGCGTAGCTTCAGTTCATTCTCTTACAGACAGAAGCACTGGCGTGTGCACAGCTTTGGCTCACACATGCCAAAAGCAGTCTCGTTTAGCCCTCTGGCTTTTTGGGTAACTCCTATGAGAATAACTAACAAAAAGAGGACAATTTAATAATAAATAAGAAAATGTAAAAAAGCTTTAATTTTTAAAATGATACATACCAACACTAACATAGCACTTAAATTTTAAATTTAGCAATTTGCCCTATTGGGAACTCTCTAGATCTGTAGTTTCAACCCCCGGCTCACACACCAAGGACTGTTAGGGACTGGGCCACAGAGCTCTGCCACTGGCCCACTGGCCCGCCCCTCCTTCCATGCCATTGGGTGGGGGTGGGGCAAAGCTTCATCTGTATTTACAGCTGCTCCCTTCCCCATCGCTGGCATCACAACCTGAGCTCCGCCTCCCCACCCCCCATCTCCATCTGTGAAAAATTGTCTTCCATGAAACTGGTCCCTTGTGCCAAAAGGGTTGGGGACCACTGCTCTAAATATAAGAAAATAGATTCAGAATATTGGCTTGGAATAAATTAAATGAAAAATGTAAAAAATAACTTTCAATTAATGCTCCTCAGCTGCTTAGATCAGATTTTTGAGTTATCTATGTTGAAAGGGGTTTATAGTCACAGCAGCTCACCAAAGAGAAAATGGAATGTATGACACTAATCATATATATACCGGCTGTTTCCAGTATTTTGCTGATGTTGACATTGCAAATTAGGAAAATATTTTCAAATTCATATACTTTAAGAATGACTTTTAGAGATAATCAAGATCAAACCTGACATTTTATAATTGACAAACCAAGATCAGAGAAATGAGTTGTCTTGATTAGTGTGCTATATTTATATGCATACCTGTGACAAGAACAAGTGCAATTTAAGCAGATATTCAGAGTGAGGTGGGATTGACATATAACCAGGGAAGCCCAACAAGCTGGCATCTACAGAGTTCCAATGCTGCCATTATATTGGGTCTGATGTTCACAGCCTCAGACCTCAGAAATACTCTGAATGGATCATACCTCTTCTTAGACACAGTTTCACACTCATCTACTCACAGAAACTGATTCATAAAAACTATGGTAAAACAATACCAGCCTGTTTTACAATGAGCAATCACTGTCACATGAGGAATTCAAGAGCAGACTCCTGCATTTTGTCCCCACCACCTCTTGGGCAAATCCGTAGTTACAATCAGAAGAGTGCTTGGGCAGAATGAAATCAGAGCAGAGTTTGCATTGCAGGAAATGATTAACTGTTACCAGAGTCTGGTCCAGAAAAGTTTCACAGGATGTTATGTCATAGGAAGGTGACTATGTGTTTGCTATGAGAATGGAAGAGATGATTCCAGTCAGACAGAACAGAACCTTAGAGGCATAGAATCAAAAGTATCTATGCCGTGTCTCTAGTCCAGTGTGTTACACTGTAAAATGTGCAAGGGCTGGCTAGGCGGAGATTGGTAGGGCTGGAAAGGGACAGGATAAATGTTGGAACGGTAGAATGGGACCAGGTCGTTAAAAATCTGGTCCATTCTATGGCAAGAAAGAGAATTCAACCAAGGAGATCAAGAAGGAACAGATAGAGAGAGAGGAGAAAATCCAGGAGAAACTGGTGGCCCAGAAGACAAGAGCAGGTGTTAGGGAAATATATTATAATTAAAAACAAAATCTAGAGAAAGAACTTATAAGAATTCTAAAGAATACTCTAAAAAAAGGAAGGGGGGAGTCTCTTTTCTTACTTTCTATAGGGAGAATTAGGCATTGCATTTTAAATTTGTATTTGCCCTTAGGTACAGTTTTAAAAATGAGTGATCAACTATTTAAATTTTGAAGTTCACAGGATTTAAAAAAAAAAAAAAAAAAAGGGCGAGGCAACAGAGAGGGTCTAAGGAGGGTCAGAGAGGCCAGTGCTGTACGTCTGAGGGCATCCTCTGTATGGTACCAGCACATTGAAGGAGACGGCCTGCAATGCTTTCTCCCTGAGAGTCAGGACATTTACTACTGAATGGTTAAATGGCTTCTTTTTTTATTATACTTTCACAGTCATTTGACTCAATGCTTAAAATGTTGTTTGTAGTATTGGAGGGAATTATGTGGAATCCTTTCCCCCTAGGCATTTTGAAGTACTTGACTGTGGCAACAGTTTTTATTCACAGCTCTTGGGAAATCCCCCCATCCGTTTTTTTTTTTTTTTTTTTTTTTACCCGGAGGCCTAAGGACTGCAAAATAGGGCAGAGCTTTGCCTTTCACTTCTAGAACTGCAGGGAGGAAGGAAGGCTGCTTTGCTTTTTGAGGTTTTTTTTTTTTTTTTTTTTCCCTCCAAAAGGGAAATTGACAAGTCCTCTGTAATTGTTCACGTAGGTTTTTATTTTTCATTTATTCATTGTCTACAGACATTCCTAGAAAGCAGTTTTCGAAGAAGAATCTCTACAGGTTGAAATAAGTATGTCTATATGCCATTTAAAATCACAAAAATTAGTAAAGTCAGCCTAAGACTCTTGAACAATGTACTTAATTACATACTTTTTTAAGTCATTATAAGTTAGTCTGGGGATTTTTTGTTATTTAATTTCATGATACCTCATCTATTTTAGGGGTATACATGTTTATGTATTTATACCTGTATTTTCTCTATATAAAATTTTTATAACATTTCATTTTTTTACATTTCATAGATTCAGAATGTACACTGTGTTAATCAAAGCTCTCATGAAGCACCAACAATTCGCTAGTACCATGCTGGGTATATTTGGAAATAAAGAAAAAGTAAAGACTTGGTGGCAATCATTGGAGTTTACAGTTTTTACGGTGAAATGCGACTAATAGACACAGATAGTGCATAACTCTCTATATAATTGTACAGGATATTATGACTTGAAACCTCTGTTGCAGTAGAATTTCCAAGATTCAGAAATCAATAATAAATAATCAGGGAAGAGGTCATACAGAAGGTAAAATGTGACCTTTGTTTTGAATGATAGTGTCTCAGTTGGGACCCATGGTTGTAATTAACAGAAATTCACTCAGCTAACTGAGGCAGAAAGCACTGTGTACTGGGCCTTGGTCTAGAAAGTCAAAGTATGATCAGGAGTTACACCCAGTCTTCAAAAGCTGTTACGAACCAAGTGGCCGCGCTGTGTCTTTCTCTTTTTCTCTGGACCACTTACTCCTCTACCTGGGCTTCTGTATGTGCACCTTCGTCTCTCTTCCTTTTTTGCCTGAGATCATCAACTTTGTGTGTTTCTGAACATAACAGAAGATTACAACTCACGCTGCAAAGTTTTTGCATCCTCGGGTTAAGTGCCAAGCAAATGCTGCCTGACATCTCAGAATCCTCATTTCTATATCATAAGAAAAAGAGATTCTGATTTGGTTAAGGAAGATCACACATCTTCTCTGGTCAAAAGGGTGGTCAGTTTGGATAGATGACCCTAAAAATATCTACCAGAAGAGGAAGGAGGTAAGTAGGAGAGTGAACATTTAGATGAAGATAAAACAGGTTGTGGGAATGCACAAAAGCAGGAGGAAACATTGAAACATGAAAGGGAAAATAACATTGTAGAACTGAGTATGCTATTGTATGAATGGTGAATGTCTTTTAGAGAAGAATGTCTCATTGAAAGGTGTGAACAAGGGTGATACAAATTCTTCCTTTTATTTCCAATCTTTTGTGAGCCCCTTAATACTGCCTGTGTTGTGTTCAATGGCAGGAAGATACTAGATTATATTGAGCCTGGGTCTAGTGGCTAGGGGTCTGGGAATAGGGCTCTTCTGAGTGTCAAAACAAAGACAAGGCCTTAGTCAGGAATCCAGGCAAATCAACAAGTCTCGAAAAATGGAAGCAGACTCCATGAATCAGGTCAGTCAGTGTGGGCGAAAATAAGGGATTTCAGGCTACTAGAATCTGTAACCTATACTAACAGCTTTGTTTGTAAGGGAAAGAATCCGGGTTGGGATTAAGCAGCCTCTTCAGTGGTCTCTGTCAAGAGGAGACAGTCTTTATTGCATGAGTGCATCATTGGTACATGGTTTACTTGGCTAGAGGAGGAAAAACGAAGGAATGAAAAAAAACAGGGTAGTTTCTGACAGTTGATAAGTTCTGACCATTCAATAGATTTGGGAATCAGCAGCATAGAGTTGAAAACATGAACAGAAATAAAATACACAGAATGAGTGAAAGCATGCAAAGCATGGTAAAGGGTCTAGAATTGGCCTTAAGGAACACATTTCTTAGAACAAAAGCAAAAGATTTGTCAAAAAGTCAATGGAGAATTAGGATTTGTTATACCACACGTTAAAAGGGGGGGCACAATTCAAGGAAGGGGAGAATATTTGTCAGATATAGTAGAGACATGAAGAAAAATGAGTTTGGAGAAAAAGTGATTACATTTGGCAATAAGGAGGCTGCTAATGACATTTGAGAGAGTAGAATCAGGAGATTGGTCAGAAATCAGGTTTCAAGGGCTTAAAATATTAAATGGGTGTGAAAAATGAAGCCAATATTTATAGACCAATAATTTCAGATAGTTGTCAGGGAAAGGAAAGAAACAGGAGACATCTAGAGGGATTAATGTGATTTGTTTTTTTAAGGTTAGAATAGACTGAAGTGTTTGAAAGTTGTGTCTACCATCTCTATCCTCCACAGTCCTCGTTCTCGTGTATCCTGGATTTCTCTAATAAACTGTTAGGCTGTTGGGATCCCTCCCCTCACTGTGGAATAATTATTTGTCTGCTGGTTTGTATAACCTCCAATTTTCTATTACTGATACAACTTTGAAGAGAGGAATCAAATTGCAAACCTATACATTTTTAGGAGGGTTTGGAAAAACAGAGTCTGAAACAGTTGATTTAGTGCCACCAAGGAATTATCCAAGGATTCAGTTTACTTTAATGTACTATCCTTAGCATGGATAATGGTGGACAGTATTTAATTTCACACTAGATTTTTGGGAAGGAACTCAAACTACAGAATCATTTGTAATGTTATTTCTTACTATTTAAGTTTCTATATCCAGTATAATTTCAACTAGCATTCTGGCAATTTATAAAAGAAGAAAAGAAGCAAAAAACAAATAACAACACTAAAAGCAAAAGCAGACTCCTCAAAGCATTCAAAGATGAGTTTTCAGGATGAGAGAGAAAGGACAGTATGGAAATAGAGTTTGTCATCACTTATTCTGCAGCCTGTGGACACTGAGACCAGGGGAAACAATGAAAATAGATTTAGTGAATATTCAAGAGTATAATCTGCTGACCAAAAGGGATGTTCCATTCACATATTATCATTTTCCTTTATATTGAAGCCTGTGCTTGTCTGACCCAGCCCTTAAATACAGATAGGTTTGGAAATAGACAAGGGGCTGCTTTCATGTGAGCGTATACTCAGACAGAGAGACAGTGAGATCTGTGACTCTCAAAGTTGTCATATCCATTCTATGGAGGGCCTACAGTATGCCAGTCAAGAGTACAGGATGTGTTCACCCTGATACGATGCTATTTAAAGTGCAAGTATTAATATGTTAATCAGGATTATGCCCGCATGAAGTTTCACTGAAATGTCAACTTGTAAAAGGCAGATTAATTGGAGAAAAGTTATGCAAATTGATTTAATGTGTATACATGGGAGCCTTCAGAAGGAAGACAAAAAATACAGTAGAAATTGTCCATTTTTATGTTTAGGTGCAGCAACATATGGACAGCCATATAGAAATATTAGACAAAAAGAGTATGATCTAATGCTAATCAACCGATTGGGAAAACCCCGCTAGGCCTGTCTGTCTGGATTCTTCTTGGCCTCTCTGAGTTTGCATTTCTTCTTTCTGGGTATGGGGCAGGGCCTTCTCTGGAATGAGGATCTTATGACCTACAGTCAAATAAGGCAGGTCAGATAATCTCTTTATAGCCAATTTTTACACAGAAAGGCAGAGAGAAAATTAGAGTAATATTTTTAGGGTTTTTTTTGGCTAGCTTTGGGGAAAAGGGGTTCTGGTTTCTATGACCCGCTTTGGAGAAGAGGGAGTCTAGGTTCTATGGCTAGCCTCGGGGCAGAATGGGACTGAGAGATAGGAGGGCAGGAGAAGGTCAGAGAAAATTTTTTGCTTTTGAGGCTGCTTCATTTTCAGATATTGTTTTCTAAGCCCAACAGTGACATTTGAACAAAGAAGTGTGTCTGTGGCAAAAATTTTTAAAACAATTGAATACCTTGGTTGATTTACTAAACAGCATAATTTAGATCAATATCTGCAACTTCTCATTTTTCTCCTTTTTATTTTATTTATTAATAGCTGAAATTGCTATGTAAAAAGAATATAACAGGAAGTAATGCAGGGGTTGGATAGGCATAAGAAGTTCCTGGTAGACTATGACAAGGGATAAAGAAAAACACCATGCTGTTTTGGTGTATTGATTGCAAAGATCCAAATACATGATGGGGCAAAACCACTTTAGCTTCCACCTCTGATTTCAGACTGACTTTTCTCTCTAAAAGGTAGTATGGTGGGGGTGGAGGAATAACAGTGGTACCAAAGTAACCGACGTCATTCTGCCTTGGTCTCAAGTAACCTATCATGGATGGAAGAAAGGAAGATGGTTGTAGAATCAATTTGGCTTATGAAATTTTGAAGTAATCATTTGAAAAATCTTTAATGTTTCCTGAGATTGCACAGTAACTGGCTACTAAAAAGGTATTCTAATAATAGTAGCAGAAAGGAGAGTCATGCCCTCTGAAGATAACCTTGAAGATTAACACCCATGAGGATGCCTAGTGTAGCCATACTTGCTTTGTTATTTTAAATTCATTATATATTAAGAGTTGCCATTTCTTAAGTGCTTTACCATGTGCCTTGCACACTATTTTAAATATTATCCTCATGAAAACCCAGTGAAGTAGGTATTGATACCCTCATTTTGTAGATGAGGAAAATAAGGCACTTTCTAAGATCACACAGCCAGTAAATGTGGAGCAGGATTTGAAGCCAGGCAGTCAGCCTTGTGGATTCACTCCCACAAGCCCTCTGCTGCACTGAGTCATGCTGTGGCTCGCATATAATCCCTGAATGATAGACACCATAGTCGTACGTGTGGATTCTTTTTGTAATTATTGTTATTTGACAAATTGCCAGAGGCTAGCTTCAACAAGTATTGATAGTGCTGGCACTAGTCTCTCCATTTTTCTTACTTCTCTTAACATGTTTTCACTCTGCTTCTGTAGCTAATCAGTACTTTTCAGCAAGGCTCACATTTTATATTGCCATTTCTTGAGAACTCCTTTGCGTTGTAATTGTCACTTTTGTTGATATTTTTTCTGAAATGATTACCATGCTCACGTCTTTGAGGAGTGGTAGCCATTTTATTGTGAAACTATTGATAACTATCATGTCTTTATTAACTACATGTTATCAGTCAATGGCTGCATTTTTTCTTTGATAGAATCCACCTTAATCGATTCTAATTAGGAAATAAGAATTCAACATTGAAAAGATCACAAATGAAATTTATATTTTTTAATTAAAAAAATTAATCTAATGGATGTGATATGCATGCCCTTATTTTATTATACAATTCTGAATGATGATCTGCATTTATTATTGTTTTCCTTTGTCATGTATGTTAATAATTACAGTTTTGGAATTTATCAACATTATAAAGATGGGTAAGCAGCTACCTCAGTTGCTACCATCACTGACTTCCCTTAGAACATTTTAGGGATAATTTTTTCATTGTAGTTATGCAAAAACTACCCATTCCTTCCTTCCTCCATGGAGAGCAAATGTATAATAACTTCTTCGCTCCTGGCATTCAGAGAGAAACAGTCACAGGTAATGGGTAAGGACGAAGGAAGGTGGAAAGAGGAGTCATTGGTGCTCGCTGTTCTTTCTTTTGAATTTTCTAAAACTTTGAAAGGAGAAAAAATAGCTTTTTAATTATCAGTGTCCATCTCTTAAATAACAATATTATGACTCCAGCTTTAAAATAATGGCCTATGTGCCATTCTTGAAAATATTTCTGATGGTGTTTGAATTTTTAACTTGATAGATAATTTTATATGCACAATGTATCTAGCTAACATAGCTCTTAATAAATTATATTTATCACTTATTTCTATATTCTTTTTCAACTTTTACTGTAAACATTTTGCTGTGACTGAGAGAATGTCAATTCCTAATATTGGTAAATGCGAATATTTACAATAATTTTGTTTGGTCCAGAAACTATCAGTGACATAGTAGATACTTATATATACAGTTATAATATTTGGACTTTAGCATGCAATTTATTAAAAATATTTGTAAAAATTCTTAGAAATAAATAGTATAATTTTATACTTCTAATTGGTATTATTATTAGATATACATCATATATGTTAGGCAGGTCAGTATTATTTTCTACTGGCTCTACAGACTATTCCGTTGCCCTGTTCAGGATTATATAAACAGCTAATGACACAGCTGGGACTTGAAATCATGTCTGATCACATCAAGAACAATGTTTGCTCCTTTTAGGAAATCCTGGCAAGACAAATTTGAAATAGCTGAAGGTATCAGAAGTATTCATTGTGCAGTTCCTTCATTGTTACAGGCTCATCTATCTTTGTATTCTCGGGCTGTATGGTTTCCTGATTAGCTCTGCAGGGTTCTGTTCATCTGGGTCATCCCACTGGGCTTAACACACTCATCTGTACAGTGACTTTCAATTGTTTTTGCAATATTTTGTTCTCTACTGGAGAGTCTCTAAGTGGTTATATCAGGTGGTATGGAGCCACTGGGATCTGTATGGAAGTACGGTGGCACCCACCCAAGCAATCAGGAGCAGTGATTTTGATGGCAATATGTGGTAAAGTTGCCTTCTGAAGCTATACTGCAGAACACAAAAGTATGAAATACACTAGGTTGGAAAGCAGGGAATGCAAATAATAGTAAACCTCACTAGTCCCTAGCACAGTCAATATAACGCCAAGGAGAAAATGGAAGGAATAGAGAAGAAAAGCAAGAGTAAGACAATGTAACAGTTCTTTAAGAAATGATCTCAGAAAATTAATTTTGAGGAAAAATAAAATAGAATCTGTACATTAGTTGTTTTTTTTTTTTCCCTAGATTTTCAGGTTATTATGAGGCTTAATGTCATTATGAGGTTGTACTAGGCTAATTAAGAAAGTTTAAGAAAGGTTCTCGGCCTCTGTATCACCTAGCTTTATGCAGAACATTGGAGTCATCTGGATCCGGAACCCCTTTCGTGGCTCACCAGCTCCGTTCCTGACCGGGCCATTCTCTTGACTCAGTCCTTTTGCCTCTATCAATGATACCTTACTCACTGCCTTCAGGACTTTTTAATGTTATGCCTGTATGATTATCTGGTTCTATTCTACAGTACTTTGTAAGCCTCTGGATATATTTCTTATATTCAAGTGTATGAGAGAGTAGTTGATGATATTAATGAGTTACTAACCAATATGGAATAGCATTGTGTTCCATCTACCCATCTATCTATATCTATCTATGGAACACTGTAGAGGCTTTATGCAAGGCTGCCTGAAGGTCCAGACCATCCATAAATTATAATTTTTTTTTAATCTCAGGTATGATCACAGTCAGCTTATTGTATATTCCCAATTAGAGTGCCCTGTGTATTACTAGAAATTCTTATGAATCTCTGTTCTGAAAAATGGTGTAATATGTGTCATGTACTTTTCATATACAATTTTATGAATTTTTTAAAATTAATCACAAATTGCATACAGTGGTGAGATATAGTACATGGACCTTATTAGACAGGCATTTCCTATGCACCACCAAGTAATCCAGTATCTTTTTGTTCAACTTTATCATCTTTAGTCTTGTGAATCCTTTGCTTCAACTAAATCAATAGGTTATACCCTTAATTTCAGTTTTCATATTCTACTTCTCTGCCCTTTTGTAAGCATCTCCCTCTGAATAGCCATCTCTCCTCTGCACAGAAAATTTTTGTCATGTTAATTCATTTCATTATATACAAGGCTCACTTCTCTAAAACTTGTCAAATTCAACTCTAAAGAAATTAACCTTTTCTTTAATATAGCCAATTTCTTCTTTATTTTATATTCTACTAGCACTCTTATTGTTACTCTATACTATAGCATGTTGATCTTTTCAGTTGATTATAATTAATCTTCAGGAAATTTTATGACATCCCGCCCAACAGAATTTGAAAGCTGCTCAAAGCTATGCATTTTTATTTTTTCTACATTTTTCTACAGTACCTTAGTTCCCTTGTACAAAGTGACTGCTCAATAAACTCTTGCTATGGAACTAATTATGGTTTTGCTGGAATGGCATGGGGCTATATGGCAGCTTTGATATATACAATGAAGATAGGAAAAGGGAGTGCAATAGTCATAACTCAGGAATAAAGGGGCTGAAGGAAATAAACTAGTATTTCTCAAATTTTAAAATTTCATACTGAGGTGAGAGAAATAATTCAAGGCAAAGAAGATAGGGTTTAAAATTAGCATTGAATGAAAATTATTCTAAAAAATAAAGGTGTGCTTGTAGAAATTTGTGTCGTATAATTTTTTTTCCACAGTTTCTGAGGTTGGCCAATAGTAGTTGGATTACACAGTGTAATTTTTCTTGTTTCTCTTTGTTAGATATATTGGCCTTTATGTACACTGGATATGTACATATAAACGATAATGGTATTTACCAGAAAAACAGGCGTGAAAGGAATATGTGTGAAATGTTTGGCCCATTTACAGAAGGTGAGCTCCAGCATGACATGCATTTGTTGCAGTAACTCTTAGAACTATTCACATAGGTTTTCAAAAATAAATTATCAAATATCTAAAACTAATTGAAAAGAAATTGGTATAAAATAAAGTTTGATAAACATGTTTTGAGACTGAGGCATTGGAATACATCGTGTTTTCTATTGAAAGGAAAATATTGCAAAATGTCTTTCTATTGTTTTGAAGGTATTTGACAAATATTTGATAAATATATATAAAGATATATATATTTTATATATATCTATTTATATATAAAGTTAGGTGATTAAGTTGAAAGGAAACTGACTAAAGAAGAGCAAATCAAGTTTTCCAAATGGTCATAGACTACTAATTATGCCAAGGTACTTGCTTAGGGGGGTTGGCTGTGGAAAAAAACATGCCTTTACTTATGTTATACACATAGGACACACATAAATGATAACAAATACAAAATTAATTACCTTATAAACTCTAAAAACTATTGCTTTAGAGGTTAAAAAAGGGAGATGTGGCTTCAAATTAGAATAATTAGGAAAAGTTTTACAAGGGAAATGAAAATTGTGATCTGGATAGTTTTGAGGATTGGGATAAGTTAAATGTCATTAAATGATTTAATGGAAAAGGAAATTGCAAAATATAGATAGTTATAAAATCCAAGAAAAACAAGTTAAAAGTTTATATGTGTGTGTGTGTGTGTGTGTGTGTGTGTGTGTATAAAAGAGTGACATTAGAAAAGTGGCATATTTAGGGATAGCACGTTATTTAAAATACCATGAGTACATCAGTTTGGAACAGAAGGAAGATGAGGCTAGATTAAGAAGGATTTTAAAGGTCATGCTAAAGCATTTTATATGGCATATTATTTCCATAACTGGGCATTGAAGATTTTTGAGGAGTGAAGACATGAGGTGGACTTTAGGAAGATAGAGCTGGAAGCAATATTTGGTAGAAAGATCAAGCAAAGTGATAAAAAGCTTTTATTAAGATGGAACTTGTAAGCAAAGAAGTTAAGAAAAGAACTAACTATTATTGAGTGATTTTTTTTGTGAGAGGCACTACATACAAGGCTTTTTATTAATGATAACTAATTAAACCATTCACTGAACTACAAAGGGGATACTTTCCCACCCATTTTGTAAGTAAAGAAATAGGTTTGGAAAGGTTAAGTAAGTGATAAAGTAAATGCTTAGAAAACAGTTGAGCCAGAATTTAAGATAAGCTCTATTTGACTTCAAAATTCAAGTTCTTACCGCTATAACACACTGAAAAAAAATCTTTGAAATGTTGATAAACGATTAGTTATGGGAGTCCAATATGAGTCAAAGGTGCCTGTGTCTGGGAGGGGGCACACTTAGACAAGTAATTGGTTTTGTATTTAATCCATCTGAACATCTAATAATATATTAGTTTGGGTAAAAATTTTGGAAGGGACCATGTAAACACAGTTTGGAAGAGAAAGGAACACCTATTTCTAATTCTGAACAATAACTTTCATCAGTTTGAGGAAGAAATGTGAAGAAAACCACAGAAGCAAATCTGGTCTGTGTTTTTCTTGCTCTTGTATAACACCCTTAAGTTGATCTGTCACGGAATTTGAAGCTATTTTGATGTTTCCTTTGAAAATGTTGGTGGCTGCATTCACTGATGACAACCACATTTAGCAAACTGTAGACTGAAAATAGATATTCATGCAGTAATTTAAATCTCCCATGGAATAAAAATAGATATGAAAATCTTAATAATTTGAATATCAGAGAATATCAGAGTCCTGCCAAAATGGATAATCAGGATATTAATATCACATGTGCCGTATGATCTGGCATTCTTACCTATATAAAACAGAGCAAAGGACCACAAATTGAAGAAAAAAGGCTTCTGAACAATCAAAATTGATCTCACAGTATGTAAGCAATTAATGTCAGGTACATTATTCATGGGAACTCAGGACTTCTCTTAAATGAGGTTTGTACTTTTACTCTCAGATGTATATTGAATGATCTTTGTCATCAAAGATAATTAGTGGGAAATAACGGGGAACTTCTGGTATAATCATTATTTGCTTTAGTATCATATTTAAAGTACATTATGTCATAATATTAAATATGAGGTTCATATTATTGACTCCAACTTTGAAGAAAAATATGATGTATCATTATTAGGCACTGCTTAAAAATTCAAATAGGTTTATAACAAGATTTAGATATTTTCCCACCTGAAATATTTAAACACAAGTGAAAGTCCTTTTTAAGTAGAAATTTCCAACCAAGAAGGAATTTTACTTATATGGAATACCTTATCTCATTTGATGCCAAATTAGGAGGTGTTCAGTTTAATGAGCATAATATTTAAAAATGAATTTGTTAGGAGACAGTTTACATGTTCCAAAAACTTGGTCATAGTTTTTCTTCAGCCTTATTGAGATATCATTCATGTACCATACGATTCACTCATTTAAGGTACACAAGGAATATTTTTCGTATGTTTACAAGGTTGTGCAGCCATCCCCAAACTTAAATTTTATTACATTACCCCTCCCCACAAAAAAGAAGCCCCCTACCTTTAGTAGTCATAGTCCTGCTCCTGCTAGCCTCCCAGCCCTAGTCGACCACTAATCTACTTTTTGTCTCTATAGTTTTTCCTTTTCTGCGCAATTCATATAAATGGAATCACACATTTTGTGGTCTTCTGTGACTGTCTTTTTTCACCTAGCATAATATTTTCAAGGTTCATCTACTCTGTATCATGTATCAGTACTTCATTTCTTTTTATTACCAAATAATGTTTCATTGCATGGATACGTCAATGTTATTTATCCATTTATAAATTAATAATAGATATTTGGTTGTTTCCACCTTTCAGCTTTTACAAATAATGATGCTATGAATGTTTGTTAGTAAGTTTTGATGTGGATATCTGCTTTCATTTCTCTTGGATTATACCTAGGATCATAGATATTTTTGTACTGATATATTAGAATTTATATATTTTATATTTCATTAGTCTCAATTTTTGAAATTGTCACAATTTTTTCCAAAAGTAATTAAATGAATTAATGTTGATACATTTAAAGAAAAAAAGTAATAATTTCCCCTACCTTTTTTGTTTTTATCAGACCTTTCAGATAATCAAAGGTAATAGCCCAGTTCATATTGTTGCATATCCCATACTGTTCTTGAATGCTTACAAACATATAAAACACACACAAAAACTTATGCAAGTACAAAGTTTAATATATACATGTATAAGGTTCATTGTATGATTTTTAAAAATAGAATAATGCTTGTATATTTGCATTGCTCTGCAAAGCAAATTATTTTCTTATTTAAAAAGATACCATGAGTATTCTTCTAGGCCAAAAGATGTAACTCTGACTCATTCTTTTCAATGACTCAACATTCTATAAAATTAGTATAATAATATTTATATAAACATTTGCCTCTCATTGAATATTCAAATTTAATTATTTTACCTCCAAATTTTTTGTGACTACAAACAAACCTACAATACTCATCCTTTCACATATGTTCTTTATGAGTAATACAGTAATTTCTGTAGGCTACATTGCACAATTTAGGATGACTGAGTCAATAGTAAACCCTAATTTTAATATATATTGCTAAATTTATTTTCAAAAAAGTGTGTAGCCATTCATTCTCCAGCCAGCAGTTCACAAGAGTAACTGTTTCACAGCCTCTCTACCAGCACTGGACATAGTAAATCTTTTTAAATTTGCCAATTTTATGTACATTTCATTGTTGATTTAATTTGCATTTCTCTGACTACAGATGAGAGAGAACATTTTTTCATATGTTGATTAGCAATTTAAATTTTCTCTTCCTTGAATTGCTAATTCTTTTCCTTTGCCCTTTTTCTATCAAGTTTGTTTGTTTTCTTCTTAGGATTTATTGGAGCTCTTTATATATTAAGGATATTAACATTTGCTTATCATTTGTGTTGTAAATATTTTATCATTTGATTTTGTTTTCTTCTATTCTGCCATATAAATCTTTTATAATGTGCTCACATGTGTCTGTTCTTTTTCCTTTTTAGTCATTGTGGTTTTCTTGTAAGGCTTCTTCTGCCTGCTCATGATAGAAATATTTTCTTATTGTTTTCATACATTTCTTAAATGTATTTCAACTAATATATTTAAGCAAAAGGACAATGTTTCTAAGGTGTTCAGTGACACTACTGATGTTAATATATTAATAATATCTGACATTTTCTGCACAGTTCCTTTTCTAAGTATTGGATGCTTTATAAAATTTTAGAATATTTTATAAAACAGAACTATATACATTTTATTTTTCTATACTATGTTTCAAATGGGTATTGAACAATGCATATTATAAATGTTTAATTTACAAAACACAGGCTACTTAAAATGTTATCAGATATAAAACAAAAAATAATGCTAATAGGTGTTTTCATCAAAAAGGAAGAAACACTGATTGAAATAATGCTGTATGATAAAACATCTCAATTTATAAACCTAGAAATTATCTGGGTGTTTATTATTTTCTGGCATTCTTTCAGTGACAATGAGAATCTATTATTCTTACACTTGGAAAATAATTAAGGCTGTGGAAAATTTAAAACTCATATGAGACCACTCGATTAGTACATTTTTGGGATAAGAGAATTGCAGAAATATTATCATGTAGGAAACTACTTTTTGCCTTATCATCCTCAAGCTATTTAACTGGTTCTGTACTTGCCTTGATTCTATTCATAGTATAAAAATGTGCTTGGGGTTAAAATGATTAATTACTATAATGTTATATTTTATGAGAAAATATATTAAATCCTGTCTTAAATACAATTTATGACTGGAAAGAGCACACTAATTTAGATAACTAAAAGAAATGGGTGCTTCCAAATAAGTAACTTGGGTAAGTATTTGAGACTTTATGTAGTGCCTTTAGGTTTTATAAACTTACACTAAAATTTAGAATTTCTTTTTTTCATTGCATTAGAAAGATCAGCATTTAAAAATGGTTTATGGATAATTTCTAAAGTATCATAATTGTCACTTAATAATAAAATATCTTAAACTTTTTTTTTTTAATTTCAAAGTATTATGGTGGTGTTTTTGATTACACTTTTGTAATGCTGGAGTCAGGGTTATAAGTGTGCCTGTCAACCAGATAGTGTTCATTGTACCTGTTAGGTAGGTTTTCACCCATCCCCTCTTCCCTCCCTCCCTCCACCATGTTTGATTTCCATCATGTGGTATATGTATACCGTGGAATACTACTCAGCTTGAAGGATGACTTAATGCCTTTTGTAACAATATGAGACCATTATCCTAGGTGATGTATCCAAAGAATGGAAAAAGAAACACCACATGCACTCACTATTAAATTGGAACTAACCTGTGAGCAGGTGCATAGAGGGAAGTATAACAAAATTTCTTTAAAAAATAATCCCATGTTCTACCAGTGAATCTTGGCTTACAATTTTGTTTGGGAAAAAAATAAAAGTATCTCCTACTCTCTAAAATTATTTTTAATTATAAAATTATTATTATTTTGTATGACTCCTTTTTTACCCCCTATTTTATTCGGGTGTTTTGTAAGAACTTTTTGAAGTCAAGAGGTATTTTAAAATTTTGTTTGTGCTGTCAACTAGATATAGACTAAATCCCCAACTCTTGATGAATTTGTAATAAGTTTAGAGATATAAAATGTACATTCGGTATGGTATTAACTAGAAAAATAGGATACGCATTTTAACAAGTGGTTAGATAGTGCAGTATCAACTAAGCAAAATAGAAATACAGAAAAGGATGTATCATTTGAGGTTTGAAAGTCACTGGAAACTTCAAGAAAGTGTATGATTTGTATTATTTATTTGTTTACATTAGGGGTGGTTTATATAGGGGGTATTGTCAGAGCAAAAGAAAAAAAGCAGAAATGAATAGTAGCTATACTTGAAAGAAGTTTAATCAGTTTGAGTTATACACATAATAAACAAAACCATTTAGGTAAATAGCATGTTCTTTAAATTAATATGTGGATATTTTTAAAAAATAGAATAGTGTAACTTGCATATAAATTTTTTCCTGAATGTTCAAACACAAAAATCTTACACACACACACACACACACACACACACACACACACACACAGTAAATAAGCCTACAAAATATTAATTAATATACAGACAGGTCTCTAATGAACTCTCTTTTCATAAGAAAGGCCTTTTGTCACTTATCTTAAATTTCTTCTCTTTGTCCACGAATACTCAGTCCTCTCTATCCTCTTCCGTTGATTTGTTTTTTCTTTTTATTCAGAGCATTTTTTTCCTTCAGAACACATGTTATAGTATTATATAATTATTTGTTATTTTCTCTTCTCCTGGCATGTGAATTCCATGAGAGTAAAGGCTTTGTATCACCACTGGATCTTATCACTTACAACAGTACTAAGCTTATAGTAACAATGAATAACTGTTGAATGCACTATTGAATGAATGACTTCATTATTCATTAAATGATGTTGAGACAATAAGGTTACCCTTTGAGAAAGAAATGAAAAACAAAAAGAATAGGCCTCTTGCCTTACTTGTTATTTCAAAATAAATGTCAGAATTATTAAAATTTGTATGCATATATCAAAACATCACGTGTACCCTATAAATATATACAACTATTATGTACCCATAATAATTAGAAATAAAAAATCTAAAAAAAAGAATTACTGAAGAATTATTTTTTTAAAAGATGGCCATGAAACAGAATAAGGCATAACATTTTAGGCATTGAATAAATAGAAAACATCACAAAGGAAAAGTTGTATTGAAATGATTACCTGACTGTCTAAAAGCCTGTATACATAAAAATATTATAAATCAGTTAAAAACTAAATACCGGGCTTATAGAAATATGTGCTACAAATATACAAAAGGAAATAGAAATATGCACTACAAATTGTAGCTTGTAGAAATATGTGCTACAAATATACAAAATGTTCTTAATATAAAATGAGTCCTTAACAAATGATTATGAAATATTTAGCCTATCTAAATGATTAAAAGATAGGCAAAAAATCCTAAAATAAATATAGATGACTATTATATTTATGGAAAAAATACCGTATCTTATTTGTAATCAAGTGAAATGCAATATATATCCTTAGCACCATTTTGTGAAAACATTTTTTTTTTTGTTGGATGGGGTATGAACACCCTGAACTCTTATAGATTCCTGTGAGGAGTGGCAGATGATTACCACATTTTTACAAAGCAATTACAAAATGGTATCAATCTTAAAAAACATTCTTACTCTTTGACCATGTACTTGCAATTCTATAATCTAATTAAGAAAATTTTCAGAGAAGTGGACAAAATTATATGTGCAAAGATCTTCATCATTGTATTATTTTTGTTTCTAAGTTTCCAAAAATATTCCAAATTAGAAGAATTAATTGATATCATCATAATAATGTGAATTTATAGTTGTTTAAAAATGAACTCATCAGGGTACTCAGTACTGTCATTGGAAATGTTTCATGATATGTTATTATGGGGGGAAAAAACTGTAATGCAAAACAGATATATCCAGCATGTTATCTCTCTATATATATTTAACTATCTATCGAACTATCTATCAACTTACCTACCTACCACCTATCTTTGTATTATATATCTGGACATAAGACATCAAATTGTATAGTCGTGTTTAATCTCTGAATAATGTTATTATTCATTGATTTTTATATTTATTGTAATAATTTTTGTAGTATCAAAATTGTTCTACATTGGGTAATTGCTATGCTTATAATCTAAAAAAGAAATAAATGTTATTTAAAATTCATATGATTTATTTAGGAGTGCATATATGACATAAAAATGGGAATCAATTGCCAATTTTTTGAGTTATAAATTTAGCTTTAATTTTTTTAAGTCTGAAGGCAAGAAAATGACTTTTTTCAAGCATATATAATTATATGAACTCTCGTACTTTCTAGTAAAACTTTTAAATTCTGATCTCAAAGTTTTACTTTAAGGACAACGTAAAACCTAAATAAATATAACACGTGATTGCATTCTTTAGAATAGATGTCATTACAGGTACTATTTATGAAAATGAGATAATATAACTGAAGTTATGTGAGGTCTGTCTAGAAAGTATCCAGGCATGTAATATGAAATATAGAGACATTTATTGAAGAATATACAAAGTACAGGAAACATTGTTTTATTACATAGGACAATGATGCCTGAGCCCCCTTCAGAGTAGGCACCTTGGGACCTCACACAGTTCTCCCGGTGTCTCTTAACCTAACCCGCACGCGTTCAACATTCTCAGGTGTTCTCCTTGTTGCAGGCCTTCCAGAACGTGGATGGCTTTCAACAGATTCTCTACCATCTTTGAAGCATTTGTGCCATGGTTTTATTTGCACTGCACTCATTGCATCATCCTGAAAGCCTTCTGAATCATCCAAACAGTTTTTGCGAAGGAATGTTCAAGCTTAATGCAAAATTTGGTGCAGATTCATTGCTGTACTCACTTAGTCATTTTAAATGCAGTGGCCACACAGTACACATGGGCACTCAATGGCGTCTAGCGCACTACTGACTAGTATAGTGAGGGTATCATTGCTCACGCATGCGCCTTCCAGTTCATTCTCCTTGGCTGCCAGGTTACGTAGGTGTCGATGTCGCACAAACTGTTCTCCTTATATAAACAATGGATGGATACTTTCCAGCAGCCCTGGTATATCTTAGCTCCTAATAGCAAGTGACATAAAATTTTCATTGACTAGCAGTATTTCACTTTTTTTTTTTTTCTCTCCACAAGTCTAACATTGAAAGAACAGGTCTAATTTATTTAATTCTGTCTTGTTTTTCAACTATGGACCTCCAAAAAAGATCCAATTACATTACACAGTATGATTATTCAATTCTATCCTCCTTTTATATCACCAGCCAACCTGGATGGCAGAAATATTTAATCTGTGAATATATCTTGTTAAACTTAGTGTTTGCTAGGGCTATAGCACCATTTATTTATTTCAGTTCCAGATTAATGTAGCATATTTTCCTTTTCTGAAAGAGTGTAGCTAACATAAATTACTTTAGTTTGGTATTTTAGGGGAAAAATAAATTTTATACCTCAAGAACAGTTTACCTTTGTAAAGATATGTTTTTACCTTCCCAGATAAATAGTAAAAATATTGCCTTAGTAATTGACAATCTCAACTAGAGTCAGCTGAAGTCAAGTTTGGAGAAATGCCAAAAGGGATATTAGCCAAGTAAGGAAATTTAAGTATAACAGAGAAAACTGAATTTCAGAAGGTACTTAGGAGGTCAAGAAGAACATGTTTGTAACTGTTGCTCTTGTTTAGATTAGATTTGTTTTTATTTCAGCAAATTGTGGAAGAAAAAGAGTAACACAGTTTTTAGAATGGCTCTCCCATAGTAGTCTCTGGTAGTTAATAGCCTATCATTTTGTAGTTCTATTTTGGAAAGGTGTTACAACTAGAAAATGAAAATTGGCATTTGGTTACCTGGGAAAGAGTATATTTGGTGATTATATTATCAAATTGATTCTATATGAAAATTGAAACAAATGATAACTTTAAAGATATTTCCTGGATGTTAGTTAAGATTTTACTAAACATTTAGTCCTTTTTGAGCATTTCTGGTTACATGAACTCTTAATTGATGTCTTACTCTTTTATGGTACAAGCCAAAGACAGATATTTTTAGAGGTAGCGATCTATAGGAAAGATTTAAATGGTTTTGAAAACTCCAGGACATTATCATACTCTGATAGAAGATAGAATGATGCTATTACAAAGACACAGAATCAACTTCCTGTGAAATTTCTCATAAGAGTTAATGGGTGAATTAATCCGTGTTTTAACTGTTTACTACAAAGTAAAGGACAATTAAGATAGTTCAGTTATATTTGTATTCCTCTGAGAATGTTAACAGTAATTGGCTAGTAAATTCCAACTGAGATTTTATTTACAATTGTCAGTGTTTTATTTGATGACAGATGATTAAACAATGGAATACCTTTATTTGTAACAGTTCTAACAATGTAGATTCAGGTCTCTGTTCATTACTTCTTATTTTCACATACAAATTTGATTGTTTTTTTTCCCATTATATGAAAAACTGGTAGGACAAAGTCAAACTCAAAATGATTGCATTGTATCTAACTTTTAGTGAAACATGTCTCACACATTATCTTTAAGGAGTTTAAATTTGTTTAGATATGAGTACTTTTATATGGATTGAAGTACATATAATATTTTTAAATGCTTCTAATGAAATATTTACTTGGGAAAAGGTAAATAAATTAATAATAATAAAAACTGAACTTAATCTGTACTGATTAATGATAAATGAGTCAGAAGGTAAAATTTAAGTATTAATAATGTATACTTTAAAAACACAGTACATATTATTTGCAATAGAAGAATTGGTTGTATGATTCATTTTATTGACTGGAAAGTAGAGCACTTACCACAACATAACTTCCTGGTAAAGTAACCAGGTGAAGGGTGAAGAAAAGAATTAGGAAGGAATCCCTATTTGGCTTTTATTCTGGCTCTTTCTAATAGGGACCATGGAAAAACTGGTTCACCCTGGCTAATCCCAGAAGAACTAGAAAGCATCACCATCTCCCTAGGGAAACTCTAGACCAGAACCATTTTCCTTGAATTTTTTTTTTTTTTTTTTTGCAGACTGATAAATTAGAGCCAGATGTCCTTGGGGCATTCACATTTTAAAACTCTTTCAACCCTTTTGTAAAAAAGGCACTATTATGTAAGAGGGGATTGGCATTTGGGACTCTCTAGTCCAGCACTGTTCTAATAGTCTTCCTGACCCCCCTCCGACACTACAAAGCACTCAGTCTGGGGAAGTTTGAGCTATGTGAAAGAACCCTCGAATGTTCCTTGTGCTGTAGGAAGAACAGACCCTATCATGAGAATTTGCAATTGCTGCAACTATGACTGATAAAAGTGGTTGGATCTCGGCCGCACCCTCCTCCTTTCTTTTTGCCTTTATGCATGGTTATGGAGACTGCCTTTGTGATTGAGTTCTTGGCACCTCAGCTCTAAAAATGATTTAGATAAATTAAAAGAGCTTCCAAGAAAAGCCACAAAAATGATGAAAGAGTTAGAAGTATTGATTTATGAGGGAAGATTAAAAGAATGAATATGCCTTGGCTTGGCATCAAATTAGGATGTGGTGGCATACTATAGCTATAAATATTTGTAAACAGAGGGAGGAGGAAAATTTTTTACAATGGTCCAGTGAAGCACTATGTTATACAAGAAACAGAAGGTTAAAACTATGTATTAATGTCCTTCCTTCTGGATTTTCTTTCTAAATATTCTGGCCATATGTTTACATAGAAATGAAGAAAGTTACCATTCACTATCTAGAACACCTCACTGCCTCATACTGTTTAATGTGAGTGAAAAAAAAAAGGCAGAATAGAAAGAGGAAATTATTCTCTTTCAGTATTTGAAAAACATTGTGCAATGTCTATGAGCTTTCTAGGCCTTTCCCAGGTTTCTATCCACCAGTACTGGCCATGGGCACCGAGTAGCTTAGGAATGGCAAGGGGTTGAGCTGCCAGCAGCATAGCTGTGTGATTCTGCCCATGGCAGCACAATCAACTCTTTGTGTTTCATGGGTGAAGAGCTCCAGTCATTTATTATGGGCAGTGTTATCTCCGCCTTAGCAGCTGTGCATGCTGCTAGCTGCAGCTTCCATGTGTAAGCCTAGACAGAAGGGAAAGGCAGGGGTGGGACACCAAGATGCACATTTTCCAGCTGTGCTCAGAAAGGCATGTCTTTCTTCTAATCCAGAAGGGAAAGAAAAACTAACCCCATCCTAAGTTTTTCAGAAATAATATACAATTGAGAGGTAGGTGGTGATGAGGGAATTGAGTTTTATTTGATTTGTATGATAATATGCTTGAGCACCTGTTTAGTTCTGATCCTACTGAATAATGTAGAAAACAAACTACAAATTTCCCCAAAGGAACTTTATTGTGTACAGACGGGTTTTCTTCAAATTGACTGAAGTTGTTTCTTAGAATTCATATACAGTGTATCATGAAAGCAGTGTTATATTGGGTGATTCAATTTTAGATGAGACTATGAAATCCTATTTTACCTATAAACTACTAATAATTCCATTTTGACTCAATGAGGCAACACTTCTCACATTGTTTATGTGAGAAAATGAACTCTAAGATTCAACTTAGAATACCAGGAGGATATTTTTCCAGAGGGACAATTCCTCAGTGGAGATTTGCACGATGCAGATTAGCACCAATCCCTTTTAACTATCAGCATTTGCTTTAAAGGAAGGACCTCATTTATGCTTGTCACTCAACTGGACAACTGTACTCTATCATCTAATATAATTCAGCATCAGCACATTAGCATATTCAGTATTGAATATTTACATATATACTTAGCCTTTAAAGATGACTCATCCATATCATTGAAGTAGAACTCAGAGAAAATCAGTAAAACTCAGAGAAAATCACTACAATGATTATCTGAAATAAAGATGACTAAGTCACACATGGGAATTTCCAGATTCCATTTGAAGTTCATCTATAATCATGTGATTTGGTGTAGGTGCTCTTTCATTTTTTTCCTTTAACACAGAATTTTCAATAAGCTCATTTTTATTTAGGCAGTTACTGTTTAGAAGTAATTGAACATTTTTAAGTATGTGGTCTAAATTTTATAAATGTGTAAAGCAAATAAAGCGTACATATTAGACACGCATTGAATATTAAAATATGTACATTCTAAAGTGAATTAGATGCTATTTAGGAATAGTGTGCAGCTCATCTCTTTTGGCTTTGAATCTCTCTTTCCCTCCCCTCCATCTCATTCCTTCCTATCTTCCCTTCCATACTTCTGTGTTTTCTTCTCCTCCTGTTCCTCCTTCTCCTCTGTCTTCTTCTTTGTCTCTTTCTTCTTCTAGCCCTTGTTTATAAAAGAATTTAAATGTTTACCAATTTATTTACCATGCTGTGTAACTTTTAGTATAATTTGTGAACAGGAGCTCTTTGAAACTAGGATCTGTAATTAGTATTTGGTGAACGTACAAATTTGATACAATCGGATATTCAAACATTTTTAATAAACTAGAAAGTTGGGAAGTATATATAAAAGATATGAAAATAAGGTATCTACAACTGAAGGAAGATCTCCTCATATAGATTGTTATATTACCCATATGATAAACAGAGACTCTAATATCTTTAGCTCCCAGAGAGCTTTTCCTAAAGGGAAAAAAGGGTTGTTTTTGCAAGCATATGAAACTGTACTACTATGACCAAGTTATTAAGTATTTTCAAAAGCTTTACTAATTGCTTTTGCATCAGGAGTACATTTTTCAATTCAAAATAAAAACTGTCCAGCATTTCTAGTTCTAAATGCTCCTATAGAATGAGATTTTACTGACAGTACTCAGTCCATTAATATTGTAGCCTTTGATGCATTTATTTTGAAGTAATTCAGCATCAGTAGAATAAAATAATACCTGTTGTCAAAACCAATGAGAAAGTTTCCATCTTCACTGTAGTACTAGCAAACAAAATGTCAGACCAATAAGGACACAGCAAAATATGAAAAAAATGTTTTATTAAATTCAGTGAAATATTTCTTCAAAATTATTGGGAAAACATAGCAGCTGATGACTTTTTGTTTTACCTAATAATTTAATAACCTTATATATTCAGAGTAATCTTTTAAGGGAAAAAATACAATGTAGTAGAAATCTATGTAAGGCAGAAGAAACAAAAGTAAACGCAACCAGTGCAACATATAGCTGAACAATATTAAGCATATCTAATATCTCAGATTTTCAATTATCTTATACAGTACTTAGTATAGATCTATGCATTGTAAAGGTAATGAACATTAAGCAATAATTAGATTAACTGAAAATTGAGTGGATTAATGTGTTACTTTATATATACATATTTGATACCTTTAAATTATTTAATTTTTATTATTTTTAAAGTCTGATTATAACTTCATTATAGTATATATGTGGAAAAATGTGTTAATTGAAGCAAAGGGAAAATAAACAAAAGGTACTTCAAAATCCATGGAGATGTTAATAGTCCCTAAATGAGATTCAATTAGTGATGTAAAGGTATTTGAATGAGAATGCATTAAATTTAAGTCCACTTAGGATAGAAGGCCAAGCCAGACTTCTAGTTCAAGTTTCAGGACTGCTAAATTTAATGAAAGAATGGTGTATATGCAAATATGTGTGTGCTGTCTGATCTGAGGTTGCAAACTTTTTATTTTGCAAAGTATGATGATAAAACAAAACCCCACTATCGTTTCCTTTTTAAGAGAGGACACATTTTATCACGAAAACATAAAAATAAGAAGTAAAAGAAGGGTAGTATTGCAGAAGAGAGGAGTGCTTCAAATTATGATATCCTTATATTTTTCTAATTTTCCTGTATTCTGGTGAAAACTTTCTCATACAATGTCTAGGTATGCGGATTGATGGTCAACCAAACAACTGATTCCCTAGTTCAAAACCAAAGGATTCGAGAATGGAGTTCTATGAAAGCAGTCTAAGAACTCAACTAGTCCTATCTCTTATTTTAAGGGTGAGGAACCCCATATTTTGAAGCCCCTTATAGGGCATTGGATAACAGGCATGCTTTAAATATGAACGCATAGGATGGCAGCAGAATTAGTTACTTAAAGATAAAGGCAACATACCTTTTTATACCTGAAATCAAAGAAAACACTAAGTTTTAAATAGCCTTCAGTTTCCTCTTCATTTAGGCATGGCGTATTAGTTTGCTAATAATAAAATATCATAGACTGGGTGGCTTATACAACAGAAATTTACTTTCTCATAATTTTGGAGGCTAGAAGTCCAAGAGAAGGCGCTGGCAGGGTTGGTTTCTTCTGAGGCCTTTCTGCTTGGCTTGAAGATGACCACCCACCCTCTTGATGTCTCTTCATAAGGTTGTGCCTCTGTGCATTCAAGTCCCTGGTGCCTTTTTGCCTGTTCTAATAAACATCTTGTCTTTTCATTGTATATATTGAATGCACATGACATGACATCTTGTTATGCATATACGTAATGAAGTGATTACTACAGGCAAGTAAATTAACATAAACATTTACAAAGTACTTTTTTGTGGCAATATTAGGTAGATAGTTAGGATCTCTGGCTCTTCTCAGGACAAGGGTTCCCTGTTTCCGTGCTGTTTCGAGCAGTTGTTTTACCTGGTAAGAAGAATAAGGGTGGGCACTCCACTTTCCTGTTGCCCCACCCTTAATCCTATCCTGAGCAACTGTTACACCTGGAGAAGAAGGGCATGTTTTATCAATCTAGGAACTCCCCAGCCCAGGCCTAATAATATATAGAAGTCACCTGGAGTAACCTAAGGGTAATTAATATTCCATTAGCTTGAATCTACATTGTGCTTCAACCTGCCCCCCGACCTGCAGGTGAGCTTTCTTAGAGGGAGCTCCTATAGGCAGATGGAACTTTGAGGACACCTGTTGATCATTTGATAACGTCCTACACCTGCCTAGAGCCTTCATCCAGACTGGGCTAATAAAAGGAAACAATCTGAGAAGTCAGAAGAGAGTGGATGGGTCAGTCAGTGAGCAAGTTGGTCGGTTTCTTTGCACTCTTGGAGACAGATCCATTTTATTCTTCATTAGAGCCCTGCTCTTGTGGAACTGCTTCCTGCCTGAGGTTACTCCGTCATATTGGCCTTGTTGGTGATTTTTCCGAGAAAGGAATAAGAGGACCAGGATAATAGCCTGGACTTGACACTTCGGTGTGTCTCGTCATTCTTCAGCCAAGAGCACACCAAGAACCGAGGGCAGACTCCCACCTGACATCTTTGGTGCCGAAACCCGGAATTCTGACAGTAAGAGCACCTACAATCTACTCTCTTAGGAAATTTCCATTATGCAATTGTTGGCTGTAGTCTTCGTGCTGTACATTAGATTTCCAGACTTATTTATTCAACATAAGGACAACTTTGCACCCTTTGACCTGCATCTCATTTCCCCCACTTCCCCTGGTAATCACCAATCTACTCTGTTTCTGTGTATCCAACTTTTTTCTTTCTGTGTCTGATTTATTTCACTTAGCATAATGTCTTCCATCATTTTTAGTTTTTTGAATATTTGTCATACTGTTTTCAAAATGGCTGCACAAATTTACATTTCCAACAACAGCGTACAAGGGTCTTCTTTCCTTCAAATTCTTGTTAACATTTGACTGTTGTCTTTTAGATAACAGACATCTTAACATATGTGAGGTGGTATCTCCTTATTTTAATTTTTACTTCCCTAATGATTAGTGATGTCAAGCAACTTTTCATATACCTGTTGCCCATTTTTATTACATCTTTGGAGAAATGTCTATTCAGGTCCTTTGCATATTTTTAAATGATGTTATTTGTGGGTGTTTTGTTTTGTTTATGCTTTTATTGCCTGAAATTTTGGTGTGGTATTCAAAAAATATTGCCAAGGCCAATGTCAGAGAACTTTTCTGCTATGTTTCCTTCTATTAGTTTTATGGTTTTAGGTCTCATATTTAGGTCTTTAATCCATCTCAAGTTGACTTTTATGTATGGTGTGAGATAAGAATCCAGTTTGGAAGTACTTCCTCTATTTCCACATTTCCTGACATAGTTTAAGAAGGATTGGTATTAATTTTTCTTTGTATATTTGGTAGAATTCAGCCCTGAAGACTTCTCTGGTCCTGGACTTTTCTTTGTTGGGAATTGCTTAATTACTACGTAAATATCTTTATTTGTTATTGGTCTGTTCAGGCTTTCTATTTCTTCTTCTTATAGAGAAAACAGCCAGATTGGATTAGGACCTTCCCCTGTGGTCTCATTTTAACTTAATCACCTCTTTAAAGACCTTTCTCCAAATATGATTACATTATGAAGTACTGAGTTTTAGGACATTAACATATGAAATTTTGATGGAACACAATTCAGTGCATAATACATGGTTTTCAGACTATTTACTAAAGCATTAAGCATTGTAATACAAAGCATTTAATGAAAAGGGCTCTTGAAATATTCACCACAAAAAAGTTTAGTGACAAAATGGGAAATATTAAAATGTTGGGAAAAGTGTAGTAGTCACTTTACTAAAAATGCTCATTAATTTCTTTTTAGTAATATATAATTTACAAAGAACTTTTACAAATATTATGTCATTTTTTCCTCATAATAACTTTGTGGCATTAGGTAAAAGATTAGGTAAGATAAGTCACAATAAACGTAAGAACACATAACATTTATTTTTTGAAACTATTCTATGTCAGACATTGTGCTGGGCATTTTGTAAATGTTATCTCAATTAATTTTTATAACTTCTTAGCTCTACACAACAGGGAACCAAACTCAGAGAAGATAGGAAACAAATTCCTTTCCTAAATTGTCCTATGATTATGTCTCACTGAATTATTAATATATATGTATATATATTTTTTGTTTTCAAAGAGCATATAACATCTATGAGATTCTTAGTGTCACTAAAGACATGATTAGGCTTTACTAAATATTCTTATAATTTATGATTTCAAGTATTTTGGGTACTTTTTCTGGTGTCCCTGAAATTATCTATGAAACCATTTCTGTTCTAAGACTATTGGCAATTCATAATAATTAAGAGGATGCTTATCTTATTTACTTAGGTATTAACATGAGACCTATGATGGAATGAGATAATTAATGCAGATCTTTTCAGTAAATAAGATCAAGGTAATGGATATACAAGAAACTCATTAAAGGCTGTCTAAGAGTCCAGGTAGATGATTTTCAGACCCGATGTCTCATTTAACAAATGTTTATTGAGGCTTAGCCAGGTAAAGTCATAATCTTAAAGATACTGAATGCTTGCCCTTGAGTTTACAGTTTGCTGAGGGGAAAAGAATAAAATTACAGTTATAATGATAAATATTCTTTGGTACCTGTCAGTTTGGTGCTGATCATAAAATTCAAGAGTACTTGATCATATAATAGAAATCCTCCTGCACTGGAAACCGCTGTCATTCCTCCGTCTATTCTTTTCCCACTACACTCAGAATTCCCTTATGTTCTATTGAAATCTCCTCATGCTCCCTGGATCCATCTACAAAAAGCACTGAGATACTTGAAAGCTACTGAAATAGAAATTAATTAAAATAATAGAGTTATATGTCTGCCTCAAAGACACATTCTCCCAGTGGGGTTTCAGACTTTAGAAATTCAAAGTTTTCCCAATGAAAGCTGTAACTATTTATATAGTTTTATGTGTGCGCACACACGCACACACACACACACACACACGATGCCCCTTATAAAAATGACAAGTTCATTTTGATAAGATGCTGCATTTTGTATATTTAGAATTTTATACATGACATGTATGTCTACACGTGTAACAATATAATTTGAATATTCTCTCCATGTTTGGCTTTTAGTTAGAGTCCTAATCTTTCTGCCTGCTATTTACAAAGCCCTGCCTATGGTCCAACCTAACTGGATAGTTATAATCCCTTGACAATGCCTTGTATTCTTTTACTTTAATATTACTCCTATCAGAAAATGAGGGCCAGCGTGTAGAAATCTTACTTTTTCATTGGTTCTGGAAATGCATTGATGCCTGAGTGTGGACTTGCATACAACAGGGTTGCAAATCATGCTGCAGAGATGGGGTGGTTATAGGTGATTGTTTAAAAATTATTCCCTCTCTGTCTTGAGGGGGTAGTAAAGTTAACAAAAAGATTTCTAGAACGTTGTTAGAGCAGAAAGAGGATCTGATTCCAAGAAAATATTCAGAGGTGTAAGTGGACCCACAGTCAGCTATATGCTGACTTTAGGGTTTTAAAGTCCAACTCCCATTTGAAATGAAGCTAAGACAAGGCAGGTCCTGTCTTTGAGAAACTGATATATCTGACACAATATCAAAGCAGCAAATTAAACATAGAGTATTATGACATGAATCCAGTTATTGCAAGATATGTCTAAGGTGTTATTTTTTTAATAGTTTAAGTTGTGGCAAATAATGGTAGTCTCAACAAGATAGAAGTTTCTCTCATGTTGAGTCCATTGAGAGTAGATACAGTTTCCCTTATTGGCAGGGACCAAAAATTCTTTCTTCTATTCTCAAAGCTATTTTTGGTTCAAGGTGGCTATGGAAACTCTCACCCTTATTGCTTATTTTCTAGTCAGTAGATAGGAGGATATCATGACAAGAGCCCCCCTCCCTTTAAAGACATTCTTAGATGTTACATATATCACTGTTGCTTGTATCTCATTGGACAAAGTGTAGTTGTATGACTACAGTTAGCTGCAAGGGAGGCTGGGATATGCAATCTTTTATATAACCTGCCAGTAGCTTTATGGCAGGGTAAAAAAGTAAAGTAAAAACTGAGGAGAAAAGGATAGCAAATACTGAGGTTAACTGGCAGTTGGTTGCATAAATAAAAAGTTTTTCTAGGACTGAGCTTTGTAAGGCCAAAGAGGAAATAGCAAGAAGGCTAACCTAAGGCTGAGTCATTCAAGACACTGATCTAGGTTCCTAAATTTTGCCTTACTAGTAGGTAGGGATGAGTCTTAGCTAGAAACACGCTGAATTTATAGTGAGGTAAAATATCTATGATTGATGACTAGAGTTTTTAGAAGTAGGAAGTCAAGTAATCCACTTCCAAGATTTTCTCTGGATATGAGATGACCAGAAATAGAGAACTGTATTGGAAGAGGGATACTTAAGTACTTTACAAAAGGGTGTCTTTGGTAAATACATCAGAATGAACTGTGTATTCTAGCTATATCTGTCAATTATAATCTCTTATTAAATTCTTTTTGTTTACCAAAATAGCAAGAATAGGACATGTGCCATAAAATGGTTAAACTTTAATACGTTCTAGTTAAAAGGTCAACATATTTCACGTAGGTCACCATTGTTCACTAGATCAATATGACATATTTTACATGAGTTGTTTCTAAATAATAGGGGATGTTTTGATAGGAATTCTAGCAAGAAACAGATGGAACACTCAAAGAAGGGTAATTTGAAAACCTTCAATGAAGAGACTCAAAATCTAAGAAGGTGAAAGAGAATGCAACAAGGATGGGTGTACCCTGGGGAAGCTTACCACCATGACTGGCCCTGACTGGGCAAGTGAAAGAAGTGGTTTTTGCAGTTCTGTGAGTGCCATAGCTGTAGGAGAGAGCCACCCAACAGGAGACCTGGCTTCTGAGTCACTAGCAAAAGCTACTGCCAAATCTGGCCTGGCAGAGAGGAAGCCAGGGGAATAAATACCTGGCTTGTCTCTTCTCCGGACCACTCATCTCCTGACAGTGCTTCTCATTGACTGAGGCCAAATGGAAGGCAGAGGGCAAACTAGGGCAAGACTGACGCATGACCCTAAATGTCAGCCCTCTGGGGATACAAAGGTGAGGAGGGGAGAGAATGGACCTGGAGAGGTCAACAGTTCATTTGCAGCTAAGGGAAAAACACAAAGGACTAACTCTATTATTGATTATTGATAGCTTTTTCTCTCTAAAAACTTAAGAATCTATTTTTAAAAGATAAGATCTTCTTTGAAAACATAACCATAGTACCATTAGTCAACTAAAAATCAATAATTCCCCAATAACATCAAAATTAGTGATCAAGTGTCCTTAATGGTTTCCGTTTTTTTTGGCAGTTGGTTTGTTAGAATGAGGATATAAAATCCACATATTGTGTGTGGTTATTTCACTTGTCTCTTATGATCTAAAAAAGTTTTTCCTTGTCCTCCTCTTCCTTCTCCTTCTTCATTTATTTGTTGAAGACCTGGTTATTGTTCTTTAAAGTTTCCCCTTGATATATTTTGCTGATTGCTTCTATGTGACACTTAGCATGTTACTCTATCCCTTGTACTTCCTGTGAACAGGTATTTAGATCGTAACCACAGACAGATTTATGTTCTTAATTGGCTGAGAATACACCACAGTGGGTATTGTGACCCAGAGATTCCATGACACCAGCAGACACATGACGTCTGATTAGGACTAAGCCTTTAATAGTAAGATTGCATACACTGTCACTACTGAAAGTGGGAATTAGCTGGAGATGGTGACATTCTAAGGTCTCCTCAAATTATGCCACATGTATTACTTGCATAGGGCTGCGTAAAACCTACCTAAGAATTGGGCCATTAAAATGTTTTTTTTGTTGTTGTTTTTGGTTAAAATTAATTCTGGGTGGTTAGTCAGAGGGCCAAACTTGTCCTTTTGCCTGAGTTTTAACACACGAGTTTCTATAGATAAATTTATTTTTCCAAAACTGTCATATAGATCATCTGTTCTTCACAACTAGCAGATAGGGTGACAGGGGTTTACTTTAAAGCTAACAAGGTTTAAGTTATAGATCTTCTCACTTGCATGAGTCCCTTTAAAGACCAGATACCATATATGAACCTTGTATATTTGTATATTTTCTGTACGAGGACTTGTAGATTTTATAGTCTTTAGGCTCCACAAAACCTGGAGTCTCTCCTGGTTATTGTTGATATGATCAAAACTGAGAAAACTGGGCATAATGTAGCTATTTTTTGTGATTCCTTGAAAGTGAAAGAAGACTTCTTTACCTTAATATCCTCCAGGTCTGGAAAAGGTCCCTTTCCAGCTGTTAGAAGATGGTTGTTGAGACAACCTTGCTTATGTTCTGCAAAAAACAAACAAGCAAACAAAAAAACCCAAAAAACTAATATTCCTCTTTTATACAACTTTTTCCAAAAGAGGGCTTTTCTCCAACATTTGACATTCTGGCTTCCAACCCGCACTCTGGTCCCAACTACCAAGCTTTGCCTTCTGCAGCTACATTTCCACAGTGCAATGAAAAGTGCCAAATGCTTTCTTCCCAAAATACACACTAGTTTTGCAATTGTTAGGATTATAATTTAGTCTATAAGAACATGTTCAAGCTGAAATTCTTCCCTCGCTTCATCCCTTTTGGCATTGCCAACAATGAGAATGGGGCTTTAGTGCTTCTTGCTTTCTTTCAGAGGTAAGCTATTACAATTTCAGAGTTTTCATCACTCTTATACCCTTACCACCCCCACTCACTAAAATCAGTATATTTTATTCTATAATTCATGCTATTTTAAAAAATAAATGTTTTCAAAGAAAATTAAAAACAACCACAATTAAAATGCTAACATTCTCCTAAAACAAAAAAAACCAAAAAACAAAAAAAAAAGTTTGTGCCAAAGCAAGGGAAGTTTATTATTTTGAGGAGATAGCATACTTACTTTGAACAATAACATATATTTCTGTAAGCAGGAAAGCTTAATTCAACTTTATTAATTTACATTTGAAGATATTTATTATTTGTTTTCTATTAAACATTTTCTCTTAACTACAAAATTTTGACTTTGTGAATAGCAATAATGATGGTTATCATTTGTTGAGTATTTATTATGTGACAAGCACATAACCGTTACTCAGCCCCTGTGTTGCAAAACTTCAGGGTCCCTGTTCCCATTAATTATGTACATTATCTCATTTAATAACAAGCACCATATTAGATAGAAATTATTAGCCTCATTTTTCTGATCATAAAATTTAAAGAGGATAAACGAATTTAACCTCTTTAAATTTTACTCATTCCAGGTCAAACATTTAATAAGTGAAAAGGAGGCTTTTGAACTGATGTCTGGGTAAATCTGGTGCCCATGTACTTTCCTGCACTCTGACAGCCTGCTCCTGTTGCCACTTGTCTCCCTGCCATGTTTAGATTTATTGGTTCATCAGTTCAAGAATACTCTTTGGTATAGTTTCAAATCTATTTCCCTTTTGTCCCTCTGTCACAGCTGCTTGTCAGTGCCTGGACCCTATATCAATTCAAGTGTTTACTTTCTTCACTCCTACACCATGAATTCTGTACATTGCCAAAGGTCAAATAAACAAAATGATTGATTTCACTATAAGTTTATTTTCTCCACCCTTTCAATCTCAACCAGATCCTCAATACATAGGAATCCTTTTATATGTGTCAGCAATTCTCTCTTCATTTCTTCTTGGAAGCTATTTCAAACTTCTTCAACTTTTCTCTCCTTGCAAACTAGCTCCTTCTTCTACCAATAAATTCAGCAGATGACTTTCAAAAAAATAGAAGTCATCAAATTAGAATTTTCTTAAATTCTTTCCACCATATCTACAAGGATTTTTGCTTCTGCACTCATCTTTTACACTCCGTTTTTGTCTCTTTCCATCTCTCTCTCTCTGTTACAATTGAGGAGGTGTTCTATTCCTTTCTAAATTGAGATCTTTCTAATGTGCTAAAATTTTTAACCCCTTGTGCCTTCTTAAGAAACTTTTTCTCATTAACTTCTCATTCTCCTGACTTAACAAATTAGGATTTAAACACGTTAAGGATTTTCCCTTTTACACACACACACACACACACACACACACACACACACACACACACACACACACACTGCTTCTTTCAATTCCAAGTATTCCTCCAGATATTGAAGCTAAACTTTTCTCCACCTTCACAGCCAGGCTTCGTTTGAAGATATTTATATTCCTAACTTCATTTTCTCACCTCTGAGTTCAATCTTCCTTCTCCACCTAAAATTTCACTCTTGCCCTCTTCCTAGGGACCTTTCTCAGTTCTGATTTTCCTTGACCTTTTCCCAGCATTTGATGTTGTCGAACATTTCCTCATATCTTGGGGTTTATAGCATTGCACTTTTCCCATTATATACCTATATGTCAGAACACTCTGTCTCAGTCATTTTTGTGGACTCTGTCCATCCTTTAGGTGTTGGTGTAATTCATAATGATGTCTTTAACACCTTTCTCCTCTGCTTCCTATATTTTCAATGTAATATCAAACTCCCATGACTAACTTCCACTGTGTGCTGGTGGTTTCTAAGTCTTTATCACCATTCCAGATTTCTATCCTGTTTTCATGTTGAAGTGCTACAAGCATCTTAAACTTAAGATGTTGAAATCTAAACTCACAATCTTCCAAATACCCATATTTTCTCTTGTCTTCTCTAGTGCAATGAATGTCAACACCAACCACCTGAAAGTCTAAGACAGAGATACCTGGGAGTCATGTTGTCCATTTGACTCATAACCAATTCTTCCCATTCCCTTATGCTTATTCCTATTCACAAGCTAATAAAATGGCAATTTAAAAAATTCTACCCCATCAAAACGTCCATTATATTTATTACTTTTATCCATTCTCATCGCCATGCTTTCTATGTTTTTCTCAAGTACCTACCATCATCATCTCTCACTGTAATTCTTGCCACAGTCTCCTCAATGTTGTCCCTGTCTCTGCTCTGACCTGCTTAACCCGTTACCTGTGATTGCTCTCAGAAAGACTTTAAAAAATGAAAATCTAACCATGTCGCTTACCTGCTTAAAATCCATTGCTCATAAAACAAAGTCCAGACTTTTGAATGTGGCTGTGGAGCTCTGCTTCAATGGTCCCCTACTTAAGCCTCACCATTCCTCATTCCTCTCTCTGCACACTATAGAACCAGCCGTGCAGGGATTCAGTTCCTCAAGCACAGTGGTTCTCTCTGGTGGTGGTGGTGTACTCCCCCATTTCAGTTCTGCTTTCATAAACCTCATCTTTTCATTTTCAAATTAGCCACCATTTCTTTTTCTCAGCCTTCCTTGAATCCCAAGACATGTTGAACTGCTCCTAAAATGTGCACTTCACCATCCAAACTCTTACTGCTTTATAATTTCCTATTTTTCTATCTTTATCTGCCATGAATTATAGTCTTCATGGATTATAAGCTTTGTGAGGGCAAAAGGCATATTAATTTTATCCATCATCATATCCCCAACACTTAGAACAGTGCCAGGCACAATAAATGTTTAATTAATAGTTCTTGAATGAATTGATAAAAATGTGTGTCATAAGAAAATTACAATTAAAAAGAATGTTTACAAAAACCTACTTCATGGGTACAATGAACACTATTTGTGTGATGGGCACATGTGTAGCCCTGACTCAAGCCATGTAAAAAAACCATTTTAACCCCTTGATATTTTGAAATTAAAAACAATGTTTACTTCAGTTGAGGGGAATATTAATACCTAATATATAAAGTATTTTCATATACATGATATCATGTAATCCTAAGAACAATTTGCTGAATAGGAAGGTCTGTTTTATACATGAAAAGATTGAGACTTAAAAAAAAAATTGGTGATTTTTCCAAGGTTAGAAAGAAAAATATTTTTAAAATGCAATTAGAACAATCACTTTTAGTTCAGTTTTATTTTTGCTATCCCACACTGGCTAAAATTCTGAAGTGATAAAAGTATAAAATTTGCATACATTGTTCCATTAGACAAGTTTATATGATGCCCAACTGATCATAACGAACAATAAAGCAAGAATCATAGTTGCCATTTATTGACTATTTGCTACATTACTTACTAGTTCTTTAATTGATATTACTGGACTATTTGAACATAACTACTTAACTTACTTAGATACCATCCACAAATATATATGTGTTTATAATGAAAAGAAAACAGCCAACATATGCTACACTTCTGTACAATATGAAATGTCTAGTATTTGGATTAGCTAATTTATGACCATTCTTTGAGCCTCATTGTAATTCATCTTCAGTCTTACAGTGGAAGAATCCTAATGCTGTGGAAATTGCTAGATTTCTAAGGCTTTATTGTCTAACCAAGTAGCTTCATTTGAGAGGTGGAAGTAGGGGTGGGGGCCTAGATTTAAATTTTTAAATTGTAGAGGTACTATATAGTTGAGAGTTATCACCCAGAAATTGCTAGAAGTAGAAATTAAAAAATATCTTTTGAGGTTTTTTTTCCCCACCTTTTATTCTCTGGATACTTCACTTGCAAATGATATGAAAACTATCCATTTGCAAGTGAAACTGTTGTTTGGGGTGATATTTATTTGCATAAAGAATATCGCTACAGTCCCTTAACTCTCATTGTTTTATAGAACAGTTTGTAACTCTTACCTTCCTATTCATAGCACATGTGGGAAGTATATTTTAATATAAAAGGGACAGTCTGAAGACCATCTTTGTTTCCTGTTGGGGCATATCCAGATTGGATGAAATCTAAGGAGAGCCATCTGTTGAATATTTAGTATTCAGAACTGTAGAACTACTTCTGGCATCTGGTTTTGCCAAGTCCTAGCTAAAAATAAATATTAAATGGGGTTTGCTTTCTTTTTTCATTGGTTTTGAACTCTCCTAGAAGAGGTTGTATATTTCCTAGGGAGAAAAATGTGGGAAAAAGAAATGTAGGCATTTATTTTTCATTTTCATTCACAAAACATTAGGTTAAATTTTAAGAACAAATATACCAACACATTTCTACTTTCATTTCTCCCTCTCCCATGTAAGTTTTCTGTAAGTTGTAGTGAAAAAATGATCACCAATTCATAGATTTTGTATATATCACACACATACACACCTGTAAACTTGTTCTATAGTCACATACTAAGTTGCAATTCTATGGTAATGGAATAAAAGTGCCAAATTATACTATTTTGCTAGCTCTTGGAAAAGTATTCTTTGTATTTAATTCAAGATCATAAGTGGAGAAAGTGCATCATTGCTTATCTACTATCCAGCTCAGACAGACCCCCTTAGACATGAAACAGCACTCTGTTCATTCACCTAATTCAAAAAGTATCCTACCAGATTTGAAGTTCCAAGTTTCATAAAAAAAGAGAAAAACTGAATTAAGATATTTTTATATAGGTTAATAAATATGAATCAATTTTCTCTCTATAGTGTATATTCTTATATGATAGAGAAAATATTAGGAAGTATTATAGAAATTACTTGCTTTCAAGAGCACAAGGGGTCAGTTTAGCCAAAAATAAAAATGGTAAATATCCAGAGATTTGTTGTATTTTTTTTTAGAATCTACCTAAATACCAGATTCTTTATACAGCTTATTGTTATTAGCCATCATATACCTTATAAACAGTTTTCTAATATTGACTAGGGCTTTGAAGATATTATATAATATTGGGGGGTGTTCACATTTTTTAATCATCTTTCTGGGACAACAAACCAGTATTTAAGGGGAAGAATAAACTAGTTTCATAATTGGCTCCAGTTTTGTCTGGCAAAACATTGCATCAAAACTGTTTGTTCTTGTATTATGGAGGGGAGGTTCTTTACACAAAAGAGTGTCAATAGGCCCCACCCTAGCCAATCTTTAACAATAGTATGAGCTGCAAAACATTTGTCCTGACAATATGGCATTGTGAAAAACACTTGGCTTATGCATATGCCAAAACTAAAGATACTTTCGTTTTTATAAAATAAAGAAATCTCTTATCCCTCAGAAGAAATGTTTTTGATAAATGCCAAGGATAAAGAGGCAGAAGGAAATTGTCAAGAAAATGAGGGAAACAATTATAGCTGAGCATGATTGTGTGGTAAACAATGATCAGCTGTTTGCACTCAGGGGGCAGCAATGACAGTTCAGTTATTTCTAGATGTGCAGAGGTATAGACTCTTCTGATTTCTCTGAGAGGCAGGATAAATAAATGAGCCATAAAGTGGTAAATGCCATTGTTGAATTGAATAGTGAATAACTCTGTTGTGTTTTCAGATATATATGGCTATTTTATTCTGAATTATTGCATACTACCTTAAATGGTCTCTCTTTAAATGTATTTTACATGGATCTCGTAATTGCACAATGTTTGCACATATAGGAAAAAAATCCCACAAATATATAAAACATTATGGAAAGCCTTAACAAATCAATTAACAGATCAATATAAAATTTTAATAACATAAATGAAAAAGTTTTTTTAGGAGATAAACAAATTTCCTATTGTATCTTTATATCATTATATTTAGATAATGAATGAAAATAGCATCTTTGTTCCTTGGGTTCTGCCTTCTTTATTAGAGAAAATAATTTTACTCTGTGGCAATTATATCAACTCAAGGTAAAGTGAAAAAGAAGCCATCATGAAAAAAACATTGGAGGAAAAATGACAAAGAAGGAAAGAAAGAAAATGGCAGTATCTAAAATGTTGGTACCTACATGAGAATAAGTGTAAGTTAGTGATGTTGTAGAAGGAATACAGACATATATTTATTTTTTGTTGTTGGTCTTTTCACACTAGCTCATGCCCTCCTTTGAGTTTGAGCTGTGGGAATATTCAGTTCATCACAGATTTACCACATCTCAACACTACTTATAATTTAGATCACAGTGCCATCCTGATGTAGTACAATGCCCACAATTCAATAATCTGTTCCTAAAAAATAAGACCACCTTTCCTTTTAATGGCTTGGGACTTTACCAGAAGGATTACCAGAAATTCCTTCTTCTCAAAGTGACCTCAGCTATTTCATTAAGCTGTCAGGTGTGCCTTGAGCATCTAGTTCTTCAAGGTGTGGCCTCCATGTTCCTGTATGAATCCCGTGGGATCTGTGTCTGGCCTCATGGCCATGCTACCTGCTTTTTCTACCTGGCGGCTAGCTCCCCTGAGCTAGCGTTCAGCCAAGCAAAGCTGCCTTTCCTTGTTCCCACTACTTCGACTTCAGAGGAAAGGATGTGGTTTTCCCAAATCTATTAAGTATGAAGTAAGTTCCTCACTTTTTTTTTTCCACAGCAGAACCTAGCCTTTAAGTCTTTAAGGAAACTCTCCATGGTTAATAGAAGAGAAGCAGCACAACATGGAGAAGAACTTTCTACTACTATTGTGAGTGGCTCCTCTCAGGCAACCCCACTCCAGAGCCGTTTTCATGAAGTCTCTTTCAGGCTGCTCTTTAGCCCACTCATAAAGTCACTTTCTGTCTAAGTGCAGGACAGTTTATCTCCTCTAAGGAGAATACTCTCAATCAAGTGTCTGTTCTCCAAACTGCAGGCTCACCTAAAGAATGTTTGTCCCTCTCCCTAGGTCAATACCTTCACTAAACTGTACATTTTCTATCCCACACTGGAATACTTCCTAGTAAAATATATAACTGCATTCTTTACTCCCTTCAGAGGAAACTCACTATCAATCTCTTCTATAGATATAAGAAAACAATAGCCAGAAAGTAACAAATTCTCTAGTTGTAGGTTTTTTAATGAGAGGCAGTAGCAAATACAAGACTTTCTATGAAAAAGACATCTGCACTAGAATGTTTATAGCAGCACAATTCACAATTGCAAAGATGTGGAAACAACGCAAGTGCCCATCAATATGTGAGTGGATTAATAAAATGTGGTGTACGTATACCATGGACTTCTACTCAGTCACAGAAAACAATGGTGATCTAGCACCTCTTGTATTATCCTGGATAGAGCTGGAGTCCATTCTACTAAGTGAAGTATCACAAGAATGGAAAGACAAGTACCACATGTACTCACTGTCAAATTGGTATTAACTGATAAACACTTATGTGCACATATAGTAGTAACATTCATCGAGTGTCTTGCAGGTGGGAGCGGGGAGGAGGAAGGTCTGAGGGATAGACACACTTGAAGCTCTGACTCAGGCAGGGCAAAGGCAATATAGGTAACCTAAACATTTGTACCCCCGTAATATGCTGAAATAATAATAAATAAAAGAAATACCAAGGTTTGAAACTCAGTTCCACCACTCACTAGCTATGAACCTCTGTTTTCTCATCTGTAGAATGGGAATGATTATTGTCCATTTCATATAGAAACTGAATAAGGTAATATATATTAAACATTGTGTCTGTGTTTGGCATAGATTTTCACTAACTTAGCAAGTTTAAATATTGATACATAAAATCCCATTGTGGGAACTCACAGGCCCTGCTTATGAATCTGTAACAAAGCAGGCCCAGGTTCTAGTCACATCCTCTCCTAAAGGACTTTATTGCTATTCTCTCTACTTCAGCCCTGTGACTTTTTTAAATAGTTGTCCAAAGAATAATGCAGATACAGTCCAGTTTCTTTTAGGGAAAAGGAAACAAGGAACACTTTTCCCTTAAGAAACATCAGTGCTTACAGAGATCATTTTAAAACTCTTAAGATTGATTTTCTGGATATACCATTAGATAGTGGAATATGTATTATCAAAGCTAACCTTATTTGCTTTGAGGTAACTCTATTTTCATATTTTATTGAAGAACTGACTGCATTTGTTTTATCCTTGCATTAAAAAATACCCTGACTTAGAATTTACACCAATGAAGAAATTATCTGCCAAGGAGCAGATACTTTTTACATCTTTAATATGATTCATTTTACATTTTATTATCATTGGTGTTGAAAAGAATAGTTCAGGCTTAGTCATTTCACTCTATTACATCTATAAAATAGGTTTATTTGGCCATGTACCATTGTATCAAGAAGCCCAAAATCCTTGGATTTTGTTATAGAAGATACAATTAATTTCACTTGTATTTTCTAAAAATATGTTAAATAGTTTCTCAACCAAGACTGTTATGTGGAATTCAACTGTCCCATTGCATATCACTAACTCCAATGTTCCTTAAAAGACATTAGAATAAGACATTAGATATCTAGAATAAGATAAACTGGGGGGGGCGTGGAATGTAACTTTATGGGATAGCAGATGAAGCTGCAGAAGTACATTTTATTAGTACATAGAAAGCAACAAAAAACCACCCCCCCTCAAATTTGAGAAATATTAATATAAGCTAAGGTATTCATTGAGAATGAAGTTATAAATAATTAAAAATAGCAGGTGAGATCAATCACATGAATCATATTCTTTAAATGTTGGGTTGGAAATCACAGAAAAAAACATATCAGAAGTGGTTTGAATTCATGACATTGAATCTTGAATGTCTGAATATATAACATGTCCTTAATTCTAACTCTGGGATTGCAAACAAATTTCATTTAAAATGACTTTTATAATCAATTCATAATGACTTCCTGGGCTGAGAAAGAGTCTAAGACTCAGTCCAGAATTATCAGAAAAGAGGGCTGTAATTGACATCTGCCGTGCTATTGCATTGGGGAATGGCAGCAAACCAATTGCTGATCCTCTTACTAGTCCGTATTGTAAAAGGCTATGCTCACAAACCCTTACTGAGAGGTCAGTAAGACTTTTTTATGAGACAATTTTGAAATGAATTGTTGGTTTGGTTCTTGCACCAAGAGATGAGAGTGCCACCAATATTAGCAACTCCCCTGGAGGGTATATCCCAGTGATTGAGATGGATTCCCCAGAGTGGCAACCTGGATGGTACTAGTTATTGATGACATCTATCAAATTACTTGGGATCCTGAAATTATGATTAAAATCAATGTTTGGGATTTTTTTTTTATTTCCCATTCTGTTTACTCATTGGTAATGACCACACTGATCAAAGGCATGTAAATACTTGGTTTGCTTGGCATTCATATTTATCATTATAAATTAAAAAGTAGGAAATCTGTTTATAAATTGGTTTATGCATTGATGCCTTGAGAGTTTAGTTAGCCAGAGTCATTTCAATTGAGTATGCCTCGCTGTGATCTCTGGTTGTGCTGACAAAATTAAATGATTGCCTATGAAACTAAGGACCTCTAAACTATGAGGATCAAAATTATCTCTGAAAGCCCTCGCTGAGTGGCCAGGCAGCATCACTGCAATGATATCTTTCCTTTATTTTTCTAATACAATTCTAAGATGAAAAGCAATTTTTTACCCATATATCCATTTTTAGAGGATAAATTCTGTTATTTTTTGAGACTACATAAGTCATGGTATTTGTCGAAAATTCAGAATAGTACTGACATTAGGAGGGAAAACACCTACGTGTATAAAAACTCATGATTATATATTTATGTGTGCACATGCTTACATAAAGGTAAGTTAGCCTCAGAAATCATGCTTTCTCAATTATAAAAGTTTTAAGGTATACGTCTTAGTCCATTTGCGTTGCTGTAAAGGAATACCCGAGGCTGGGTAATTTATAAAGAAACGAGGTTTAAATGGCTCACGGTTCTGCAGGCTGTACAAGAAGCATGGCACCAGCAACTGCTTTTGGCAAGGGCTTCAGGCTACTTCCACTTGTGGAAGGGGAAGGGGAACAAGTGTGTGAAGAGATCACATGGTGATAGGGGAGGCGAGAAAGAGGAGAGGAACATGGCTGGCTCTTTTTAACGACCAGCTTTCCTAGGAAGTAACAGAGCAAGAACTCACTCATCGCCATGAGGACTGCACAGAGTCCTAAATACCTTCCACGAGACCCCACCTCTTACCATAGCCACACTGGGGATTAAATTTCAACATGATATTTGGAGGAGTCAAGCACACCTCGTTCAAACCATAGCAGTGTAATTTATGGAGTGCTATTTTCAAACTATTGTTACTAATGTTCCCTCTTGAGAAAAATAAAATCTCTTTTAATACTATTTGTAATTGAAAAAAATGCTAAAATTAAATAAACCTATCCAAAAAATAGTGTTTCATTTTCTAACTGCTAATGCTGGTTCCCTTATTCTTTTATACTTCTTTTTTTTTTTTTTTTTTTTTTTTGAGACAGAGTCTCACTCTGTTGCCTGGGGCGAGTGCCGTGGCGTCAGCCTAGCTCACAGCAACCTTGAACTCCTGGGCTCGAGCAATCCTACTTTTATACTTCTAAATATGACACACATACCTGGTACTTTGAAGAGTATATAGTTATAAATGATGACATTATAGTCCATTTTAAATGGAATGTAACTGTAAAATATACAAATTTATTATCATTGATTAATTTCAACCAGAATAAAATAGACAGTTTTTTTTTCTCCCTAAAGGCTTAATTAGCCCATAGAAATTCTCAAGATGAGCCGCTCCTAATGAAGGTAATGGCTAATTGCACTGTGTTAATTAAATTAAAATATAATGTACAGTTACAAGGAACCATATGTTATACGAACAACAATGCATACTCTTAATGTTGTTTAACACCAAGGGTCAGGAGTGAAAATACTGTTGGATATTGCATATTTGTAAATGTTTCAGAATTGAGGAAGTGAATCATGGTATCTTATGTCTCAAAAACATGTCTTTTGAATTATAATGCTTCTGTGAAATATTCTTATTTGAATCTATAGATACCTTTTATTTCCAAAGAAATTGTTGTGTCGTGGGTAGAATTTTGTGGTATGTATGAACCTACAACTATACCTCTATAGTATTCTTGACTTGATAGGTTGACTAAGATGGCTACCTCTGTTGACCAACCTGCTTGAACAATTATTTTACTAGAAGTGATTGTTTAGGTGTTACGTGAATACTTCCTTTGGCTATAATGCCAAATATACAGCTAGGTTGATAATGTGCCTTTTTTTAAAAACAGAGACTAATATTTATGGTTCTCAGACAATAGTCAACTGGGGCTTATCACATTACTATGAAGCAAAACCAAGTTGATCATGCAAAGAGGATACATTTGGTTGTCAGCTTTGAGCAGTATCAATGGATTTCTGAATAACAGCTAACACTAGTATCAGAACCTATAGATTTTCATAAGTCATTTATGATGTAATCAAGAGTTTGACTATTGCCTTTTAAAACCCAAATCTAGTAAAAATTTCAAATTTATCTCTCTTGCAGTGCTTGAAAGCTTAATAAGCTATGAAGTACTTAACAAATTTTATTCTAATTTAATTGTACTATAAATTTACATAAATCATTGAGGATGTCATCATTCTTTTATGCTTAAGATTGAATATCAGGAACAAACATATATATGTTTTATGTATATGTATGAAGATTTTATAGTCCATGTTACTAGCAAGATATGTAGTCTATCCAGATAGATCTTTTATCTTTTTAGCATCATGTTCCTTCACTCTGATGCTATCATAGAGTTCTTCAGAAAGTACTTATTTAATGTATCCTGTCTAGAAACTAAAATGATTTCCATAAACTTGTACAAAGTGTTTAAAGCAGACCGTATCAAATACAATGAAATCTTATTCACTCTAATCCTTGATGCTTGATGGCATGCTAATTAGAAAGAACAATTACACAATTAGGGTATAACAGCTATTGAAAACCTGGTTTGTCTCACCTAGTTTATTTGAAAGAATAAAGTAAATATATAGATTATTTTAAGATACATTCAGAACAAAATTGCTCTTTTATACCGTACAATTATTTAACCAACTCTCAAAGGAAAAATCAGGCTATGTAATAGAAACTACAGTGTAGTGTTCCAGTGTGTGTGTGATTTTAAAAATCCTATCATGGAATATGAGATATTTTAAAAGTAATGAGTATTTATAGACTAGCTTATTTTAAACAAAATGGGGAATATAGTGGCATTTAGATTTTTGCTTGATGTCTCCTATAATATAATCAAATAATAACATGCAAAATCAAATCACGTGATATTGAATACTGTGTAATCCTAAATTTAGAATATTTAATATCATATGAAACTAAGGGTAAAAATTATTAATGGCATCTTGACAATGGCTGTCATCTGAACAACTTATTTCTCCCTTTTCTTTTTATCATCTCTTTCTCATCCTTTATCAAATATCCTTCTGATTTCTTTCAATTTTATTTTTGAAGTTCTACTCCCAACAAACATAACCGTGTTATCAATTGTTAGTATTTATATCTTGAGAAATTTTAAATTGTCTCTCCTCTTTCCCATTCTTTCCTTTAAAGCTTTTTAAAATCTTTTTCTATTTTAATTAAATTGACATGAAAGCCTTATTATTCTTGCCAAATTGGTCAGATAGATAGGAGCTCTAATTTATAAACAAGATTTGTGTCAACATTGCTCAGAAAGAAAAACTGCCAATAAGGCAAGCTGGTGCCTACTTTTCTCCTGATATGAGGCTTAGGCATTGGATCTGTCAGTGGCACCCAAACCACGTTTTAGCTGCCTTGCCGTAACCGAAGGCCCTCTTAACGTTGTAAATAACGTAGGTAGAAAGTGCAGGCAAGAGAATGCTGAAGAGCAGAGGAATTGTTGGAAGTATTAATAATATGCTTCTTCAGGTACATGCTTCAAGAGAAATATCTGTGTTTATACTTTTGTTGACTATATCTTTAACATACTTTAAAGTGTTACCACTGCTGAAGTTGTAGAAAAGCAATCTAATTTGAGCATCTAGAATTTTTAGCTTAGCATACTCTCTATTGATATTTCATACATTTTACCTTGCTTGAATTTATTACTTTATTTCATTAGTTATTTTTATAAAAAACTGAATAAAAATATAATTTATATAAAAACAGTATCACCATAATTTAATGTAATAGCACATTCCAAATTAGTATCAGGGTTGAAAGGTAAGTGCAATCTGATTATACAAGAAAGCTAATGAGTATTTGTAGCTTTGCTGCTGATAAAAGGGAACAATATCCAAGAACATAGAGATATATATTTGTTTTCTCTACATGGGTATGAATGTGAAAAGGAGAAATGAAAGAACAGTAGCCATTCATTCAATAGATATTTATTGAGCACATATTGAGAATATGTATACTAGAATGGACCCGTGTGCTGAGTACTGTGGAAAATATAGTGAGCAAGTCAGAAAAGATCCCTGAACTCATTTACACTTGGGAAACTAAGTAAATAAACAAAGTATCAAGAGAGGAATGAAATGACTACACATTTTGGGGTACTATTAAAGAAGCATACCATATGATGTGGTGATCTTGAGCGGGCCTACTCTCCTTGGAGGAGGTGACATTTAACCTGAGATCTCAAGCACTTACCATTTTAAGGCACTGCATTATTAATATAAAAGCTCTCTCCTCAAACCCTAAGATGTTAAGACTCTAAATAATTGATCCAAGGCAGTGACTCAAAGTGGCACTTTAATTTAAACAAAACAATGTGTGGTTACATACTATGGCAACTTACTAGCTTTGTGATCTAGGGCAAGTTACTAAAATTTTGTAAAATAGGAAAAATAATGCCAGCTTCAAAGGATTGTTATGAGGATGGCAATTATTTCTTCCTCTCAATGATATCTTCTTTGTACCATATTCTCCCTACCGTTACTGTGCCTTTTCTGTTTCCTTCCTCAGCTAAACTCTGAGGTGGCTGTGTGCTTGCTGAGGCTGACTGCTCTCATCCATTCTTCCTTAACACTGGTAAAGTCCTCCCTGCGCCCTGTCCTGTCCCCCATCATTCTGTCCACAACTGCTCTGTCGAGGTCAGTGATGACTTCTATGCTGTTAAGTGTAATGGTAAATTCTTACCGTAAATCTAGGTTTTTACTTGGCATCTCTACACAAAGCCTAAAAGGCATATCCTGAATGTTGAGATAGATCCACAATTCCTGACCGTTTCCTCAGCTTCCAACTTTCCACTCCTACTCTTATTCTTATCTTAGCGGCAGCTCCCTCACTCCATTGATCAGGTTAAAAAAACCAAACCAAAACAAAACAAAACAAAAAACCAAAACTCTAAGTCCTTGTTGAATTTTCTCCAGGGCTCCACACTCACAAAGGCTCTGTGCTTGGTTTAGGGCTCCACTACACTGTACTAAAATTCTTAAAATGGTATTGAAAGTTGAACAAGGGACTCGACATCATTTTCATTTTTGACCAGACTCCACACATTTAGCCGTCCTCCTCCCCTCTGTCTTATCCCTACATTGCAGTCCGTACATCCACTCTCACCTCTGGCCTGAGCATTCTCACCGATCTTCCTGCTTTGTTTGTCTCCTCTTAGTCTATTTTCAGCACAACAGCCAGAGTGACCGTGTATGTATGTGTGTATATATTATTTATAATGTGTATGTACATATGGTGTATATGTATGTGTAATCTGACACAAATACATACATACTTGCATATATACTTATGTTAGATTATATTATGTCACTGTTTAAAATCATCTGATGAGTATGATGACTTCCTACCTTATTTAGAGTAAATACAGATGTCAAAAGCCCCACACTGTCTGATTTCCTGTGACCGTTGACCTTATTTACCATGACTCTCCCCTCGATCTGCCCTATTCTATGAAGACTCTACACCTTAGAATCTCTGCATTGTTGTTTCCACCACCTAGCAGGCTCTTACCTCACATACCCTCATGGCTCGCTCCCTCATCTACATTAAGACTTTGCTCAAACATCTTCTTTTCAGGGAAATCTTCCCTGACTGATTTATTTATAATTGCAATCCCTGAACCGCCTGAAATCCTTCTCTACCTTATGCTTTTTTTCCTTCTGTAGTACCAATCACCAAATAATGTTGCATATATTTTACTTAAGTCTTCTGTCTCTGCTACTACAATGTAGGAATTATGAAGGAAGGGATTTTGTTTGCTTTTTCGCTGCTGAACTTCATCATTGTAAAGAGTAAGGGGCTACCACTTAGTAAAAGTTCATTTATAGCTTTAAATTAATGAAGTTAAATGAGGCCAATATACACAAAGTGCATGCTGTTTGGTTTATGATGTGTCGGCAATAAATAATTTTACGACTATCTTTAAAAAAAACATTTTTTAAATTCAAAGTATTAGTGGAGTACAAATGTTTTTCGTTACATGGATCACTTTTATAATGCTTGAGTCATGGTTGTAAGTGTGCCCATCACCCAGATAGTGTTCATTGTACCGTTAAGTAGGTTATCGCCCATCCTCTCCTCCTCCCTCCCCCTTTAAAGCTAGAGCAGATCTACCTTAGCAATTATGCAGTCTGGCTCCCTAATGTTTTAGGTGAGAGAAAGCCAAGATACAAGGATTTTAAGTGCTAATTCAATAGGTATTGCTCATTCAATTTAAAGACAGGTCTGGTCTTGACCTCTGCCTCAGCAATCTTTTCACCAATCAGATTAGCTTTGTGAGCAGTCACAGTTCCTTATATTTTATTCTACTTGAATTATTAATCAACCCTGCATCCTTATGATATTCAAAATGTGACCAGAGAAATACCAGTAAGACATTTACTTTGCTTGCAGAATTGTCAGGAAAAGATTAACAACTCCTATAACCTAATTTTCATTTGTCTTAACCAGAATAATGAAAGATGTTAAGAGTAATGTATTTACATAAAAAATAGATATAGCCACTATTTATTTACTGTGGTCTAAAGGGATTATCACTAATCCTCTAAACAGTCCTATAAGATTTCATTATTCCTTATTACAACCCAGGAAACTGATACTTGGGGAGGTTCAGTGACTTGCCTCCGATCATACTAGTAAATAAAATATGAACCCAAAGCCATGCTACCTTGCTCCAGAACATTGCATTTTGAAGATAACACTATACGAAATAGACTTGATCCACTTAAAATGCAAATTTCCAAAGTATTTTTACACGAATGTGTGTATAATTTGTGTTTCATTACAAAGGTGAGTCAAAATCATGTGACCCTAGGTTGGAAAACAGGTCTGATATATCTCAAATCTAGATATGTTTTGTTTTTTTAAAAGTTTTACTTTTTCTCTAGTGAATCTGTGCTGTATAGATACACACACACACACACACACACACACACACAAAGCCAGGACTTTTTTTTTTTTGGCTTTTATATGTCATTTAAAGATTTCAAACAGTTCTAGATATCACCTTTTTGAGTGTGATGAGTCACAATTCCATTATAGAATTATTTTTAGGTTGTTATTATCATCTCAGTTGAGAGCTGTGATTCCCCTAAATTCTAAACACCAACATTTTGCCAGAGGGAATATCTTAACCATAACTTAAAATATATAGGGATCCAGAAATATTATTGTTTGTCACCTGAAACTGAGAAGTCATTTTAAAGAAAAACTACTACTACTAATATAATGTATATTTTAAAACGTGGAATCATAATATTTTTATTTCTTGTTTGTCAAATCCAAAAGAATTTCATATTAATACATATTATTAAAATATATTTAGATTTATTTTATCTAGGAAATAATCTTCTCATTTTGTTAAGCAGTGACTCATTAAATTTGTGCATGTGTGAGTATGAATGTTGAAGGTGGAGACTGGAAGAAACGAGGGAAGAAGATTTATTTTGTTTGGTTTATTATTAATAATAGAACTACAATTATATTCATAATTTTAAAATTTATTTTTGTAAGTATTATGTTACTAAATTAAAAATTAATATTATTGAAACAAATAAAAATTGTTAGATCATTTGGATTATGGTGATCAAGACTTCATAGCCAAAATAAACATTTTCGATATTTATGGTAATTTAGAATAAAACATAAATCTTACATTGTTCATGTCATCTACTGTGACTATATATTAGACTGTAACTGAACTCAAAATAATTGAAAAATATTAATTGCTTACTATTTTGATAGTTTGCGAAATCTTACAAATTGAAATTGGTTATTCATTTAATTTTAATTTTTAAATTTAAAACTACCAATGTTGTTTGAAAGATATTTTATGCTAATATTGTGTTGGCTTACTTCCCCATCTTGAATTCTTTCTAAGTACTTTATATCATTTGTTTGGAGAGGACCTGGTGACAACTGAGCTTCCCTTGCAGTAGCATAGGCAGACAGGCATTATGCTTTTTCCTAATAGGGTTATAGTTTTGTTTATTGACTCAAATTGACTTTGTAAATTATTTTTGTTGCCATTGTTTTAACGTTGTTTGAATTCAATAGCATGGCTAAATTTTGTTAATGTTGTGCTGACATGCTGTTGCCAAAGTAGACTGGAGTAAGGCCAGTTTGGTCACTTGGCCAGTTTCTGAATGCAAACCAATTGCTGATTAACAGAATTTGAGAGCTTAAGGGAGACTTCAGAAATGATTATCCTTCAGCTTTTCAGCTGAGAAAATTGAGACTTAATGAATATGTACACCTTGTACAGGATTATACAGAGAATTAAAGGAGAAGTTTATGCTTGCCTCCAGGATTCATGGAATGAACAAAATGGTTCTGGTAGCCAAACTTAGTATTATTGTTTTATGTGTGTGGACATGCCCAAAACATTTTGAAGGATTTTATTATGACTAGACATGAGAATAACTGGATTTTATTTCCTATTCTTCCATTATTCCTATCTCCTTGGTTAAATGGTTGACTTCTTTATGCCAAAATGTCTGTATGTACTAATTGAGAGTTGATATATTTTCCTCCTTTTAGAAACACATATCTGTGGTCAATTATTATAAAGAACAAAGGACTGCTTTTGAAATGTTTGAGATTTAGAATGAAAGTCACTAATAGTCATATTTAATCACTAATAGCAAAGGTGTCACTGATCTAGTTAAACTAATAAGTGAGTACAAAATAAGGCAACTGGTCTTTATTAATCCTATTACCAGGTAATCTAATAAGCCTCTCCCTCTTCTAGTCCCAACAGGCTAATTTGTTAACAAAATACACGCAATGTTAAGTAGCTTACCAGACAAGTATTAAAATAACCCAGAAAAATATCAAGTGATTTGAGAAAAAAAAGAGGAAATATATCTATACGAAATATGGTATGAAAAAATGGGACAGTTTGTAAGGCATTTGTGTCAAGAGAAGCATTGTTGTCAAAAAGAACTTTTTTCAGATGTCTGTGTTTATAAACTAAACTAAATACATATAGGTTAAAATACTAGTTTCTACAGTAAAATTATATTTTAGCACATTCCTATTACTTGGCATAATGACATATATAGTAATTTTTCTCTTGATTTTTCTTTCATGCTTCATACCAAACTGTTTAAGGCTGAATACAGAAAATTACATTTTTCTTTCTAATCTCAGTATTTGAATGAATAATTATGTAACCTACTGTTTTATAAGAAAAGTATTTTTTCATAAAAATATGTTTTCCCTGATGTTGAAAGTAGTGTTGCTTTTAATTTTTTTTTAGAATTTATATACATTCATGCAATTATATGTGTTCAATTTAATATTAACATAATTTTTTCATTTAATGAAATTCTTCATGGACTGGTACTGCAATTCACAAAACTTTCATCAAAAAAAACCTTCCGGGATTAGTAAACCTATTTTATATTAAGAAGAATTGGATTTCTAAATGATAAAAATAGTCAACTCAGTCTGAAGTTCATTAATAGTGACTAGGTTCTACAGCTCTAGACATCACAACAACACAGAGATGACATAGTCTACTAGTGTCTAATTCTTTCATAGAAACAGCCTTCTGACTTTATTTATGAAAATGTGTAAATTTAGATAGATGGAAATATGAAAACTATTGTCCAATGCAACTGTATAAATTGATTTCTCATTTCACTCGTACATATTTTAAATGTCAAAAGGGAAATGGCCTGTGTGGTTCTTTGAGAAACCATTTGCATTGGTTTTTAAGTCTAAGTATCTCATATCTTTGATTTTGTTTGTTAGTGACTGCAAAGAAGATGAGTGAACCATTATGATATAGCTTAATATTTACTTTACTACCTAATGTCATAATTGAAATTGACTTAGGAATACAAGTTATCCTGATTATACTCGACATAGATGAAAAGATATACTCTGTACATTTAAGCCTCTCTTTTCAAAGACACAATTTCATTTCACCATCAGAGTTCTGCTTTTCCAACTTAAAATTTTTTAGGTGTTTGTAAATTATTCCCTGTAATGTACTAAATTATGAGACATGTGATATAAATAGTATTTGAAATATGTCTTTCTTTGTCTGAATTTCTTTGTCTATTCCAGTTATTTAAAGCACAAGCACGTGCCCCAAACTATGACATTTGTATATAGACTAATCATGTTACAGGCTAATGCGCACAAATATATAGAGGAATAATAATTCCTAAAATGTGTATCAGATTTAGACCTAGGTATATAAAAATGAATCAAATCAACATAAGACTCCTGATATAAATTAAATTTTTTATTAGGTAACCTGGAACCCACTCATAAAACTGAGTGAGATGGAATATATTTAAAATTGCTGTTTGTGAAATATACACATAGGCATGGATACGTTGATTTTCCTTTTCCTTTCTTTCTTTTTCCCTGTTCCTTCCCCTCCCTCCCTTCCTTCCTTTTTTGTTTTTAATAAGACATGTTTGAGAAAATAAGCACCTGTAACTTACAAGTATTGGTCTAACAAACTAAGCTATGCTGTTTGGCTTTAGGTAGTTTTTAAACAGAATAAAGAGTACAAGAAATAATGATGACTGAGTCTGCTTGAATGCAGTGATGACAACAACAACAACGACAACAAAATCTTACTTTGCTTAGGCTTTAAACACATGTGGAAAATGAGTTTGATTCAGTTAATAATTGGTCAATTCAGAGTGAAACATTTTAAAAGTTTGTTGCTGGATAATAATCTGAATCCTACAAAGTTACATTAAAAATAAACAAAGCAAACAAAATCATGTCAGAATAACTAATGATAGAGAACAGTTGCATAAGTAAGAATGATGTCCTTTATCTATAATTGAGGACACAGGTTGGGGCCTGTGGGCTGCTGTCCACCTGCAGAGGCACGTGGCTTGGAGTGCGGAATGTCTGCATACACAGTGTTTCTAACATTTTTGCATAGGTTGCCTACACTTAAAAATGGGGAGGTTTCACTAATATATTTTCCCCTTTTCTTGGAAAAAAAAAGGAAATGTATTCACAATGAGACTGTATTCTTACCTGGCAACCATCAGCTAGACTGGAGTCACCCCTCTATTCTTCACCCCGATCCTTCATTGGGCCAATCTCTCGTGGTTCTCATCAGAACCCACCTCGTTCTCCCTATTGTTTCTAACACCTGGTCTGCTACACATGACACCTGATGTGTCCCCTTAGGCATTTGAATTTTTTTTCTCTCATTCATAGCAAACACTGTTTTAAAATATGGATTAGCTTAATGGTCTATCACATATATGGTGCTTATTAGGTAAGCAATTAAGATCCAAACCAAGAACTAATTAATAATTTTGTAACACCTGCTCTGTTTAGTTTATCTGTAATGTGAGAGTGACCAAATGTTGCTATGATTCTCATCTTTTTATTTGGGAATGGAGCACCCTTGCAAATATTTACATTTGCCACAATCCTAGTTGGCTAACTGGGCCCACGTCCTAAAAAGAATTCACAATTTACATGTCAAAATCAGTCTTTGCTTGCTTGTTTTTTTGGATCTCATATTTATAATGTGAAATTACTTCAGTAAAATATTAATATTTTGTGAAAAGCTTTTTCTCTGAAGGTTGTTACTTCTCACATTCAATACCTGGGAAAGTAAAAACGAAACAAATAAATAAATAAAAATCCTAGCCAGCTGGATACATACACGTCAAGGACACAATTCTTTCAAACAGACCTATGAATTCACACTTGCCAATTTGTTCCAGGAGTACAGCCTGTGAGAAAGTACAGTGTGAACGGAATCTCTTCCGATTGTGCAGAAAATGTGCACATTGTAAAAATAGGCTTATATTACTTAGGGTCTCTAAAATGGAACGTGATATTAGGGTAAATTTGGTTGTATGCCCTGAAAAGAAAATAATAGACTCTTTAATATATAGTTTTCTTCTCCAAACACTTCCTTTTTGGTATTTGCCTCAGCTGATCATTAAAGTTTCCCTGGGTTGGTGGAAATATAGGATTTCACAGTGGGTGACAGACATTGTGTGCAGAAAATCTTTCCCTTTATATTTCTTCAGGAATTTGTGTCTAAATCCACATTGCCTTCCAGACAGAGATTTGGTTTATTGCCTTCTGCCTACTGTGGAGTGCTGAGACCATGAAATTATATAGATATCAAGTGATAGTTAAATAATCACCTCAATCCCTTGATGATGAGAGAACTTCAGAAAGAGAATGAGATTGTTAAGGTTATCATAGGATAAACAGTGTTTTTGTCTGTTTGTTTTCCACAAACAAAATGTATAATAGTACATTAGTCTATGTGATTCACCAATTGTAGACAGGAAAACTTTGTGATTAACAGTGTAACTTACTATTAAATTCCTATAATTTACACTCGTTTCCACCTTTTCCTTACTATGTGAAATTTTGGCATTCACTTACCCTCTCCAAGATTTAGGATTTTTCTATGTAAATGATGATGAGACATGCTATCCAGGGTTATGTGAACTTTCAATGAGTAATTTTATTCAAAATACATAACAAAGAGCCAGATATATTTAAAATCATTCAAATATTCACACATACATTTAAATGTTTGTATTGCGTATGCATATATGTGTGCATATTATATTCATGTTTTGTGTAGTAATTTACACTATACAGTGTAAATAAGTCATGATGGGAAGCAATTCTAAGAGCCATGAGGAAGGAAGAACCGTATTACTGGAAGATGAATGCATCGATCTGGTCTAGGTTTGTTTGCATTAAGGTTTATCTGTTGGCAATAAGGGCTTATACATGTCTCCACCTGCCCACACCCTTGATTTTGTAGTAGGTAACAGGCAAGACTATTCTAGCAAAAAGGCAGTGGGAAATGGAATCCCAGCCAGCCTTCTTGTTGCCAAGTGTCAGACAATATGCTTGTTTCTTATGTTCAGATAGGCCTTAATTTATATAATTAACGTCAAAAACTAGACTGCTATATACAAAAGCAGACAGATGTGCTGGATATTCCCCATTTATGCTTTTATGTTCAATCTCTGCCCTTGTCTACCTTGCTTTGTTCCTTGGCAGGCTGACCTGTGTGAGCTGACTCAGCTGGACACCGATGGGACAGAGGGGGAAGAAACTGATTCGTAGGAGAGGAGGTTGGGGGGTTATTCCTCTAACTTCCTCTCTTAGGGGCCTGCAGTTTATCAATAGCTGTGTTCCTCTGTTCAAGTAATGGCTGTCGTTTGGTGGTCCTCTCCAGCTAAAGGTTGGCCAGCTCCACACTTTTTGCCTGTTCAGGCCCAGGTAGGGGAGTAGCTTCCAGCCCTCCCTAGTCCCAGAGTCTTTCACAGTCCTTGCTCTTTCTATGAACTCCACCCTGTCCCCGTAACCAGTTCCTTCATTAATATCTCTTCAATCATGCTTTTTGAGTGTGTCATGTGATTCCTGATAGGACTTTGACTGATAAAAATATCTTCAATGAAATGAAATTAATGACTTCTCCATAGAGAAGAAAGAATAATGGATTATTCAATTCCTGGGATCAATAGCACTTAACGTCTCTATTTCTAAAGACAAGACAAGCTGAAACCAAGTTGCCTGAATTTTTCTCTGTGATTAAGAGTTTATGAAAATGGTACAACTGTGTGTACATTATCTTACTGGCCTAAGGGCAGAGTGATGCGATGACTTCCATTTTAGAATGACTGGTGTGACGGTATAAAGGAGAGTGACTTGAGAAGGAATAAAACTGAAAGAAGAAACATTCATTTGGAAACTGTTGAGTAATTTAGGTATGAGAAGAGAGTGGGAGAAAAGATGTACTAGACAGGAATAGTTTTTAAAGTTATTTCAGGGGTACTATAGTACATGGTTAAAAATGCTCAGATTCTTGTTGGATTTGTGACCCTGGGCCAGTTATTTAACATTTCTGAATCTCATTTTTCATCTCTTCAAAATTGGGAGAAGAGTACCAATCTTCTAGAGTTGTCGTACAGATTAAATTGATATGAGTTAAGTGCATAGAATAGTTCCTGGCACATAGTAAGCATAACATCATATAAATTTCAAATTTTATGAGCAGTATATTTATGGATGTGGAAGGGTGTGGGTGGAGTGAACATGTCTGGGATAACTTGCAGATATATGATTTATTAGAATATTTGATATTTTGGTGCCATTCACTGTTGTAGATAATTTAGAAGGAAATTCAAATCTTAGAGTTTTTCTATTAATTCTGAATAGGTGTTTTTCTCAAATTTACACTGCTCTCATCTTAATGTTTAATATTGTCATCATCATACTCAAAATACAGCTAAATAAAACCCTTTGCCTGAAATTCCAAGGATATCTAGGTATCTTCCATGGTATCTTCTACCATAATGGTGTTAATTTGAGCCCCTTTTCCCAGTAGAGTTCTCCCTATTGGCCTGGTGCATCTTTCTTTCAGTTCCTTCTACCCAAAGTAGCCTTTCTATAATTTTATGTGAAATCATCTGTGGCTCTCTGTTATTTCCAGAATATATGGCCTAATCTAGAATTCAAAGCCATTACTAGTTTGACACACCTATTATATTGCTTTACTTCCTCACTATACTACATTATCAGATTTTTGAGACTTGTTGTAGCTTGTTTCCTGTACCTGGCATATATCCTTCTCTCCTATCAGTGTCCAATAAACTTCTAATCATCTTGCAAAGCTCAGCTCCGATCCAATCTTCAGATTCCCCTTGCCACCTTAATTGTGTTCTCTTAATCCTTCATTTCCCCATGTCATGCTAGGTGAAGATCTATTATAGTACTTTTCAAAGTATTTTCATATTAGAAAGGAGATCCTCAGATTTTATTGTGAATGTCATTAATGAAGCTGTTTGGGCTTCCTGATCCAAGAGATTCTGATTCCTGATTCATTGGGTCTGCAGGATTTAATGCAGTTGTTTATTTCCCAATGATCAATGGTCAAAAAGTATTTACACTGCATGTCTCCGGCCGCACAGCTTGTCCTCTTGGTATGAAGCTATGATTCCCCTCATGATTAAGATGTCACCCTTGGGATGAGTGAATGGATGTAATCATCCCTGTTATACTTGATTCATGATTTATGTGTTGTTGAACTTTCAATTTCAGTTTTATAGTTAAGAAAAAATTGAGAGATCAAGTCAGATCCTGAATATCCAACCCATCCCAAATTCAGAATATGCACCTCTCATATCTTCCATGCTATTTTCTGCTTTTCTTCTTATCACATTCTAGTTCTTCTGAGTTTTTTCTTATTCTTTCTCCTAATTTGCCAATTTTTTTATTCCTGAAGTTGTGCTGTGTATCCTTTTATTTACTTCTGTTATAGAATTCTTCTTGTATTTTTTGTTTAGATACATGTGCCTGTTTTTCTTGCTTTATCTTCCCCTACTTTGGTATGTTATATAGGGAGCCCACACCTTTTTAAAGTAATCCCTAAGGCTGCCTCATTTCTCTCTCTCTCTCTCTTTCTCTCTCTCTCTCTCTTTCTCTCTCTCTGTCTTTCTCTTTTCCCTCTTCCTCTGTGTGTATGTGTATGTACAATGTATGTGTGTATGTACAATACTGAACCAAAATATTTACAGAATTTATCATCCTTTCCTCTTATGAAAGATAACCACCAATAGAAATGAAGAAAAACTCTTGCATGTTTAAGTTTTTAAACAATTTATAAAAGATAAAACAACTTACACTAGAATCTGAAAAATGGATACAAAGGTTCATAGTCATGAAGAAAACAGATGAATTTGTTACCTTGGTGTTTTCATCATATTTTTTAAGCAAACTAAGAAGGATAAAAATTATGAAAAAATACCCTTAGGAGAATTTTGATATAACAATGATTTAGCTCAATGGTTTTGTGACTAGAAAGGTATACAGAGAATACCAGGATCTGGATGAATTTGCACTGAAGAAAGAAAATGTTATGACTTTCTGTAAATGGAAGTTAACTTTGATACTTTCAGTTGATTGATGGAATATGCATTTTTGACATAAATTCCCAGTGATTCTGGTATGACTCTCCCATGGGCAACACTAATGTATCTGACTCTCCTAATTATACTTTGTGCTTTTGGAAGAAGGAGTGTCTTATATACTTTTGGTACCACTCAAAGATCTAAACACAACATTTCATATAGAGTATCTACTCAAATATTCACCAAATTGAACAGAATTACTCAAGATTTGGTTTTTCTTACACTTATTTCTTACAGGCTATTCTGTGCTTTCATTCTTATCACATTTCCTTCTAGTTCATTTTAAGTTATTTTTCCTCTTGTGCTTTTGCCAGTTTTCACTTTTATACTCGCACTGCAAACTAATTCTAATTGAGGATGTCATTCCAGTTGAAAATGTTTAATAACTGTTTTATAGTTATAGACTTTATTTCCTGTCTTGTTTTTTCCTCTCTTACTTAAAAAATGAACCAGTTATTTTATCACATCTATTAATAAAGTCGAGCCAAAGGTCATTTAAGAAATAACTGTAGTTGAGCCTTTTGTTTGTAAACCTTACATATAGTCACTCCAAGTGTCATTTGGAACTATAAGCCTATGTAGGCATGACTCTTTTCCTCTGGGGCTGGGGTTATCTAACACATAGCAATGTTCATCCCAGGACAATGGGTGAAGTTAGTCTTTAAAAGGGGAGGGGACTTCTACTACCTCAGAATTTGTACCGTCTACTTCTGTGACACAGCCTTAGGGCTCCTTTCCCCTTATTATTTGTGGCAACTGCAAGCTTTCTCTTAATACTAGGCATCTGGCAGAGGGAAGTGGACGTATGTGTTTGTGAGAGTGTGTGGTAGTTGGTGGTGGTGGTTGTGTGGGGGAGTGGGGAAGGAGTTGTACATTAGTTGTACATTGCATTGGCAAGTCAATGATAATAAAATATTTTCCATATTTGCATCATGGGCTTATGCTTCTGGAAAAAAACATTCAGACTTTAGGTAAATATACTTTAAAATATAATAACAGTCTATTCTTCATAGAACCTAGAATTATTATGCTGTCTTAACCCAGACTGAAAATCCGAGTACACATACCTGATAAATACAATCTGAGATGTGGATATACCACGGAATTTACTTTCTTTACTTGCAGGTCATGTTTTTTGTGTCCTGTCATATTAGAAATCCTGCCTCCTCTGTTCTAGCACTGTCCCTGAAGGATAAAATCAGATTGAGCTCTCTTCCTCCAGGATCTGTATCTCCTTGCTAGGTTCTTTGACTTCATTAAATTTTACTGGTAACCTTTATTTTTCAGTCTTTGTCATTTTCTTGCTAGAGAGCACTAATATTAAAATAATAATAATAATAATAAAAAAGTACAAAAAGAAGTATAACACAGAACTGTTTCCTAGGATTGCTGTCAGAGGATAACCTAATTTTGACACTTCAAAACTTGTCAGTAGAATACCTATTAAGGAAGATTAAACATCATTTACATGTAGACACCCATAGCTTCCTCCCTTTACATCTGTTTTTTCTGCTGTTTATGGTACTTCCTGCTGAGTAAATTTCAAAAATACATGCTCTGTGACATATAGCCCATGTCTGTCAGGGTCTGTTTCTCCAATGACAGGGAATCAATGCAAATAGAACCCTGTTATGAAAAATGCTTTTTCTGTGGAGTATCTTGGAGTGTCTCTCTCTTTACTAAATTTACTATTGATACTATATTTGAAGTGGACTTTAAAAAAAAAGCCATTTTTAGCATATTAGTGACAAACTAGCTACTTGTTTCTAAGTGTAATGTTGCATACAGTTTTAAGATCATAACTTACAGAACTGGAAGGGACCTACTTAAATTGTTAAAAATGAATTATTAAATAATTGCTATTTTCTTTCTGAATATTTATGATCAACGATTATTCATGGGAGAGAAGACGGAAGTAAAGGCATAGAAATTTTCAACACAAACAGATTGTGGAAGTTTAGATTAGTCATGCCATATGACTGCATTCTTATTAAGGTCGTTGCGTTCTTCTTTGTTTGTAAGCATCTTTAACTTGTAGAGCTAAACAAGTTCTTAGAAACAGTGGTGTAATTTCTCTTTTTTTCCTCTGGCTCAGATAAAAACATAGTAAGGTACATAACAAAGGGTAGTACATGACTGTTAATTATCTTTAATAGTTCTCACCAGATTTGTTTGCAGCAGAGAAGAGACCACAGAATAGGAGAAGGTAATCTCATTCTCTGATGGGAGACAACTGGCCTTCAGTGCTGACAAGCTGAGCAGGGAGAGGCTGGGTTTCAATTACTAGCCTTTAGGGCAATCAATGTATGACAGCCAGAAATGGAATGTATCTTTTAGTCAAGACATTTTATTTGATAAATAAAATCTATCGGAATTATTACATGTGAGGTTAATAATGCTCTATTGAATAGCAACTGTATCAAAAAGCTATTAATTAAAAGATAAGGAAAAATACCAGCAATCTCTTCTCTTGCTGCAGTGACCTTGCTTTGCCTGCCACACAAGAGGGAACCTTAAGAGCAAATGTGTGAGATGACCCAGAACTGATTGCAGTGTCACTTTCATGTGCCTTTGTGTGTTTCCACTCTAAAGCTCAGACAGAGCAGCCAGCTGATCGCTCAGCTAATCTACCCTGTCTGCTTTCCTTCACCTTAAAATATAGCCTGTCTGGCCACATATATGTTTTAAGGAAGGTCACATCTTACCATAGTATTCCATACCGTGTCCTTGAAACTCCTCTGTCAATGAAGCCCTTGCTTGTGTCCCCTTTAACCATTATCTCTTGTAAATTTTGGTTAGGTTTAATCTGGGTTACAGTGTTACACGGCTAAATGGCAGAGATAGATAGCTTCTCCTAACTGTAGTACAAATATAGATATTCAAAGCCATCTTACATCTCTTCGCCCAGGCTCTTCCCTTCCAAGAAAAAAATAGAAGAGGATTTATGGTTTTGATAAAAGTTCAGATTTTATAACTATCCCTCATTTTCTCTTACTATGTTTAAGTTCAAAATAATGGGCTTATTCACTTGGAAAACTCAAGTTTCTTTTCATTAGTGTTCTTCTAGGAGGTTGAGACCAGCATTATTCATTATGCTATCCAAAGGAAGGAAGGAAGGAAGGAAGGAAGGAAAGAGAGGGAGGGAGTGAGAGAGGGAAAGAAAAAAATATGGAAGGAAGAGAAAGTGGAAGAGAAAGAGGAAAATGGAAGGACCAGGGAGGTGGATCTGTTGCCACCATTCCTACTCACGTGTCAGTTTGGTAACCATATCCTCATATTATCAGGGGAAAAGGCCAAACTGTAAACATCTCATCTTCCTCACTGATTGTTTAATAATGTATTAATTAGCTAGGGCTACCTTAACAAAGTACCACAAACTAGATGGCTTTCACAACAGAAATTTGTTGTCTCACAGTTCTGAAGACTATAACTCCAAGATCAGGGTGTCCCTGGAGTTGATTTCTTCTGAGAGCTTTGAGGAAGAATCTGTTCCATGCTTCTCTCCTAGCTTTAGGCATTCTTTGCTTCGCTGAGTGCATCACCCCAATCTCTGCTTTGATGCTCACAGGGCATTCTCTTTGTGTGCTTGTCTGTGTCCAAATTTCCCTTTTATACAAGGGCATCTGCTATGGATTAGGGCCAACTCTAATAATTTCATTTCAAGTTAATTACTCCTGTCAAGACCCTAACTCTAAATATGGTCATATTCTGAGATACTGGAGGTTAAAACTCCAACATTTCTTTTTGGGAAGCACACATTCAATCCACAACAAATGGCGTATCCTTTTTTTTTTTTTTTTTTTTGTAATAATACAGAGATATCATTTGAAGTATTTTTCTTCTATTGCTTCCATAAACCAAAATAATTCAAGGTAGTAGAGCATAATTTTGCACTTTTTCCCCAGAAAAATTAGGAGGTGTGATATCTATCAGGAAGTATCTCTATTATGGAAAATAAACCTTTAATTTTTAGTTGCTGTGTGGAAAATATAGAAATAAGCCTGAAGAAATATCATTGACTCTTTCTGTAGGTTGGAGTTTAGCAGTACATGTTAGCTGAATATGGAGTATGTTTTTAATCTTTTAGTTTATAAGCTATTGATGTAATGGAAAAAGGAACATATGTTTAACAGATCTAAGTGAGTAAAGATCTAGAAATGGGTAGAAACAATTTCATTATTTGAAAGATAAATAGAATTTTGTTGATTATAATAGATGTTTTGATATTTGCCTCCAAGTCAGAAATATATACTCACAGAACCTGGTTGGAAAGAGATGGTTTGTTTGAATTTAGTCCAACTCAAGGATATTATTTACAAATGTCAGTATTTGTGAATTGCCTACATAAAACAGATAATCTATTGTTCTAGTCTAGAATACTAGGAGGTGGCTGAAGATCCACCAACCAGTAAGGATATTGTAATATCACACTTAGGGAAACTATTGTAACGTAGATCACAATCTGCATTTTAAGCAGCATGCCTTCAGATATTTTATATGTGGAAGTTACAACATAATAGACCACACAAAAGGCAATTAATGTTTATTCCTCATTGTAAAGGAAAGTATAATGTAACTTACCATAAGAGATATGGACCTAAATTATTCCCATTTGATGGAGTGACAATCAGTTACAAAAAGAACTTTTGGAAATAGAACTGCAAGTAATCTTTAAAATTAGAATTCTAGTATATGTGCATATTCAAGTATTATTGTTAGCCTCTCTTTCTATGAACTACTTTTTTCTTCCTTCTCTCCTTCTTTCCTTTGTATTATATATTTATATAGGCTATTTTTCCTACTGCATTGATTAATGCATTAATTAATCTATTCAATAAACATTTAATGAATGAAACGATGTCTTTGACACAGTGCTAAGTCCTTGAGATATAATGCTGAGTAAAATTAGGCACAATTCCTGCTTATAAAGACTTGACTTTAAGCTGGGGGAGACTGGCTTTAACAATCACAGATGTGTATGTAAAATTGTATCTACAAAAAGTAGTACAAAGAGGCTCGTGTTGCTCTGGATGCCCATAAATGGAGATTTGATCTTTTCAGGGGGGGTCAGGGTGTTCCTGAGGAGGAGACCTTGGAGCTGAATTATGAGTAAGCAATAACTGGGTTAAAATGAGTGGAAAGGGCTTAAGAACCAGAGAGAACACATATGCAAAGACCTTGGGTCAGGATCAAACAGAGCAGGCTAGAGGGATGGAAAGGAGAGAGAGGGAGTTTGAACACTATGGGGAAGCAGGGGAAGAGTGTGCAGGGTTTCCCATGTCATGTTAATGGCAGTTTTATTTTTAAAGTATTAAAGAGCCATGGAAGATTCTTAAGCAGGGGGTTAATATGGTCATTTTGAAAAGATCACTAGTGTGCTCTCTGGAAACTAGATGGGAAAGGGGCCATCAGTTACGGTGTTCTTGCAGTAGTCTGAGTGAGCGATGATAGTGGCTTGTGATGGCACGCGAGTGGTGAAGATGGAGGGAATGGACTGATGAAGAGTGTACAATCAACAATACGTGCTTGGTAATGATGTTGGGGTGAATTTTTATGTGTCTGGTATAAGAAACATTTCTGATGTTATTGCCATTCGACGATGTAGGAAAGGCTGAAAAAAGACATCTTTTTTTTTTTTTTTTTTTTTTGAGACAGAGTCTCACTCTGTTGCCCTGGCTAGAGTGAGTGCCGTGGCGTCAGCCTAGCTCACAGCAACCTCACACTCCTGGGCTCAAGCAATCCTTCTGCCTCAGCCTCCCGAGTAGCTGGGGCTACAGGCATGCGCCATCATGCCTGGCTAATTTTTTCTATATATTTTTAGTTGTCCGATTAATTTCTTTCTATTTTTAGTAGAGACGGGGTCTCGCTCTTGCTCAGGCTGGTTTCGAACTCCTGAGCTCAAACAATCCGCCCGCCTCGGCCTCCCAGAGTGCTAGGATTACAGGCGTGAGCCACTGGGCCCAGCCGACATCTTTTTTTTTTGAGGGGAGAGAGTTCAATGAATTCAATTTGGGATATATTGGGGTATATTAAGACATTCAAGAGAAACTGTCAAGCAGATGGCTGTGTGTAGGGCCTGGAAGGCAGGGCAAGGTCTATGCTGGGAATATAACTTTGTGAGCCATATAGATGGTAACTAGACCATTCTACAACTTAATATATGTGTCCTCTAGAATAAGAATAGATGAAAAGAAGCTAGAGTAGCATAGGGGCAGCCTGTGTTTTTTAACTCTCTTCCTGCATAATCAAATTGGGATGAGCCAAAAACCCTCTCTCCCCCTATAAATCATTAATGAGAGAATGTGATTTTTCTAGGGGAAGACTTATTATTCAGTGTTGACAAGAATTACAGGAAGTTTTTGTTAAGAAGATATAATCGGAGTTTTAGATGAACTCTTCCAAAAGAGTACAAAATCCCTTAGCTTCACAGCACGCTTCTAACAGTCTCAATCTCAAGACTTACAGAAAAAAACTGGAGACAAATACTATGACAACATGAACTAAATGTTCTCGATTTGGTATTGTCATGAACATATATACACACATATATCATGCTGAAGACTGTCCTTAGATTTCTAAAAATTAATTATTTCTTGTCCTATTTATTTAAAAAGGAAGTTTGTTTTCAGAATTGAATTATGTAATTGCTGTACTAAATCCTGAGTAAAAAATATTTTGAGAACCTGCAAAGCTATTTATCATTGTATTTAATTTTTCTTTAGTGTCTCTCACCAAATGAGTAAAGTAGAAACAGAGATATTTGTATTTCACTGCTTTTTGAGGTACTCTTCTAAATATTTGGCTAGAAACTATAAGCTGAATTGCTGTGATGTGTAGCCATTAATTTGCTTTCATAATATGATATACTAATGTAGGTCAGTGACAAAACACCACTTTAAGGTGCTGGTAGCTAATGGGAACGCATCGACATGAGAACTTGTCAAAAAGGCCTTTCACTGTAAATTAAGGAACATTTGATATATGTCAAAATAGCTCTGAAATTAGACCCTCAGGTCTCTCAATCTCAACCCTTAATTAAACGGAGGCTTCATCTGTATAATAACATTTCTGGCTTATGCCATTCCTTGACTATTCATTTTAAATATTGAAACTTCATTATGGAAAATGCCATTTTATAATAGTTTGGGTATTTCTTTGAATTTTCTACAAATATTTTGCTCCTTTGAGGTTATAATAGGGAATTAAATACATACTGAGTATTAAAGTTCTCTTTTTAAGAATGTTGATTATAGTGATTGATTAGACAAAAGCCTATGAGAATTGCTTCTTTGTTGATAAACTTGCTAGTTATTCATTAGGTTTTTTTGAAAATTTCATTCATTTAAAAGTGGTTTGTGATATTAAGCAAATGAAATAGTATTTACATAAAAAAGTTAATTTTTCATGTATATTTTCGAAAAGTCCAGATTCAGTTGAAATTTTCAGCAATAATTTGTATTCATTTATTTGATTAACTGGGCTCAAAAAGAGAACTTTAGATTTGTTAACAAATTTGGTCATTTAATTACATGGGCAATTTACATAAAGTTGGTATCATTTTTTATAATTTTTCCTTATTTCTATTTTTTTGCTTTATATAAATTATTGAGAAGAAAATGTAATGATTTCACTGATCAGCAATGATATTATTTCTTCAGTGTTTCTTCTATACATGGAGATTTCAGACTGCCAACAAAAACTAAAATTTTGAATGATTAGTGATTTGAATGAGGCAGGAACTCTGGTAAGCCCTAGATATGAATTATCTAACATGATTGCTATACTAGTATAAGATTGAAAGCCATATGATTTTCATTTTATAGATGAGGAAAATGAGATTATCCAAGATTATATGCTGGTATTTCCAATACAGGAAATCCAACCTTAAACCTAATACATTAAATCAGCAACATTGGGAAGATTTATCTCTCTTATCATTAGAGACTTTTTAATTAGAAGAAGATACATATACATATTTATATACGAATGCATATATGTATTCATTTGAACAAATATATACTTGTTTATTATTTTAAAATACCATTAAACAGATGTGAAAGAAAATTAGCTGTGGCAGAAAATTACTGTTGAAAGTACAAATTTCCTGTTTTTGTTTTTGTTTTTTTTTTACTTAAAATTCTGAGTACTTACTTTATTTACTCCTTTAAATTATGTTGATAATGTAAAAGTGTAATGTTAACATTTGGGCAATAGATCCTTGGGAGTGTGGGCCAGTAAAAGTAGGGGTGGATAAGATGATGCATGAGGGTTGATTTATTGTAGGGTGCCCAGTGAAGAGGACGGAGCTGGTGACTTGAGCCATAATGAGCTTGGTCATTCATTGGATTTTATGTATTTTCTTATTTGTTATACAAATGAATTGAAAAGAGTTAAAATGAGTTTGGGAGAATATAATAGAAAGTTAAGAATTTCATTAAAGAACCTGGGAGCAGGAAAAAGAAGTTACATCAGCATTTTGGAAAATAACGAGAAATACTTGTCATACTCCAATGATGGCACCAGATTTCAATACCACATGATGCTTACTGAGACCCTGCAAAAAGTAATGCAGTAAGTGAAAAAGTCAAACTTCTTCAAAGTTATAAACAGAGTTGTTGTTTATGCCTCAGGCAAACTTGGCAGGGCCAAGAAGAAGGTAGGATTTGTAAAAGCCAGAAACAAAATTTAAGAAAAGTCAAAAGATTCTAAGTCAAGAAAAAATGGCTTGAAGTTTAGGGGGAAAAATATAGTGGGTCCAGATAGATGAGTGTTTCCTTTATCCATCTGGATTAAGAGAATTAGGGTCACCGTGAAGTGGAAGTCGAGAAAGTAGTACGGTCAGAGAGAGAGAGTTTGGCTCCAAAACTTAGAAATAAACTACAAGATCATTTTATTAGTTTTGGAAGAAAAAATATGTGCTTCCTGTGAAGAAAAGGAAAATATACAATCATATCAATCAAAAACCAAAGATATTAGGAAATTAACTTCCCAAAGACATCACCATGTTAAAATTCTAGTCAGCATCCTTCTAGACATGTCTCTAGGCATATGGTGTACAATAGTACATGAACAGGGTCGTAACCATGCAAATTATTCTTAGCAATTATTAATTACCATGTTAATCCAATACAGATTTCTTTTCATGTCAATAATTTGTACTGTTTTTGTATTGGTAGTCAAATGATTTGCCCAGTGTCACACAGTTAGTGTCAGAGAAGGGATTTGAATCTGGACACCTGTATTTACAGCCCTTGCACATAACTACACTGCTTACCCAATCTCTATACAATCCATACTCTTCTCAAATTATATTTTTAAAAATCAAATGATCCTAACATTTTCCACATCATCATATTGGAGCTACAAATATAGTTTTCCATATATATGCTGTGATTTCCAGTTTTTTTCATTATAAATATTGTAGTGGGCATATTTACATATGCATCATATGGTGATTTTTATTCTTATAGTAATTGTTCCAAAAATTATGTATATTTTACATTTGGATCCACATTGGCAAACTGCTTCCCCCAAAAAACTGTCATAACTGCATTGAACAAGTATGGAGATAAATATTGCTTCCAATACACTCCAACATAGGAGTAACTAATTAATTTACTTAGTACATTTACTAATATCTTAGGCAAAAATAAATAACTTCAGTATTCAAATTTATTTAAAAATTATTTAGATAAAACAACATTGAACATGTTTTTAGGCCACATGTTTTTGAAAATAGATTTTGAAAGGCATCGACCCAGTTGTTTTACAACTTAGATCAGTTAAAGTCTGAATAGGTATATGGTTTAACATCTAACATAAACATGATCTCCTAATTTCTCTAGGGTAAAATTAGAATAATTTCCAAGATATCATTTAAAATTAAAGTTAGGCAAACGGTGCTGTGAAAATTTAAGCAAAAACAATTTTACATTTAATAATAAGGGACTATGGCTACAAAATAATTATTTACTTAGTTTTTTTTAATTTATTTTCTTGTTTGTTTAAAAACTACAGGGACATATTACTTAGAAGTTTGTAATAGATAAAATAGGTTAAACATATAAAATTAAATTTAAAAGTCTTGTACACTTAAATGTTGTAAGTCACCCATTTGACTTGCTACTATTCTTAAGACGTCACGATTTTTGGCACTGTAAGTTTCCCATACTGCTTGTTTTATTAACAAACTCTAACATTATTAATAGCAATCATGACAATTCTGAGAAAGGGTATTTATGAGTTTACTTAGGAGCATGTGGAAAATGTTTCGAATTGAAGGCAGGGTCTTGCCCTATGAAAGAGCACAGGAGCTTATGGAGAGACGGGAGTGTGTGGCCCAGCCCCCGAAGGCCGAGGCTCCCCATTATCTGGGAGATGGCAAGTGTAAGAGGGTTCCTGGGAAATTGCCACAGACATGAACCACTGAGAATATGTACTTACGGGGCCAATTTCAAAACTCCATCTTAAAATAAATGGAAATTGAATTGTTTGAGCAGAAATTTTGGACAATTCAGCTCCTGTGTATACATCTTTGAGATTATCAAAGCCTAATATTTAAAAATATTAGGAGTTGAATGATAATATTTGGTAATAATTGCTTATGTTTCCCATTGTATGATTTAAACAAATATTTTTACTTTGAACTCTTGTGACACCAATTAATTTAATGAGTATTTTTGCTTCTCAGAATATAAATGATTGATAATTCTTTTTTCCCATTTTATTCTCTCCTCCCAAATCCCAAATACGTAAAGGAATGTCTCAACTTTTGAAAATGAGAATGCAGCATGGTAAAATAAAATATATATATGTGTGTGTATATATAAAATATATGTATAAATAAAACAAAAATCTCAGAATTTATTTCTAGCATCAGGGAGCATTAGAGTCAAAACTAAGCTTTGGCAATTCACTAACCTTCACTGGGGTTATTCACTTTTTCAAATGGAAATAAAAACATATGCTTTTTGGACTTTTAGAGAGGGCTAGAGATCATTGGTCAGGTGCTTGGTATTTACTAAGTTCTCAGTCTGTAAAGGTGATGCAACAGTGGAGTCTGAATTGTTCCTGCATTGTGTTAGCTGTTCTGCCTCGTTCAGAAGGGGAAAACAGCTAGACTTTGGGTGTGTATCATTATTGCACTGATCTCTCTCTTCCAGGGTCCAAAAGGCATTTTTTGCAACATGCTTAGGAACTTGTTCTTCTTGGGGCTACTCATTGGCAGTGGCAGTGATTTCTCAATGGAGAAAAACGATGGGGAAGTTGGCAGGCCAGGTCCTCAAAATTCTCTGCCTACCATTGCCACTCTCGGAAAAGCAAATCGAAGTTTCTAATTTGACATATTTTGTAGTAAATTTCATTTGTTTTTTTCTTGATGAGCTAGGCTGGAAAAAAAAATAATGGCTATCTCTAAATACCCAATTTATGATTAAGGCTGAAGCACGATGATGAGACTAAGGACATTTTGGTTAGTGTTTGCTGGGACTTTGTGATTATTTCCAAGAAAACTGAAAAGCTCTTAATTTTAAAGAAGGATAAGTATGCTTAGGTATACATTTAAGTCCAGAGTAGTAAAAACAAAATGTTACTACCTACGCCTTCAGGAGTCCTGATCTCTTGAGGTGCTGTGATAACTGGTTAAGAGGCAAGGAAGATTTGGTTCAAAGAATCTTGGCACATTCATTGACCACATAACATATGACTTCTGACACTACTCAGAGAAAACCATTTCACAAGTTTGATTTAGAGGGGAAGACCTGATAGAAAATTTTAAGGATTAAATGATACCCTCTCCTGTAGTGTTATAATAGTTTTTCTATCTTCTTCACTATATTCCTGCACAAATTTCAAAACCTGTAAAGAACGGTATCATGAAAGCAAGAGGAAAATTCCTTTGTGTTTACCTCACTTTGTTTGTTTGTATGTTTTGTAGTTTATGGCCTGCCTAGCCGCTGAAATTTCAGGAGTAGATTTTTTTTGTCTAAAATTTACTGATTTGGTAGAGACCTAATTCAACCTTTAGTTGCAGACAATTCAGGATGTGGCATAGGATTCAATATAAAAACAGGAAACTTGTGTTCCTACCCAAGAAGGAGAAAACTCAGTTCCCCACAATATTTACCTTCAAGCTGGGGTACTCTGCTTGGTTCACACAAGTCCTTTGAAGTAAAATATGAGATTAATGAAATATTTGATGAGCTTTCCAAATATTCTCCAAATGCGGGTCAAATATTTTTCCTGGGAAATACTGGGAAGAATGTAGTGAGGGGCTTAGGGTGGGAATAGCCATGTAAAGACAGGGGACCCAGATGACCAGTCGCCCTGCATGACTCCGTAAACTTGGTGGCCCCCATGTCAGAGGCTGTCGAATGGTGTATTTGAAGATAATGTTAAGAGCCTTAGATTCAATGAAATTTTTATTTTTTTCATCTATAAAACATGCAAAAGTCATTGAAGTTTTTTAGTTTTAGATTATTAATGGGTAACTCTGTTAGATGAAAACAAATAAATGTATTAACGATGAAATCTGAAGTTGCAAATGTGGAAACCTTTATGTAATAATATTTTTTAAATTCGCAGTGCTTTATTTAAAAAAATAGGACATCTGTGTCATTTTGTGGAAGATAATTCAGAATAATATTTAGCAGTTCTGTATTCAATTTTTTATAAAGTTAATATCTTGATTTGAATAAAGTAGTTTTTGTACAAATGCATTGTTTATTTTTATCATTGTTTTAACATTAAAATTTAAATTACACTCTTGCTCTTTTGTTTACCAGTAAAATTAATGTCAATTTAATGTGAAAATTTAAAATAAACTTGTTACTGAATTTCATTGTTTTCTCTTGATGAGAAACTTTCATCAATCTTCTTATATAGTATATTGCATATAAACTGATAACTTGAGCTTAAATTAAAAATTAAATTAATGCTTTCAACTCTTGGCTAGCACAATCCTAAAAATATTACATCAACTCTTGTTATTTAGTAAACACTAACAGTTGCCTTCTAAAACCAGAGGTTTCTAGGTTTAATTTTCTTACCTTACTTTGGGCTTTGGAAAGTCTCTCAGAGTGGCTCAATTAATTTATAACAATGCTGTTCAACATGTGCTGTGGAAATAATACAAAACTGTTCATAATCAAAGCCTTTCACTAAAGTCATATGAGGAAGATATGCTCTTCTTTTGATTAAATCCAGTATAATAAATAGAACCTTACTACTTTCATTTTACAACTCATCAAATTAAAGATTAAAAAATACTTCCCTCTAGTGGACAGGAATACAGTGTTGACCAAATTATAGGGGTGGGTACAGGTAGTGGGGATATAAGTTCACATTGATACTGAAATTGTAGTTAATTCAAAATAACCAATGGAATCAAGCAAAACAAATGAGCTGAAGGCTGATTTAAAGTAATCTACATGTTATTCATGTATCAAAATATTGTTCTCTTTGGGATTACTTAAATGACAGTGACAGATTTTAACTATTTTTGAGGAAGCTATTGGAATAGACCTGCAAGTGGAACATTTTGTTTGTGTGCTTGTTTGGATATGTGTTTATATTCATGGGTGCAGTGAGTATGGTAGAAGGATATAATAATAGTCTTTATTGCTTTGAAGTGTAGGGCAAGTGTGTAATTTCAAAAGATCTTTGCATAAAAGCGAAGGCAGGTAAACAAACTAAGGTTGAAGGAGAGGTAAGAGATCAAAATAATGACCCCAAAATAGCAGCTTACCAAAGTCGTCTTCTATTTTCCTGCCCTATTCTTTTACACATACAAATGATAGGGTAGAAGCTAGAATACAGTGGACTGCAGATTGCCAAGCAGGTGCTGAAGTATGGATGAGTGTGTATTGATATTTCTAATAACTAGACTGTAAAGGAAAGGCAAGAAGAGGCTTTTTGATTGGGGGATAAATGTTTTTGTTTTCAATATGGGAGAGATTATGCATATTTATATGTCATGGGAATTAATCATGATTGACTATTATAGAATAGATTAGAGTGTTTTGAAAAATTTCTTCATATGTGGTACTGAACTTGGCAAAGTTGAAGTTACAAAAGAATAATAGAAAGGAAAAAAGAGGAAAGAAAAGAAATTGGGCTTTTAGGGAAATGCATTTTTAAATAATGAAGAATACTAGAAAAGAACATAATGTTGGCAAAAAGTTGTGGTTTGTTTCTTATAATGTAAGTAATTGTAATTATTCTTCGCAATCCTGAAATGTGCAGTATTATTAAAATACTCAATTTTTCACTTACCACGACTTTTTACATACGGGTAAACCTCAATAGGTGTTTTGCTTTTTGCTTTAAGCTTGGTTTGACTTACTAAGATTTTTCTCCTCAATCAAATCTCACCTCATTCATCTTTTGACTCCACTTCTCTACAGCCGTATCTCAAAATCCACCAATGCCCTCTTAACCCTCAAGGGCAATGACCTTTTGTCTGTACTCCTCCTAATTGACAACTCTGTGGTCAGTGATATTTTGGACAGTCTACTGTACTCAAGCGTCTCTTCATGTAACTTCTAGAGCACTTCATTTTTTTTTATTCTCCTCTACCTCTTTGACTTTATAATTATACTAAGTCTCTTTCCTTGGCTTCTCTAGTTAAGGATTCACATTCATCATGGTTTTATCATCACCTTCTTAATTTCTCACTGTACATGCTCTCCCTTAGGAATCTCACCTATTCTATTGTTGTCAACCATCAACAACCACTTAGAAGCTCTAAAACTTTATGTCCAGCAATAACTGGTCAATCATTGGTTAGCTCATCAGCAGTATCCAAAAATGAATTCTTCACCTTCTCCCCCAAAATCTGCATAGTCACCTCTTCCCTATCTGATTTTGTGATAATAGAACATGTAACATAACTAGGCTAATGAGGAAGATGTTAGAGAGATAAAGTTGTCAACAACAACAGGAATGAGTATGGACTAGAACTATATACACAATACTTAATTTAAAAGCCAGATTGGAAAATCATTGTGAAAAAGGAAAGTAGAAGAGATCTCACATAGAATCTTAAACCAGAAACTCAGGTAGGAAGGAAAGGAAGTAAGAAGAATGAAAGCCACTATATCCTAGAAGTACTATACACATGTGTTATATTGAAAATTGTGAACAAGCGGAAGAGACCAATCACTGGCAATGCTGATTAGCTAAATATTAAAGAAATGTTATAGAAAACTGAAAAGTTTTATAAAGCACTATAATCACTTAAATTGATAGAAAGACGAAAGGAAATTTTGATTATTGCTAGATTTGCTTTACAAGCAAAAATAAATGACAGCCAAAAGAATGGTATAATACATGCCAGCTCTATTCCCTTTGGCCATGTGAGAGCAGTAAGGCATGGACCTCTCTCTTTCAGTCTGAGTCTCTCTCTCTCTGTTACCTTCTCCGTCTCTCTCTGTTTCCACAGAATCCAGGGTATGTAAGAGATGCTGGTTTAGGCTGGTTTACCTATCTCTTTACTGGAGCTTCTAGGAGAGGGACCAGAGAGCAAACTTCTCTCCACACTCCCAAGAATGTTACCTGAGCCAAGAACATAAGTTACATTGGTCTGGTGTAGAAGCGTAGCAACATGATAATGGTAACTTGAGTTTCCAGAGAACAGTTGCATGAGGGATTTAAGGGATTAACTAAAGCACAGGCTCTTACTTGGGGCTCTTAGAGTAGTGAAAGCCCCTAATACCAAAACGATTACTATGTAATACCAGCGTGTCTTTCAGGAACTGTCCCTATTACTGGAAAAAGCTTCTGCCTCGAAAACATTTCTCATCTAAGTCCTCACGCTAACAAGTCCCCATCCCATGATTTGGGATCAGAGTCCCTCATCTTGAGCCTCTCCCAACTGTAAGTAATGTGACCTTCTTGGTGATCAAGAAAATATATTGTATTAAAAAAATCACCATCTTCCACAGAGTTAGCCAAGGTATAAACTTCAGTGTCATCTCAACTCCTTCCCCCTCACTCCCACATTCAGTTCTGCAAGTCCCATCTAATAAGATCTCTAAAATACATCTCTCCCCCATGTTTATTACCAGGCCTATACAAGGTCTCTCCTATATCTGGAGAAATAATGGCAAGCTGAGAGAGTAGTACCAGTGTCAAGATTTGGAGTACATTGTAAATTACGTGGGACACATTTTAATGCAGTTATTTCAGGAACATAGCAGACACTTTATCACAGACGTGGCCTTGAACACGCTATTTTCTCTCTCTGGAATGTCTTTCCCCCTTTGTTCCCACAAGCATCTTTCCAAACTTAGGTTAAATGTACTGACTTTGTGAAACCTGGTAGACTCCCCGAGATTTAGCCATCCTCTACTTTGTTCTCGTAGAGTACTTTTCGTTTTCTTCTGTTGGGGTACCTATCTTGTACAACTATAATTACAATTTTTAATAAATTGGACACACCAAATAGGCTGTAAGCCCCTAGAGACCGCAGCTCATGACATTAATCATCGTATCCCCAGCACATAGCCTCATGCTTATTATAGCAGTTGCTCAGTAAAGATGATTGAAAGTCTGTTATTTGAGATGAAAAGATAAAAATGCTCCTGGTTGTTGCCATTGGAGAATAATTTATTTGTGTTCTTTCTCCAGAGAAAATTTGGTTTAACTTTCAAAATGTATTCTAACAAGAAAAAAGAATGTCTGTCTTTTGCCCTTTTACACTGACCTCATGAACCCAAAGCCAAAACTTATTCAGATTAAGGTAGTTGATATGATTAGTGTTAGGAAAGATTTAATGTAATGACATTTGGTTTACTTCAGGAAAATTTGTATGAATATGAGTCCCATGCAATATTTTAACATTTTATTGTAATTAATAGCTGACTCTACAGGGCAAATGGGATCATAACCCTTAGTCCAATTTAAGGATGATGAATTGAGGCTTTTTCCAACAAGGCAGAGTTTCAAAGCTGTGTTGCTTCAGATACAATACTTCAAATTGCAATTATATTTAAATTAAGTAAATGCAGTATCATAATTGTTGGTATTTGGCTAAAATAGGAGCTTAGTGTCATTATAGTGATATTTGTTAAAACAGAAATTATAAAGCAATTATTAAATAAATACCTATCTGTGCTCTGAGTTATATGATATGAGGCTGATGCTAACTACGATGCTCATCCTGACACTGAGGTGCTTAATATCAGATTAGAATGTTAAGAGACAGGAAAATCATCAAGCAATACATATCTCCTGGAAAAAAGAGGAGAATCATTGCTGAGTAATTCAAGAAGGTATCAGGAAGATTGGTCCAAGTATCGTTATGGGAATTCTAGGTGGGGAATACCCCGAGCAAAGACACTTACAATCTCAGGGTTCTTTACCTTTCCACCAGTGATAGGCTGATATTACAGAGAAATGGGGTTTCAGGTTGGATGGTCAGTCTGAGGACCCTTTACAGAGGACCTAAATGCCACCCATGCAAAGGGATCATGGTGCTGTGAAAACTCATCAGGGGACAATATAGGTTGTTAAGCAGGAAAATTACTTGATAAAAACAGAAATTTCAAAATGCTATTTTGGTAGTTGTAAGATGTCGTGGATTTGGCAGGGACTGGAGGCGGGATGAATTATACTACTCACATTCTTCATCTAGGTATGGTGTTCTGACAACTTCATGAACAATTTCTCCATCCTTTCTTATATCCCTAGTCTACTCTAGGTCTAGTTTTGGAGTTATTTAGAACCGAAATTTAACTATGATAGGCATAATTTTAATAGACAGCATGAAGTAGTGAAAAGTACAAAGGACCAGGGTTTTGATCTCCTTTAGGCTATAACTGGCCACAGGACTGTGACCAGGTCGTTTGATGTCCTCAAGCTTTCCTTCCGTAATATGGAAATCAGAGCATTGACCTGGATGACCTCTAAGGCCCTTTCAGATGAGCTTTTCTACAGACGAAAGAAGTAATGGAAGCTTCCAAAATGTTCACCTTGTCATGGAGCAGCTAAAGTACTGAGGATATATTTTAGTGAATACTTAAGAAGAATACATCTTCAGCACTTAAAATTTAGTGGGATATTCCACACTCCTAAAGGATAGGTGGTAGGTTCATGATCACTGCTGTACATAGGCAATTACCTTTTCCAAGAATGTGTTAAAATGTAGAAGAAAATAGCAGAAAATTAACCCTTGTAAATGTCACAGTGTGCTTACTGTATAATTTAAATGGTTTAAATAAAGCTACTTATTTGCATAATGATGTTTTTGAAAGATATATCTTAAAAATAACAATACTATGCATTGATTTGAAATTAAAGCAAAAATAACAAGTGTAAATTAGTCTGGAAAAGATGTCATGTCACTATATAATTAGATGTATTAATAAACATGTGGGCTATCATTTATGAAGCTAAATTTGGCATGGCGATATATTTCAAGATAGTGGGTCTATGTTTTCTATTTAAAATTTTTCTGTGTTTGTTTTGCAAGCATTTATTGATTGCCATCAGTTTGTTAACCTCTATAGTATGGGTACAGCTATATAAGACAGATGTCTAAAAATAAATACCTTGCTAGTATTACTTATCTAAATTGAAGTCTAAATTTGATCACTGTCGGAAATGATTTGTAAGAAACATTGTGTGAAATGTATCAGAGCACCCAGAGAAACACTAAAGATAAAGATTTCTAATGTCATAAAACTAAACAAATTATTACGATGTCTAGACAGAGTCCAAAGACATGTAGAAAATTTTTGATAAATTGGTTTTATAGCCCAAACTAGACGTTGATTTGTTTAAATATCGTTTAATTTTTCAAACCAGTGAAATAATGCTTGGCATGAAGTTTAGTTACTTAACAAAGTCAAAGGAAAAAAAGGCATTTTATCCCTTGGAGTATTTTACATTAGTCAACAAATGTTAAATATTTATAAGAACCAGAACAGTATTTCCAATAATCTAGTCTAAGTAGTAGTATCGTTGAAGTTACCTGGGGTATTTGGTAAAAAATACAAATTCCTGGGGTTTCTGCAGACTTACCAGGTCTCTGTGTACACCTCTGAAATCTGTATTTTTAACAAATTGTTGGAGGTGGTTTTTATGTACACTTAACGTAAAAGATACTTTTCCAGAAAAACTCTTTATTCATATCCTACTGTTGGAAATTTTTACATGCCATTTGATGATGCATATCGGAGAGCAGGGCGCTGAATTTTAATGTTGAAAAACAAGATTATGCTTTGGTACTTAGAAAGGGATAGAAACAACCAATTGTTTTATCATCCATAAGTGGGCTTTTCCATCTTCCAGTTTCTGCCTGAAAGAGAGAAGGCTAATAAAATATGCCCTTTTCAATGATTAAGCTCTATGAGTGGCCTGTGCATTTATGTTATATTAATATAAAACAAAGTATTAGATATTGGAAATTAACTATTCTGTTTTACTTTCAAAACAGGTTTCCCCAGAAGGGATATTCCCGTAATTTGGCTTTATAGTCTTTCTTTTTTCCCCATAAAATCACCAAATTCACTTTCAAATTCTGTAGGATTCACAGTCTTTTTAATGCTAAATACAAATTTTCTGATGTGCCAGCATTATTTTTTAAGCAATCACAGCCTCTGCTAGTAATATTGCTGTGTAGATTGAAGATTTCTTCCAGAAATTCTTGAGATCACTGTCTTTATATATAGATACAGCCTTTCCACTTGCCTTTAAGCAAAATAACCATTTATCTTCCACACCCAAATAAATGTATTACAAGTAAAAATGCTGTGTTAACAAATGGGGATGCTCTCCAATCTGAGGCTAGTAGCTGTCAATAATGTACCAGATAGCAGGTACCATATCTTATTAGTTCAGTACTTCTATGGCCCATAGGGTTTTTGTACACAGTTGTTTCCAATGATATGAAAGTTGAGTGCTAGTCAAATTTTATTGGACCCTGTGGCACTGAAGTGGAGAAAATTATATTTAGGAATTTCAGCACCTTCATGAGAACTAAGTTTCTTTTGAATCAGAATTTTAGACTAAGGCATCAATAATTTATTGCCTTCCTCAATGACTTAATTCAGTCATTATCTTTTGCTTATGTCGGTGCAAGCATCTATAAATATTGTAAATTAAGTTGGTGTTCCATTCCTGAGAAACAAACTAACTTATTCTTTAGCTTCTTACTTATACCACAGGACTTATATAATTCCCTTACAATTGTCTTTATTCTTTTGCACTACCTTTTCCTTACTAAAGTTTGGATTTCAGAGCGGAAGGGGCCTTCTCACATTTTAACAATCAAACTGTATCATGTGATCTTATACTGACCTTGATTTCCTGAGGCATCTCTCACCACTCTGTTCCCTTGCAAATGTGTTGGTGCCTGTAAGATAATTTTGAAGTTTTCTGTCCAGCAAAATCTAATTGTATGGAAAGCATTGAGATTGATGGATATGACTACAGTAAAGTCTAATAAGAATTGCTCTTACAATTAGGATGGTTCATGGAAAGACAATTTACTTATCTTTTTATGTATCTTGTCTCTTTTGTCCCTGACTCAACAGCTCCTCCCACGGTTCGTATTGTGCACTCAGGCTTGGCCTGTAACATTGAGGAGGAGCGCTACTCCGAAAGGGTCTACACTATCCGGGAAGGAGAAACCCTAGAATTGACTTGTCTAGTCACAGGACATCCACGTCCACAGGTGAGTCCCGAACTGTGACACCATGGAAAATTCTTTGACCTTTCTGAGAAGTGAAAAAGTGTACATTTTAGGAGATTTGGCTAAAATTAATACGTGTGTGTGTGTGTGTGTGTCTGTCTGTCTGTCTGTAACTTAAGCGCAAGAGTATGTGAAATGCAGGACAACAGTGGTGATTTCCGAACATTCAAGCTTGAGGCATCCATATGCAATAGAATGAAATAAAATTGTTTTGGTATTATGAGAAATTTAGAAAACACTTCTAAGGAAGCTGTTAAAAAGACAACTACAAAAATAGCTCAGTAAGATAACAATTCTGATGGCAATGAATTTATTTTGAAATGTGGAACATGATTCCATGATGACATAATTGCAACTGAAGAGGCATTTGTTCTAAGGATGTCGTGCACCGGGTCACATATATCCTCCTTACCCCTAGTCATTATATTCCTAGAAAACTGGAAAACAAACGTTTGCAGGTGCTGTATGCACTCAGTCTTTCAGAATCATCAGCTTTCTTAAGCTAATTTAGTAGCAGAAACAAAAATTAAGACTTTCAAAAGTCGCTAAGATTACAACAATATGCAAAGAAAAAACTTACAGAAACAAGAGTTAGATATAAGGTAATATATTTATGTTATGTATGTATAATGCAAAAATCTAATTTGGATACAGAGTATTGAGATGTTTTACTCAATAACTGGTAATTCTTATTAATAACCTGAATAATTGAAAATTCACATTGGTAATCAACACAAACACTATGGCAAGAAAAGAAGTCTCATTTAGTAAGCAAAGTTACATATTTTAACTATTTGTTTTACAGAAAAAAACATCCAGCTCACATAGCTACAGAGGCGAAAGTGAAGAGTAGTGTGATGGTTTTATGAACTCACCGTTTTAACCTTGACTTTTGCTTCTGCCATCCTTAACTGTTACTCCAGGATCTTTTGATAATACCATTTTGACCCTGAAGAACAAATAAAAATAAGCCTAAGAAACTTCATGGAATGAAGCATTAGATAGATAGATACATAAAATTAAAATGGTAAATATGTAACTTATGGTTTTGGTAAAATGAAAACACGCAAAAGTAATTGAGAAAAAATAATTATTAAAATTATTGAATAAAAATAACACAATGTTTGTACCCTCATAATACCCTGAAATAAAAAAATTGCAAATTATAACACTTGTTAACTGAAAATAGATTAAAGAATATTAATAAAATTGATTTAAAATTTGGTTCCACAAAATTTGACCCAGAATAATTAGACTTTGTAGGAAAAAAAATGATTTCAAAAGACAACATATAAGGACAGAAGTGATAATTGTTAAAATCTGATACAAGGAAATAGGTATGTAAAGCATTTTTATTTTAAAATGTATACAGGAAACAATGGAGTCCAGTGAAATAATTTTACTAAAATTTTAAAAATTATGGAATTAACTCCAGAGAATATTAGCTCCAAGAAAATTTAGTGTTGTTATAATTGATTATAATTTTTGTCTTTGTAGACATGAAATAAAAAAAAATTCCATAATCAAATTTGGGATCAAAACCGGAGTATCTAAACAAATCTAAAAGAAGCCTCAAGGAGCTTTATGAGAGGCAGTTTATGGCAAGAGAAGTCTCATTGAGGCTCCCATCATTCGCACCCTGAATGTACCAAATCTATACCTTCTGAACTCCAAATTATACTTAAAAATGCAACTTCTTATCTCTGTTACTAACTTACCCCAAGTGTTTCTCTGCTCCTTCTCTCTCTCTTCTGATGTCCTTTCAATATTGGAAATTTCTTATTTTCTCCATATATACTCCCTTTTATCTTTCATAATTAGGAGTACAATCTTCGATCTCTAGCCAGTCCAGAAACAGTTCTGAAACAAAGGAATAAATCATTGCTTAACATTTTTTTCCCCAAACTGTTCCATTTTTGGAACCATTTCATTGTTTTCTGATCCTAAGAAAAATGAATTGTCCCAATATCAACATTTTTTTTCATTCATTCCTAGAAATAATTCAAATGTTTGCAGGTGAATCCATTTCAGTGAATATTGCCAGTTTGGAAAATTAACTGGGCCTCCTCCTTGTCAACAAACTGTATAAAGAAGGCTGACAGAACAGCTGGGGCTTGGCATCCTGGCCCAAGACTATAAAGGGCATTCTGTTGGCAGTGGGTCCTGAGGATGATTTTTCTTGGCTGATATTGTGAAGCTGAAGTGACTTTTTTCCTTGTCTAATCTGAGCATGACGATAGATGGAAATGCAATGGAAGAGAGAAGTTGCTCATTCACTTATCAGTAAATTTCTTAACCTGATGCTTAGTCCTGCTATTCCTGTAGCAATGAGAGTTGTAAAGGTTATACATTTCTGGAAGTATTCTAAAGCAGTATTTTTTTTCCCAGACTCTTTAAATTTTTCTTTCAAAATATGTTGTTTCTAATGAGTAGTGACTTGAGGGTATTGATGTAGCCAATGAAAATACAAGCGAAGGAGAGGTCAGTGCAATTCCGTGGTTAAGAGCATGATACTGGGACCAATTACCTGGATATAGCCCTGGCTCCACCACAACTAACAGTGTGACCTTGGGAAAGTTCCTTAAACTCTGCTCTGTGTGCCTCAGTTTTCTTATCTGTATAATAAGGATGATGATAACCATCATACTTATATCATAGAATCCTTTGGAGAGCTTGCATGTATAGCTTGGTACATAATCATTATGTTGGCATGTAATAGAAAATATGTTGGCTTCATTTTTAAGTAATTTGGGAGCATCAACTCTAAGGTCTAGAGTTGAATGTGTGCATATGAAAATAAGTAGATTTTAAAAATGGTTTTAACATTCCTATATTCTGTTTTAAATTAGATGCATTTAAGTCAATTTCAGTATTTTTTTATTGTAATGCTCTGCAGAGCCTATGCATTTCTGTTAATTAGCCTTTTTAGCTTGCAAGAAAGAGAGTTATGTACAGACTACCTCATTTAATGAGGGTTTATTATAAAGATGCATGACGAAATAAGGACAGAAGGAAATTAGGTTTTGTCAGTAAATCTAACAATCTAGTGAAAGCTCTAAATGTCTGTGATTTCAGGATTCAGCTATATACTCTTTCACTCTCACTCTCCCTCCCTTTCTTACCTAAATCCCTTCCTTTCTTTTCTTCCTTCCTTCCTTCCTCCCTTTCTCTTTCTGCTTTCCTCTCTCTCTCAAAATTATCACCCAAATAACTCAAATAAATTATGACTGGAGTCTTCTTGTGAATGATTTAAACAATAGGATATTTAACATGAATGTTCCTCTTCCCCTTACAACCCCACCTTCCCAGAGGTAAATATTAAATAGTTCGGTGTGTCACCTTGCAGTCCTTGTTCAGTGCATTTACATAAATATAATTACATATGTCCATATTCTATTTTCAATTTTAATACATTAGATAATGAAAAGTATTATTCTATTACTGTAATTTTTCACTTGGCCATGTGTCCAAAGCACTAAGTATGGGTCTAGCCTGACGGTTCTCTATGGGTAGTTCTCAAATTTTCACTATTATAAACAATAATCTAATGAACACTTGTGTGTATGTGTGTGTGTACATCTTTGTGAAACATATGCTAGCATTGTTGTAGGGTAATTTCCTTCCGAAAGATGGATTTATTGAAAGTAGAAAGTGATCTTTTACCTTCTCGAGTGAGTCTTTTTTTGATTTTTTGCTAATTTGATGCAAGAAAGTAAACTACATTATATTGCAGTTTAAATTTTTATTTTAAATCGTTAGTCAGTTTGAGCATTTTCCCACACATTTATCAATTATTTGTACATCTTCTCTGTTTATTGGTTGTTCTTATCTTCTACTTTCTTACTGGTTTGCTGCTTGTCTTGTAGATCTGTGAAGCTGAAATAACTTTCTTGCTTGTCTAATCTGAGCGTTTCAATAGTTGGAAATACAGTGGAAGAGAGAAGTTTCTCATTCACTTATCAAAAAATTTCTTTTTTTTTTTTTCCTGAGACAGAGTCTTACTCTCTTGCCTGGGGCAAGTGCTGTGGCGTCAGCGTAGCTCACAGCAACCTCAAACTCCTGGGCTCAAGGAATCCTACTGTCTCAGCCTCCCGAGTAGCTGGGACTACAGGCATGTGCCACCATGCCCGGCTAATTTTTTTCTATATATATTTTTAGCTGTCCAATTAATTTCTTTCTATTTTTTGGTAGAGACGGGGTCTCGCTCTTGCTCA